>OZ020315.1:13889162-14112398 GCA_963971305.1 Arcuatula senhousia
CAAATACTTATTTTTTTAGATTTTTCTTCCCAAAACATACAGCAGGGGGCAGCTTTGAAAGAGGGTAACAAAAACACTGAATTTATACATGGATGATCTAAATGTATGTAAATTTTGTAATGAAGGCTGGAGGAATTCTTACGTGTAAATGTCCCTTTGTTTCCTAACCTTCACATGTACATGATGTACATGTATTTCAAAAGAAATAGTGAGATTTATCAGGTTTTATGGTGCACAATTTCCCTTCAAATAATCCATTTATATATATTTTATTCTTGTTATTTGCATGCATTGTCATCTTGTTTTTGTCTAGATCATAAATTTTGAAATTCTTAGCTCTGAAGGAATTGGATTTATCATGATTATTTAATCTTTGTTGTCTTAACATGCTTTATAATTGATTACTGAGGAAATGGTTAGACTCATTAACAAACAGGTATATTATTTATCTCACTCTTATTGAAATCTAACTGGAACTGTGGGGCAAAACAAATAGTCTGATGACTTCTGTAGCCATCTGTCATTTAGGTTTGAATAAAATACTACTTTTGTGAATTGCATTGGATGCTAGGTTTCATACAGTTAAAAGTATTTTTTTATTTATATGTACTTGTACCTCAAAACTGTAGGCCAAACAAAAATATGTGTGTTTCCTATTACATGTCTGAAAAAAATAGGTACAAATGTATAGTTTTATTTTTTTCTACCTCAAGTAAAAGGAGAGTGGAATTAAGAGTTTCTCAGTGCTTAAGACAAATGGCAATAAAAATGCTAGGGTAGGCATGAAAAAAAAAGGTACTCTCTGTTAACAGGAGACACACATATTTTTTTTTTGTCGGCCGTACATCAATATACCTTAATTCTTGTAAATTGGCAAAGTCCTTTCTGAAAGCTGGACCCCATTTACTGATGCAATGTGCTTCATCAACTACTATATGGGTCAAGAACCTTTGTAGCAACGGTCCTCTCAAACTCACAAAGACTGGCTTGCTAAGCCAATCTTCTGGATGGCCAATGGCAAACAAAAAATTGCATTCAATAAATTTCTTAATGTTATGGTCTTGACAAGAACATTCACCAGAACACCCCAAGCTCTGGTGAACTTTCAGGTTGCTTACAAATTGTGGAGAGATATGGAGAGCATCATCCCCATATCTGTTTAACTGTTCGTGAATGATGGAGTTTAAAGGAGAAATAATGGCACATGATGATGGTCTTTCCAAGGCCAAAATTTTAGAATGGAACACCGGAATAATTTCAAAAATTAGGCTTTTTCCGTAACCAGTTGGCAAAATTGATAATACATCAGACTTAGAGGCCGCCAAAATACTTTTTTCCTGAAGTGGTTTCAACTTTTCATATTGGGTACCCCTTTTATAATTAATTTCTTGTAAAACAAGATTCAAGGTGGACATGTCCTCCATCTTGTACAGAGAGGTGTTTTCCAATGCTAAAAATATAACAACCCTCAATGCGCATGTGCTTTTAATTAAAATGGCCGCGGCTATTGGCCAATGAAAAAAGGGTGGTTTTTTGTCCTGACCCGGTGTTTTATTTGCAGAGAAGTGTAACGAAACAAAAATATTACCCGGGATCCCAGGTTACAAGATCACAAAGTCGTAACGAAAGTGAACTAATGTGTTCAGAAAGAGTAAGCAGTCCCTGCTTGTCCAACGCTTCTTTCTGGTTGCTAATGGTATATTCGGTGTGTCTTATCCGGTAAAGGACGAAACAACAAAACTTGATAATAACAAAAAACTCCAAGGAGTTTGAATCACTTAACTAGTCTTTTAGCTCAAAGGATCTCTTCTATGAGCTCTTCTCCCATAAGGGGTAATCTGACAAATTCAAACCTATGGACATTTTTGTTGCAGGTAACGATCTGAAAATTTAAGCAAGCAACAGCTTCTCAATATCGGCAAATATTTTTCCATTTTATGGTGCAAAATAATAGACGAATAACCGCCAAACTTCTATCTTAAAAATGCCAGCTTATGGAGAAGATGTTAAAACAAATCATCTTGAACTAAGGGTATAGTCTACGAGTTGAAACATAACAAAAAAACAAATAGTTAAAAAGTATCTATATATATCGGAAAAGTTCCATCTTAATAACTTGATCTTGCTACTATAAGTACAAAAGCAGGGCACTTGCATTTTATATTTCAGGGTTTGGTCTTTTATTAAACTATTTCTTTATTTATAACGCAAATTTGTTCTAATTTATTGGAAAGGCAAATAGAAAACTAGAGTTGATTCAGTGTTAATCACTTTTAAACTAAACAAAAGAAAAGAACAAAGAAAATAAAGTCGAACTTGTTTATTTTAGAAACAGGTAAATTGAATTTTCATTAATATATAATTAAAAGCATATATTTCGTTCATTATCACTTTTTGCTGCTTGTAGTTCATTAAGGATCTTTTTTCCAGGTTGAATGCAAACTATTTTTGATGTGTTTTAAAATGAATTTACAATTTTCATTTGATAGTTTAACTTTTCATTGTGCCAGTATGGAGCTTTTCATCTTTATTTTTATATTGCAAAATAATATATTTTTCGGTAAGTTACAAACCTATTAAGAATAAGTACTCGTATATAGGCAAACATTTAACGTTCATCATGTTTCAATTCACTCAAAGGAACACGTTTATCGAGCCAGGTAATTATTACTAACACTTTATATAGGCGAATAGAGTCTAAAGAGTTTTACTAACATGTTAAGGATTTTTCATAGCACTAATGCTATGTCGTATGGAAAACCGTAGTGGATCCTTGCATTAACAATTTACTTACAAGTTGTGTCAATGGGGAAATGTTTAAGTTGCAATAATTTGACGAACATACAATTTATATTTCGAACGAGCGCAGCCTTAATAATTTTTTAAAGTTATTTCGTTAATGCAGTTGATTAAAAGAGAAATCTTTTGCGCAGTTCAGTAAAACTTACCTGGATCGATTCGCATGTTCCTAGGAGTGGAATTGCACATGTTTATTTCGTTCACATCAAATTTACGCAATAATTTAATAATATATGTTTTATCACGTAACTGATTTCACGTGAAAAAAAAAACAAAACAAAAACAAAACTTGTCAACCGTTTTAACTTTATTCGACTGTCTGAAATTCTATTAAAATCTAGTCTAAAATTTCAATAAATAAGGATTTCATGAGTTTCATGATGCAAGTTTTTGAATTCGAAATTACGTGAAACCAGTTTCTCTGAAGCTTAAGGGAATTCAAAGTGAACCATGATTGTTTTGATCTACTTCATCAACGCGGATACTGCTACAAAATCAAATAAACATATGAAATCATACACATCTTCCAAAGGTGCCGGACAAATTAATGGTTTGAGTATATTTGCACTGTAGATTTGTGTAAAATCGTTTGGCTACAACAACACAACAAATATAAAATATGTACATGTGTGGCGATAAGATTAAAAGTCAAACAAGTTATATAAAACGTGTTTTGTGACAAATGTACATCTCCAAACATGGTATAATTTAAAGAAAGAGCGAAAAAAAAATTCAAAAACGATTAGATATCTCATTCTCGGATAAAGATTACATTAATGCCAAGTCAAGGATACGGCGATCTTCATTTTAGCGTAATAAAAACAATATTTAAAATAACTAATATGACGAACAACAAAGTTTATTAAAGTATGAATAACACAGAATTATTAACAAAGAAGTTTGATTTGATAATTTCCAGGCTTTTGTGGAACTTTGATGTATTATCCTGGAGAAATTCTTAACTGGGACGATGCGCGGGCATTTTGTCAAAGTGAAGGTATGGACCTGGCAATAATAGAAGACAACGCTGAAATGACAAGAGTAGAACAATGTATCATTAATACTGGAGGGTAGGCATTTATCTTTTTTCTATGAGCGTTTGAGTTGCTGGAAAAAACAGCCTAAATACAAGAAAAGAAAGTTGATACGTCCAATCTTCTTATCAGAGCAAAATTAAGTTTATGGTAACCTGTGGTCCGTTGAAGTAATGAAAAATTAGAAAGCTGTACAGTTTTTGATATCCGCTTTATAATCTATTCTACATTTCTGATGTCTACAATTATATTAAGTTGTTTGGTGTCCCCAAAATATTTCGAACCAAAACGGGTTAAGAATGGTAAATACATGTATGGTTATGCTTTAAATGAATGTGTTTTAGAAGAAACCCCTCATCAACTGCATTTGAATAAAAACATTCCAGGACTTAAAATCGAGAAATAAGGAATGATTAGTGAAAGTATCAAATAGTATGAAAAAGGAAGCTTAGCGCTTCACCAAGAATATTGACCATGTGCATTACATAAACAAAACTTAATTGATTTTGAATTTCGAGAATCAGAAAATGAACTAAATTATTGTATAACTTTAATTCGTTTCCGACACCAAGGCTTCGGGTACCTCTGATCCATAAGTACCGGTTATCATTTTGTATTTCGAACACACGTGAAGGTTAGCACTGCTGGTGGAGTTTTAATTCCCCGAGGTTAGCCCACTCCGGCACCAACACTTTCGTGTTGGAGAACACATCAAAGCTTAAAATTATCCTTTTAAATTTCAAAATTATCTAACCTTAAGGTTCTTCCTACTCCCAGACATAGGTTGATCATCTTAGTAATAATTTGGTTGCCCATTTTGGTAATTTTAGTTTTATTGTTTTATGCTCTTCATAATCATATAGTGTTTGGCATTTTCAATATTTTTGGTAGATGATGAGTCTTGAATAGACGAAACGCGAGTCAGGTGTAGCAAAATTTATTGTCTGGAACTTTGTTGTCATTTTTATTTCCAATTGTTTCGAAATTCTAAATACCAAAGAAAGTAGCAATAGACCGGTTCATTTAAGTATACTGTATATGCATATTTTAAGCATTAACCTCTAAACGGTAGCGTCTGAAAACGTCAACCGAAAAAGTATCCATTGTACAGTAATCGCATTTAAACATTTGACGAGGGAAGCCAAATCCAGAACCGAGTTTAAGATTGAATCATTACACAAATTCTTAAGGCTGCCTAAAAACTGTGATATCATACATGTCATATATCGTTTAGTTGATTATTTACAGGCCCGAGGTTAATTTTAGATCTCGGCCCTTATCAAATGTTAGGGATGACGATGGTTTCCGTTTTTTACATTTCATTTTTGTGATATGATGTGCATTGCTAGTCTTCGTATATGTTGGAAATTTTTATCGCGGATTAACTGTCGTTGGATTTCGGGGATGTTGTCACGTACACTTAGTATTATTTCACATAAGACAATTTGTTTTTTATACAATTACCCAAAGGGTACAAAACAATTTGGTTATGCTGTATATACATATTTCAAAGACTTACCTCTAATCAGCAGCATGTCAATCAAAACATCGGAGGGATAAAAAAACAAATACTACATGTAGTAAAAAAGGTACGCAAAAATTAACATGTAGTAAAAAAGGTACGCAAAAATTAACACGTTGGAAAAAGGAAGCAAAATCAAGCACCCAGGATTTCAGCCATGCGCAATATAAGAAAAGAAACCTGTTTCGAAGTAATCCGAAATTTTAATGGTAAAAATAGATATATTAGTACATTTCGTTTCACTCAAGTCTGATGACTAAGCTTATGATTTCCCGCGAGGACTTCTGGTCCACCAGCAGTTGTAATTTACCCAGCATTTCAAAATACAAATACCAAAATGGGTATAAAACAGGTATGCTGTATATGCATATTTCAAGAAGTAACCTTTCATCAGCAGCAATAGAATAAAATCATTCAATTATGCCTTTAAAAAATGCATTTTCAAATGTTGTAGATTCGCTGGTGATGTGTGGATTGGTGCACGTTATGATACAATTGGTGATGTTATAAAAAGGTTGGATAACTCTATTATATCGAACAGTGATACTGATTGGGATAGCACCGAGCCAAATTATATGTCAAGTGGTCAACATTGTATTCGTATAATGTCTACACTGAAAATGAGAACAATGTACTGTAGTTACACTTACACCGTTTTATGTGAGGCTGGTAAGCTTTAGATCTATATATACAACCAACAACATACACATTTCAGATTTTTTTTTCACCACGCAATGAATTGTCGAAATGCATAGTCTGTCTCTCCGTGATCATAATTTCGTAATATATTTGTCTGCAATAATTGATCATAGGTTTTTGATAATTACATGTAGCAATTTGCTTTAATAAGTGGTCCATTTTCAAATATATCGATAATCTACTCTCAATGGATATATCGAGCCGACTAAGACTTTTCTTCACAAAATTATCAGGAGCGCCAAATTTTTTCACAGATTTCCCAGTGAATATTCTTTTGGCTTTTGATATGTGGCAAGCAGTTTCAGGTAAAGGTTCCATATTTTCAAAATAATGCTTCTACAACGCGATCGAGTAAATTATTATTTTTTTTTCCATTTATCGAAATTAAATTTGATTATTTTAATTGCGAGGCTTTCCGAGCGATTGGTATATCAAATTTATTGCTCGAGATGTTAGAAATTCAAGAATCATCTAGAATTTAGTTGAAGAAGGTTTTTATATAAGATGTACGGATAATATATGCGATAGGTTGATAATCAATTTCACGTGCAATTACGCTCGGAACAGAATTGTCTCTAGAAGTGGAACATATTTTTCCACAACTGGTTAAGAGGTAGATAAATCAGGTGAGAATAAGATAATGAGTTTTCTAGTCTGTCACGCATCTTCTAACTATAAAACTGGCCAAAATGGAAAGACAACATACAGAGTTTTGATTCCTTCTTGGAAAAAAGATAATATTCGTTTAAGATGCAGACGCATGGGGTGAGTGAGTGTGCTTATGAAAGTCCTTTCATCACATAAGATGATTAACGATATATTTGGTTACCAGAGATATTAATCCCTATTTCCGTGATTTATAGTGTTCTTGTTGTAACACTGACAACAACATTTTATGGCGCGAGTTAACTTAATAGGCAATCGAAGACCACATACATTACAATGCAATATCACAATTTATTATTTGTATATTTTCAGATGATCCCTTGAATAATTGTATAGACCCATCGATGACAACGACGACGACAACAACTTTAGTAAGGTTTTTCTTGCCGTGCATCATATTGTATATCGTACCTTCGTTAAAAAAAAAACTATAAACGAATTGGTACAATTCAAAATTTGAAAAATAACAGTCTCTTATTTATATTAAGTATGAAATAGTGATGATCAGTTGTTAAAAATATCTTAATTGCACCTTTTAGGTGTGAAGAAATATTCTAAAATGATTTATTTTAACTGCATATTTTTCTTTTATCTCACCACAAAACACTTGTTTTCAAATGGTGTCAGTTTCATAGATGATTTTCATTTCGATCGACGACCTATAGCACTATCAATGTTTTTTTTCCAGGCTCCACCACCAGCTAAATCAACAAAAAAGTCAGGACTATCAACAGGTGCAATCATAGGATTAGTGGTGGGATTTATATCATTCATTGTCTTAGTATCATGCTGTGTTTGCATATGGAAAACATTCTGTGGGATAACTGATGAAGATAAAATTGCCCCTGACCCAGATGGACTTCATGACGTAACAATGTCAGAGGGTGCGACCAAACAGTTGGCAGCCGACAACCCATGGTTGAAACACGAGGAAATTAGTTTCTGTCTTAGAAATAAATACACGTTTCAAATGGAGGATGATATAGGAAACACACGTTCTAGATACATCAAGTAGTTGAAGGAGAAAATATCAAAACAAATATTTTCTACAATTATGTCCTATGGACATTTACAAAAAAAAGTGTACATTTGTCTAAAAATAGAAATGCAAGTAACAAAAGAGTGGTAAGAATGTCCACCCCTAATTCTATGATTATTGCAAATAAAGGTAATAACAAAACTACCGAACTTGAATGATCAATCTCATAGTCCAGAGAAAATGACAAAAACGAATCAGTCATACCGGAGAACTGGTGGATCGCAATGGTCCTGACTTGGTACAGGCATTTCAAACGAAATGGTGGGTTAAACCAGGTTTTATGGCGCCAAACCTCCCTCTTCCATTGCGATCTTAGGATCCGGTAATGACCATAGAACACAACATAGTTGTGAGACACAATAGGGATATTGAGGTGATCATCTCAGTACAGCAGACCAGTCAAACACTAATTAAAACAATTAACTATCATATCTTTTAACTCAATTTTGAACTTTTCTACTAGTGGCTGATAACGAAGAAAGAATTTTTTTAGTGATCGTATGAGACGTATTTTCTTATAGCCTTGCTTCAAAAGTCGGTCACGAAGAAACCGGTGTCTGATCAAAAAATCTGTGAAATGTGTGCAAGCTCTGGCATATCGAATAAGTTGAGAAATATAAACACCGTATGCAGGAGAAGTAGGTATATTGCTCTGTAGATTAGGAAAATTTATAATTTGAAAATTAAAATCGTCTCGTTTATCGTAAATTTTTGTACTGAGATGACCACCTGGGTCAAATTCGAGGTGCAAATCCAAGAAAGACGTGAAGCAATTAGATTCGGTGGTCTCTTTAATCTCCAATTCCGGAGGATATATTGAAGGAATCCAACTACCAAATGAAGTGTTATTGACAGAAAGGACATCATCAATATATCTGAATGTAAGATTAAATGACCGTGCCTCTTTCATCTTCTTGTCCTTTACGAGTCCCTGAAGAAATTCAGTCTCGTAAGAGTATAAAAACAAATCGGCGAGGAGAGGAGCACAGTTTGTGCCCATTGGAATGCCGATTTGTTGTTGAAAAATCTCTCCTCCGAAGGTGACAAATATGTTGTCAATGAGGAAATCAAGCATACTGCAAACTTGTTCCAGTGTGTAACAAATTTTATCTTTGAAAGATGTTTTGGAAAAGAATGTAGAATTATAACCCAAAACAACAAAATTCCTTGAGTTTGAAAAGGCTTTTTCGAGAAGTTTTTTCAGGCGACATTTTAGTTTTTCGTGTGGCAAGGTAGTGTATAAAGTTGAAAAATCGAACGTTTTCAAAGAGTGAACCTCAGAAAATGATCTAGATTTAAAATGATCTAACAAATCTTTTGAGTTTTTCAAAATCCACATATGGTTAATTCCACTACGATTATAAATAGTGTCGCAGTATGCTTGTTGACCTTCTTTGACAGCAGACAAGATTTTAGTTAAATGAACGGACAGCTCTGTAGTTGAACATGATGAAGATCCAGCTATATACCTTTCTTTGTACGGATTTTTGTGAAGTTTAGGTATCCAGTACAAATATGGTAACTCTTTATGTTCCTCGTTCATTGGAATATTGAAAGAGGACATAAAAGAGCTATGGTTGGCTATGATTTCATCTTTGTTAAATGTAGTCCGTGTGTATGTAGCACTAGTGGAAGTATTACCATCAATGCCTAGTTCTGTTATTAGACAATTGTAATAATGTGCCTTACATACAAAAACTATATTATTGGAAGCCTTGTCTGCTGGCGTGACAACATACCTGTCATGTAAGGAAGAGAGACAATTGAGAGCTTCACGATCTCTAAATACAGAAGAAGGCCGAGGGTTCACACATTTGCGAAGTTTGTCTATTCGGCAAAAGAGGCAATTTGTTATGAATACAATATGAACGTGATCAAAAGGATAATAGAATCATTTCAAATCAAAATTATGTTACTTCTGCTTGTATTAAAGGATATATAAAAATTAATAACCACACTTATTAATTTTGGTTTTATATTTAGTCAAATTATTGATAAAAATATAAATTACATCAAAGTTCCAGACAAATAAATTTTGCTATGCCTGACGCGCGTTTCCTCTATTCAAGACTCATCAGAGAAAATTTGAAATGACAAACACTTTATGAATATAAAGACCATAGAACAATTTGAGCACAGAGTGACGAAAACTAGAACCAAATTATGACTAAGACCAACCTATGTCTGGGGTACATGTTAGGAAGAAACTTAGGGTTACTTTAAACGGATAATTTATAACTTTGATGTTTTCGTCAACACAAAAGTTTTGAAGCCGGAGTGGGCTAACCTCGGGGAATTAAAACTTCACCAGCAGCGCTAACCATCACAGATGTTAGAAAGATAAATTTCAACAAAGTTCCAGACAAATAAATTTTGCTATGATAAGGGTAATAAAACAAATACTAAACTTGGACAGTCAATCTTAATGTCTAAGAGAAAAGACAAACACGGAAGACAAATCTGAACATTTATGGATCGCAAAGGACCTTACTTGGTACAGGCATTTCAAATGAAATGTTGGGCTAAAACAGTTTTTTTTTGCGAGCCAAACCGCCCTCTTCAATTACGAACTTAGGGTTCAGTAGTAACACGGTTGCAAAGACACAACAGGGATAATAAGATGATCATCTCATTACAACAATCAGCAAAATATTTATCAAAATGAAAGCATTTCAACTTCAAACGAGATTTGTTGGTCATATGCATACCCAACACATTCACGTTCTATAGATATTTAAAATAGCTTGATATTAACGGTAACATAACTACCGAACTTAAATAATCAATTTCTAATATTAAAGAAGAAAAAAAAAACGACATCAGATATGCTCGGCCAATATCGCAATAGCACTGACTTGGTTTTCATTACCATGAAATGAACGGTCTAACATGGTTAATCATTAACTTTTTTGAACGCTCTATACAGATACGACCAGATCTAACCTGTTAACTAGAAAAGTAAACTTTTTGACTGCCTAAAGTTAACTGAAGTTTGCTTTTTAGATTGCATCAGGTAGACCGTGGACCGGTCTAAAGTTAACTGTAATAGCAAACTTTTTTCCACGGTCTGCTCTTCTTGACCGCTCTGCTAGTTAACTTTAGCCTAGAACCAACCTGAAGTTAACTTTAGCGTAAAAGCGACCTAAAGTTTATATTAGCGTAAGAGCGACCTAAAGTTAACTTTAGCCTAGAGCGACCTAAAGTTAACCGCACTGAAGCCAAGAGCGACCTTAAGTTTACTCGGCTCCGATAATATTTTTCATTTTATCATATTTAAACTACATATTATTTTTTTTTCATATTTGAAATTATTTCTATTATTTATTCATTTTTTTTTTAAAGAAAAATTTGAAACCCAATTATTTAAACAAAAAGTTTATTACATGCATTTATCTATTTCCATAAAATATTTATTCTAAAAATATTAATTTGATTAAAAGATTTGTAAATTTATGAAAGATTTATTTTATAAGCATTTGTTGGCAGGTGTTTAGCAAACTGCAACTTATTCCTTATTTCAAGTAAAAATACTATATTTTCTAATAACTATGGCAACAAAAACATTTTTGAAGGATATTTATTTGTTGAAAATAATTATTTATTTTAAACTGTTGATTTATTTGAATTATCTATTTATATATATATATTTTTTGTTTTAAAAGGAATTATCTATTTTAAAAATAAAATTCATTTCAATTTGACCTTGCTGGACAATGATTATATTTGGCTTTTGGCATTGATCATGATATGAAAGATATTTTTACTTATTTGCAATTAAGGTAAATTTAAAAAAAATACCGAACTTCGAGAATCAATCTTAAAGGTCCATAATACGAGACAAAACAAGGAAGACATACCGGAAAAATTGAAGACCGCAATAAGCCTGATTTGATACAGACATTGTACAAAATGTTGGGTTAAACCAGGTTTTAAGGCGCACCTCAAATAGAGAAAACCATAGTTTTCTAAAAGAAGTTAATCAAATAGGTTATTTAGTCTAATTCTAACAATTGGAAGACCAAATGTTTGACATATGTACTACTTGATATGCTTTATGTCATGTTTTTGATGAAAATTGTGTATTTTACATACAGATACATTATGTATGCAAATATTATATACTTTTCAAACTTTATGGAGCTTTGTATGTAATTTCTATATCATCTATTTTTCTATTTTATCGTAACACTTATAACGTTTTTGTTTAGAGTACTTTTTGTTAAATACTTTTGGTTTTTGACCTGCCAATGTTTTGATTCAAATGCTGTTGATGAGAGGTTACTCCGTGGAGTATCGATATACAACATGTCCAAATTAACCGTTTTTTACACGTTTGTTTTGTATTTTTGAACCACTGGGCCGATACCTGCTGCTTGTGTACCAGAGGTCCCAGAGGGTAATCAAATGCCTGGTCGTAAGACTAAAATAAATCAAATATAAGAGGGCCAAAGAAAATCATTTTGTAGTATTTTTTTCGGGGGGAGAGGGGGTTACTACTTCTCCTTATATCTGTGTACCGCATTGTTAAGATTTCAGACAATTGCGATCCTATAGTACATTCTAGTTTTGGAGGAAAAAAAAATTCCAAGATTCGGCACCGGGTTCCATAAGAATGTTTATTGGGACAACGTTGGAATGACATGATTAAGTCCGTCATAGTTATCGGCGCGTCGTAGAAGATTAGTACGTTTTCCTTTAGCAGGCATACTTTAATATCAATGTCTAGACTCAATCTTGCTCGACTTCAACTAACTTGGTAAGTGTTTAATTTTTTTGGTCTTATTAGGACGTCTACATATACACTGGCATTAATCAATAACGATTTCGTTTAATTACATAAAGTTGTTCTGATCAAGAGGAAAAGTAGGGCATTTATATTATAGTTTTTGTTTTGTTTGTTAAACATTTGTTTGTTTTTTACATAACACAGTACTCTAAGTTGTTGGCTAAGGTCTTTTATGTAAAGTTTAAATGTAAAGCAAATATGGACAAAAATTGAGAAAGAACATTAGAAAAAAAATTAAAAAATAATTTATGAAACTCCTTTATTGTAGAGATAGATATATTGATTGTTCATTCATATAATAAAAAAAAAACGTTATACAGTTATTCTATTATAATTTTAATTTTCGTTGAATTTAGAAATATTTTTTATATCTGGTGAAAGCATACAATTTTCCGTCTTATAGTATAATCTTTGATTAGTTCTACTTGAACCCAGACAATATGGAGCTTTTCATCTTTATTTTGATTTTTCAGAATAATTTATTTGCCGGTAAGTAGCAAATTTAAGTAAAGTTATCATTTGTCTGCAAATATGAAAATATTTTTTTTCTGTCAAAGAGCTTTTATCACGAGTTAAATTGATACAGGTTTTACAGTTACAAAATAATATCATTTAGAAGGAAAATTTCGATAAAAAATTCATTTCAGTTCATATAATTTTCAGTTCAACCGATGTTGAATATAATAAAATGATACTCACAATGTTTTTATACAATTATTAAAGTCGGACGATTAAAAGAAAGAATTTTAAACACCAGATAGTAAAACTTCGAACTTAATTGAGTAATGCACATTATTAAAATTATCGGTACTTGTTCCAACATTTTGGGGTTGATTACGTCTTTTTCGATAATATTGGTTTTTGGCCCCTGTATTATTGTTGCTGATAGAAGGTTACTCCTTCAAGAATAGAAATTCATTCATAAAATATACACTTAACGAAACTACATGCATCTGTTTGCTTAACATCCATCTTTGTGGTTTGCTATCCTGGTTGTCTTACTTCTTTGTTACTTCTAAATTTCCGTTTAAACATATTTTTGAAATTTTCAAAATTGTTTTAACAAATGTTTAAAACATTAGGTTTGATCTTTTTGTTATGCAAATATGTTTTTACAATCGATGTTTGTTATGACTTTATTGTTTGAACTTTTTTGGGAACAGTACGTCTTTTTTGGACAATTTTAGTTTAAATGCTGCTGATCATATGTTGCTACTTTTAATATGGATATTCATTATATGATATAGGCATTACCGTAATACAAGCACAGCATAATTATAAGTTACCCAGTATATTTGTCGTCGATAACTTCATTTACACATTATTTCAAAATCATAAAACAACAAAATTTTAGACGTCCACATAAATTCTTTAGATATGAAGATTAAGGACTTTTAGTTTTTATATGACAGTGATACACAACTTAATTGAGGAATAAAATCGTTCAAATCTAAAGGATTTTTTTTAACCTTTAGTTATGATTCCTCAATAAAACAAGTAAAACATGAACATTTGCGTTTCGTAAAGTTCCGGATGCATATGATTGTTTAATTTTAACTGAAATAAATACTCAATTTTAACGTAATGTGTTTAGCCTCATTGTTGTCTTGTTATCATTCGTTTTAAATTTTCGCCGCTCGTGTAAATTTAAGTTCGTGTCTAGACCATGCAAAATTAATATCTACCAGCATAAGGCAATTTTGTACGGGAATATGCCGTAGAACTCTCCCCTTTATTTGACATTTACCCGCTGACGAGCTCTCATTGCTACATGTGTAAAGAAATATTTTTTTTTATCAACATCTGTTTTAGCACTTTAAATTTTGATAGGTTTGCAAGCAACGGTTTCTGAAGTCTGATGTATCTACAGATGGGTCCAAACCTTACCTGTATGCAAATCAAACTAAAAAAGCAAACCAGAAGTTTGGTCAAAGTTTACTAAACATGCTATAATGTTTACTCGAAAAAAATTAACCAAACGGCTGATTTGGTTTGGTCAGAGCAAACCAAACTTAAAAAAGCAAACCATACCAGCGCCTTAGTTTTGTTTGGTTTGCTCTGAGCAAACTGCAAGCATGCACATATGATTCACAGAATCTGTGTGAAGGAATGGCCGAAATATCACAATAGTCACCTTTGATGCATACAAATTATTTACTTATAGGGATATTGTTTACGAAAAATATTTTTAACTAACAAAAAAGGCCAACAGACAACTTGTTTTGTTTAACTTTAAACATTTGAACAACCTTTGTTGTACAGGTTAGTTTTGAACCAATCTGTAGTATATTTGTGATCAACGTTAGATATCGTTTGTTATGAAATATAAAATATTTGGGACACATATTAAACACAACGGTATAAGTAGAAGCAAATTTACGTTACCAAATCTCCAACAGAGTAGACCATCAATAATTTTCGAAGTAAACTGGAAAAATACAACAAACGTCTAGGCGAAAACATCCATTTCCTTTTGACAGCATTGTCTATTTTAAAGACTCATTAGAGCTGCTTAATCCTAGAATTGTAATTTCAAAGTACTGTAAGCTAGAATATATGGCGCTAAGTGTTTTGTAGGCCTTTGTGGTACTCTGGTATATTTTTCGAGCGATGTTTTAAGCTGGAACAATGCGAGGGCATTTTGTCAGAGTGAAGGTATGGACCTTGCAATAATAGAAGACAGCACTGAAATGGCAAGAGTAGGACAGTGTATAGCTGACACAGGAGGGTAATTATTTCCCTTGTATGTAAGAAGCAGACATTAGATAGTTATTTGCTGCAAAGACAACATGTCCCTATTTGTTCCTTTTTGGAGTCTGGCGTGTTTTGTAGCCCATTAGAAAAAAATGCTTTAATGGGATTATATGTTTCGTGCTATTTTACAGCGTTGTAATTTGAATTCAAGACTTTATATGATTTATATGATTTACTAGTATATGATTACGTTTCTTTTGCATAATTAAGACGAATTAATATAAACATAACCAGTTCTAATACAAATTGTTATGAAACGATATCAATATTTTGAATACTTTTGACATGTGAATTTCTTATTTTTGGATCAACTACATTACAGTGTGTGTGTGTTGGTGTTTAACGCCCTTTATAGACGTACTTGGGGAAACCACCGAACTTGGGCAGGTAACTGAAAAACCTAATCACATACAGTTGGGGAAGTCCTTTTTTGTTAAAAACAAACGGGACTCGAACACTAGCTGAGAGGTGATCGGCTAGTGATCAATAGTTTGGTATTTAAACCAGCGCCTTAAACCACTTTGAAAACCTGTTGTTCGTTGGGTTTGATCATTGTTTGGCATTACAGTGTATATCTATCCGATCTAATCAAGTGAAATAAGATTGTTGTGACTCATAGAAATAACGCCCTTAGTGAATTAGAATATGAAAAATCTAATATGATAATAGGTGCAACCTAAAATGGGACGCAGTTTTAGAATATTTTTGTCAAAAAATGTCATTGATCAATCAAGTAATAATTACAAACATCGAATTATTTGTGCAAATTACAAAGATTTGTAACATTCTAAAATTATAATGTAATAGAATGACGTTGACGGGACGAAATAACCTTCTTTTGGTGTTACGTAATCCATGACGTCATTTCCCGGTCAGAGTATTTTCGCGCTCCAGCAGAAGTAAACAAAGCAACCTTTTTTTCTGCCAGGTTGGGGTGATTTTCTGTATACCAATATATGTTTTTAGAAGTATTGGGTGGAGAAAATTTATATAAAAACCTGGCAGAAAATGACGACTTGTTTCAATCAGGATTTTGGAAAAAAACCACTGGAACATGCACATGCACAGGATTGATTAAAAAATCTCCATTAGCTATCAGCTAAGCCTAAGGTAAGACCATCTTTTTTTACTGTTCAGTGTTATAAAGCTTTATTTTTTATTGTTATTGACTTAAACATCGCCAAAATTGGTTGATTTACTGGTAAACCACGATTGTTCCTAACGCACCTGTTTACAATGAATATTCTCGCGAGAACTTGGTGAGATCTTTTCATCTCTTTGACAACGAGAGTTTCATTGAAAAATTTATTTAGAGAGTTTGTTCTGATTGTCCATCCGTATTCACCTGTCTATTTTAAAAAGAAATTTAACTGTGGTTATTAAATCTGTCGATTTCAAAATATATTTTTAAAAAAGTATCGAATTTCTGGCCCCATAGAAATTCGTGCCTAGTGCGCTTGCGCGCACTCGGCACATCCGGTTTGGAAAAAAACCCAAACCATTAGTTTTGGGAAGTTTCTACATATGTGGGACTGCGTCCCATATTACAGTAATCAGAAAATTGTTGGACTCCAAACGCCTGTATATAAGATGACTTGTAAAATAATTGAACTTGATACTGATGTTTTTATACAAGTGATTTTATTCCAAACCCTCATGTATAAATGTTATTATATAAATAAAGAAGTTTGTAGTGACCTATTGAATGTTCTTTTTAAAAGTTTTTGTCTTATGCTAAAATGTTATAGGTTTGCTGGTGATGTGTGGATAGGGGCATACTACGACACCACTGCAGCTGTTATAAAACGGTTGGATAATTCTATCATTTCAAACAGCCATCCTGATTGGGATAGCTCCGAGCCAAATGGTTTATCTGGTAATGAGCATTGTATTCGCATCAGACCTACATTGAGAATGAGAACAATGACTTGTTCGAGCACATATAGTGTATTATGTGAGGCTGGTAAGGATAAAAAACCGGACAATCACTTTTAATTAGTTATTATGCATAACATATCTATACAATGTTTGCCATTTTCAATCTTTTTGTTGCATTTTGTTACCTCTAGGTTGTTAACTTGAAAAAAAAAAACAGAATTCACAAAATGCTCGTAGACAAATTAGGAAATATATCTTTCAGAAAAGATCAACTGTTGGGTTTGTCAAATAAGTTTTGTTTTGCTCTCCTGTACTGGACTTGAGTTGAGGAGAGATTTGAGGAAATACTAAATTTGAGATGTTTTATGAAACGGGGACATAAGTTCATTCTCCTTCCGACTTGAATTTGCGTTTATTAGTTTTTTTTTGTGTTTCTCTAGCTATCCGTTTCTTCGTACTGTTTGCGTTTATATCGACTGATTTTTTGTTTGCCCTGTTAGCATTTTGACACTTATTTGACTTTGCTCATTAATTTCAAATATTCACTCTACATGTTTTCGATAGTATTTCAGACAGAGTGGTTCTCGACTAGTCAATTCAATATTAGGATATATGTTGCACACTGGCCAAGGTCTGGGTAAATTTAATATACCAGTTATCAACATTTTAGTTACTTCGTATATTCTAATACGGTTGTCTCGTTTTGAAGACAATAACAATGTTTCAATATATTTCCAGATAATCCTCTAACTAATTGTATAGACCCAACAGCGACGACGACGACGACCACAACAACTTTTATAGTAAGGTTCTTTATGGTGTTTTGAATAATTCCACATATTGTCGATCAATAACTATGCTTTATATCTACAATAAAAGAAAAGTGTTTGGAATGACTATCCTTACAATCCTAATATTATTTAGTCCAACAGAAGCAAAAAGCAAAAATTATTAAAGAAACAACTGAATGTCGTAAATTTGAAAAGACAAAAAAAACCCCGAAAAAATGTAGACATAAAATGATGAAAAAGACAGATCACAACTCAACTGCAAGTGACACGAGAGTGAAATCAGGTGTACAGAAAGAAATAACAATTCTTGTTTGCCAAAACGCATCTGTCACGCTGCCAAAGATCGATTTAGTGCGCGTCAAATCCAAAACTCCTGTGTTAAGTATTTTTGCACATCGTAGGGATATTTCCGTTATGTTTTATCCATGTCGATTGTCTGTTCCAATATTCAATTGATATTTTTATGGATAAGTTGCCCTTTCATCGAAAACATCTAACGACAACGTTCATTTTTCTAGGCCCCACCATCAGGTGATTCATCGAAAAAGTCCGGACTATCAACGGGTGCAATTATAGGATTAGTGGTTGGATTTATTTCATTCATAGTATTAGTATCATGCTGTGTTTGTATATGGAAGACTTTCTGTGGTATTACTGATGAGGATAAAATTGCCCCTGATCCAAACGGACTTCACGACGTAGCAATGTCTGAGGGCGCGACCCAACAATTAGCAGCCGATAACCCATGGTTAAAACATGAGGAAATTAGTTTCTGTCTTAGAAATAAATACACATTTCAAATGGAAGTTGATATCGGAAGCTCATGTTCCAGATACATCAAGTAGTTTAAGAGCTACGTTTGGATGTTTTCAAAATAGTTTCCAGTGCAATTTGAGATATTATACTCCTATAAGAAACGGGACATAGGTGATCAGATTTTCTTTTGTAATTTCCGACTCTATATGGACCCAAAGAGGAAGAAATTGAAAAGAGTTACAGTAAAAGGAATTCCAAAATCCAAATTATGTTTCAAATGTTTGACATGTATGTTTTATAGATAAGATCAACCAATTGCATATCTTTTAGCCCTTATATCAACTTTAAAAATGGATAAATTAATTTGGTTCTGAAAAAGGGAAAATATTTTTTTCAATGGCAAATAAATCATCGATAATTTCACTTGCAGAATATTTATTTTATGCCATTAAAACATTGAAAGTGTTAGGAATCTGTATACATGTATAAGGCTCGTAACAACGAAATAAAGGTACACACTATGAATTTGCTTAGTCCACGATCGCTCAATAGAACAGTATTCAATACATGGAAGAAGCAAAGAGGCACTAATGGGTCATTCGAGTGTAAAAAGTCCGAAAGGGCAACGACGAAACCGGTAAATAAGAACAAGAACAGCACGAAGATACACAAAACACAAAATCAACCGAGCGGTAATCAGCAACGCGAATTCAAGAGTGGACTCTGGTGATCCGGAAATGTAAGTGGTTCCTGCCTGCTATAGCACACCCGTTGTGATGCTAATTTCAAGTTCAGTATGTCAAATCCGGTAAAGGAAACCGGACAACATAGAAATTATATATAACTTGTAAAATGTGGATTCTAATTAATATGATTTATGCTTTATACCTGTTACGACATGTTAGTTGCAACATGTAGAAACTGCTCGCCCTGTCTTAGAAATCAAATTTACATGTATTATTCTACCAGATTGCGATAATTGCTAAAACTTAATTATAATTTTTCCTGTAATATCTCTTTACTTTATAACCAAAATTTTTGTATTCATCTCCGTCATTTTATAATGGGATTTAGAACCTAATGCTTATTTTATACGTTTGTATTTCGATAGCAGTTTCTGTTTCAACTTAAATTTGACATTTCTGGACATGATTGTTTTTGGATATTGACATTTGACTTGTATTGATCATATACATGTTAGAAAGACACTTTTAAAAATGTTTAATTAAATAAAGGTATTGTTAGCAAAGGAATTTAATCAAATAAATTATTTAGTTTAATTCGAACAATTGGAAGACTAAAGATCTGATATTTGTATTGCAATTAAATGTATTCGCTGAAATTTGTGTTTTCAGAATTCAGAGTTGATATTGAATTAATGTTGATATCATATTTTTTAAAAACATTTATTGAGTTAGGTAAGGGACTTTTTCTTTTTACGTAAAAGAATAAAAATGATGTTATATGCTTTCTTCGTGTTTCAAAGTAACGTAAAACAAAATCACTAAAAATAGTTATAAAAATAATTGATTTTGAGAATATGGCTTAAAAGGCAAAAGCAAATCATCTTGTAATTGTTTACGGGTATTTTTACCCATACAATTGATAAAGCATCTTTCGAATTTATGATAGTTGCAATTCTAATTCTCTAGTCTGGAAATATTTTGCAGTTTGTATTTTGTACACATCTCCAGGTATATGTGGCACGTTTGTTTACTATCAAGACATGATTGTGACATGGCATGTAGCAAGGGCATTTTGTCAGGGTGTAGGTATGGACCTGGCAATTATAGAAGACAACGCTGAGTTGGCCAGGGCTGAAAATTGCATAATTGAAATTTGATAAAACCACATTAAAATAACATGATATTAATTTATAAGATTTCTAAGTAATCTTACCTTTTTTTTTATAGATATAATCATTTGAAATTAAGTTGCATTGTACAGTGAAAAATTCCAGGAAATTTTCCCGCCATTTTTTCTCTATATATTACCAGTCAAACTTATCTAGGAAGTATACACATACTTAAAAATAAAATGGTGTTGGAAATTGTTCCTGAGGTTTTTTTTCTGATTTGGCGTCTTATAGAAGCTGCTAAGATAAATGTTGCCTTAAGTTTATTGATACTAAACAAAATTAAAAACCACCTCCGTTCGAAATTACATTATTGTAATAAGCTTTACTTGCTAAAAAAGTCGTAATACAGGTGCATATAGGGTATGTTTGTTGATGTCATGACTTTCTCTCGCGATGTGCTTGCTACAATTAAGAGTCTAAATTAGTGATAATTTGAGACAGAAAGGATTTTTAGATTTGCCTAATAAGAAAAATAGCGTGTTCATGTATAACAAGACTACTGATTTGGATAATCAATCCAATAAAAAGAATAAAGGACAATAGAAAAAAAGTCGAAGCAGGGAAATGGAAGAATAAATTGTCCTTAAGATATATATACCTCGAATCATTTGCGTTCATAAGGTTCTTGTATGGGTGTATCAAAATAGCCAATAAATGCTATGTATGATCAATTCATTTTCTATTATATTTTTAATATAAATTATTACTACTGTCAGTGCTTGTATGTTATGTTTTTTTTCTGTAAGAAAACACTGATAATGTTCAATTTATTATGAAGCATCCAACACATCGACTAAGACGTCAGGACTATTTACGGGTGCCCTCATATAACTAGTGGTCGGATTTATTTAATTCATTGTCTTAATATCCATTTGTGTTTGCATATATATTGAAAGGTTTCTGTAGAATAACTGATGCCGATAAAAAAGTACCAGACCTAGAGGGTATTCATTATGAACCTTATGAACGCAAATGATTTGAGGTTTATATATCTTAAGGACGATTTATTCTTCCATTGTCCTGCTTTGACTTTTTTCTATTTTTCATTGTGTAACACTATCAGAGGGTGGAACTCTAGAATTAGCAACCGAATACCCATGGTTGAAACACGAGGAAGTCAGTTTTTTTTTTAGGAACAAGTATACAATTCAGATAGAGGATGAAATTTGAATTCTCGAACCAGATACATCAAGTAGAGAAAGGAATATTCGAACGTTTGCGAGTTTTCTTTTTCCCAATTAAACTATAAACTTGAAATGAACTTCATCAATACAAATAGAGGAACAAACAGCTAAGCTTCTAAAAAATTATTACATGCATATATTATATACATCTAATTGCTTAAATCATTTAAGAGTTGATTTATGCATATAATTGTTTTGTTGAAGTTACTTCAAATTATTTGCAACAACACAAAATTGTTAATTGGTCATTTTTACGGTGAAATAATATGCCCGGAAATAATGTACAAAACCCATATTATAAAAAAGGATTTCCGACATAAAATCATGTAATTATGTTTAACTTATTTTCTTCTGTAATATAGTATATTTTCTTTCAGATATGTGTGATTTTCTAGACATGAGCATCATTTTTACTAGATTAAGAATATGTTTCAGAATTAACAGCTGTATATTGTGGAACTAGAATGAAATTTCCTTATCATTAAAGAGACAAGTTTAGTACAACAGAAAAAAATATCGAAACCCTAAAATTGACCTCATGGAACTGAAAATACAAAAAATACAGTTAAAGCAAGATCGGTTAAAGATAACAATTGGATTTCCCAGGCAGATTATTAAAACAGTAGTTATTGTACTCAACGATTTTATATTGTTTACATGCGTAACATTGACAGTATTTGTCTGTATAAAGAGACGATTAACTGGAACTCTGTTTCAGAAAGTTTCTCTAAAGGTGAAAAACGATTTCGTAAGTTTTTGAAACTGACTTTCAATTAACACAATTTACTATTCAATTTGTATTGATTGCAAAATGAATTATATTCACATAGGGTACGGGTATTGTTAAAAAAAGCAGTAATATATGACCAAGTATTTAATCAATTATCATTTTCAACCATAATACTAGATACAAAATATGTGCTATTTACCCATAGAAAGAATATGGAATACATGTTAATAGTATTCATTTTGTTAGTTTTCTTTGATTCTGGTAAGTTAAATTTTAATTTAATTAAACATATTAAACACAATATGTTACTACGGAAAAAAAATCTCGTGCATTTCTAAAACACTGTAAAAGTGAAATAGTGACTAATTAAACCTCCAGATCGCATGTTTGACATTGCTATTGAGAAGTTTTATTCTTAATAATTAGTATTTCTAATTTTGTCTATTTTGACTTTGAAATATTTGAAAAATGAAATACATTTATAGGTTATATTCTAACTACTATTTTTATATTCCAATGTCAAACCATTTAGTGTTTCTACTCCTGGCTATGACATTGTAAAATAAAAAAAAATTATACATTGGTTTACATATGCGTTTGTAAACCTTCTGTCTTTCTATTTATAAATATTTTACTATATGTTCTTGTCTTCTTATTGTCAAACTTTTACAGATATTTCTTTGTATCTCTATAATTAAAAAAAAATCTAATTATATCGACACGTGTTTCACTAGACACTTTACAGAAATAAATGAAATAGAAAACATGTTTCTTCAACTACTGGTTGCATGTGATGGCTAATGGCTAATGCAATTTATGTTTACAATATTTGCATACATATAAATAACTTTATACAGGTATATGTGGCACTCTTGTTTACTATCCAACTATAGTTTTAAACTGGAACGATGCCAGGGCATTTTGTCAAAGTGAAGGTATGGACCTTGCCACGATAGAAGACAGCGTGGAAATGGCTAGAGTTGGACAGTGCATAACAGATACTGGAGGGTAATTTGGTGACATCCACTTTATCTAGTTAATAAATACGATTCATTTGTCTAGATACAGATGTTTTATATGATCAGAAAATAAAACTCAAAACACACCAGAACAAAAAAATGACGAACAAAACGAAAAATCCACAAACTTATCCAGAAGAATTATAAAGACATGAAGCCCATCACTCAACTTATATATTTTTATGCATATTTGTCGTGAGGAGTGTGAAATTAAAAAATCTGAAGTTAATCACTGTCTAAAAGTATTGATGAACCTGCATAAAGTATTTGTGATTCTATATAGCAAGGATGACAGTTAGATACAGGAGAATCAATTGTAGATTTATAAAAATTCCTATATACTATGCATAACCGTTTGCTGTATAATGTTATGATAAGGGTAAAATATATATTATTTTTGGTTCTCTCGTTCAAACATGATATTTCTCATTACCGCAAAACTATGAAATTGCTCTCTCAAAATAATTGTATTATTAGGGACGGACCATTTAACTTGAAGGGGGGGGGGCTTGGTTTTTTTATTTTGGTAAGAAAAGTTTTTTTATTTATCTTTAAGGTGTCGCGACAGAATCATTTATAAGGCAGAAATCCTTCTTCAGAATATTTTTTTCCTACCCTCTGCTGCCAATTTTTTTTTTCATCTAAAATGATTTTCAGAATATTTTTTTAGGAAAAAACCAAGCCCCCCTTTTAAGTGAAATGGTCGGTCACTTACCTGGAGATCACAGCGCAGTTAAGACAATTTATGTTAGTTTAATGTACTGTCAATCTAAACTTTGTTCCCTCATGTTTAATAAAACATTAAAATAAATGTCGATTTACAAGATCGACTTTTTATTGAGAAAAATTGCGACGACTTTGTTTTGGGACGAACGGACGAGATTTTTATGAACCAAAAAAGATGACTTTTTTATTGCAAATCTCCTTGGGCATACCTAGGCCGAACAACAATTTCTTATTGATAATTCGTGTGAGTTGATCTGAATTTATCAGTTTTGTCGTGCAAACATTAGGTTGGGTATCTAAATAAAATTATTAGCCGACATAGTCAGTCGGTGTTCTTGGACCAAATAATTTGTAGGACAAATTGTCAAATTTTCAATAATTTTCATAACATATGTCAAGAAACGGCAATATATCGTTAGAAATTAAAATGGCAATTGTTTCTAGATGGTTTTTAAGCTGTGACCCCGGCTTGCCCCAGAATTTTGGGGTCCCATTATTTCGCCCCTTTCGTCCCTTACAGTTTCGCCTCATATCAATTTAATAACAAATCGCTTTAATTTTCACATATATTACTTAATAAGTTTTGACGAGTTATATTTCACATTTGGTTGATAGAAAGAGGTTTACGGACAAATACTGTCATATTCTGCCTTAAATGCGCTGCGATAGTATTTCGTGGACTAATCTATTACAGTGTGGCTGAAATCTTATTTTTGTATACGTTAAATATTATTAATTTAATCAGATGGAGATTTCAAATTATATTTAAAAAATAAGAGGCAAACTGCCCTATCATTATTTTAAAAGTCTAAATAATTGTTTAAAAAATCCGCAGCATTGTGTAAAATCACCTTAGCACAAGAGAAAACTTCATTAACGGATGAGAAACAAATTAGCAGATTTCAAATTGATAAGAAACAATTTTTTTCGTAGGGAAATTCAAAACCCCCATTTTCGATCGCTAAAGATATTTTTTATCAGACAGCTCAAATTATCATTAGCGTTCCCAAACCATATTAAGTACACGATATATTCAGATTGTCCACTGCTTCTATAGTTCACGGTCAATAAACTCAGTTTATCAGGTTACATGTATCGTAAAATGAATACTTTTAGATGTTTTGATGGTGTATGAAAATATAAAATTTTTTTTTTTAAATAGGTTTGCTACTGATGTTTGGATCGGAGGATACTATGACACCTTGACATCTACTCTACGTTGGACGGATAATTCAATTTTATCAATTACCCATCCAGAGTGGGATATCTCTATCCCTGAACCAGACTGTCTAACTAGTGCAGAATGCAGTACTGTTCAACATTGTATTCGGATAATTTCTGCCCCAAAAATGAGAACCTATTACTGTACATCTTCATTCAGTGTCCTATGCGAGGCTGGTAAGATGGCTTTTTAAAAATTTTTGAGACTGTATGTTTAAACTTTCACTATGCCAATTATCAATACGTGTGCCTTAGCATTTCATGATTTATAAATCAATTTGACTGCTATTTTGATAGGCTTCAGTGGAAACAAAACATATTTAGAATAACACAACCACGAAATGAACATAATTGTTTTATACATGTATTGGATTAGAAATGATCAAAATGACTGAAACGGTTTCCATTGCAACATTTAGGAATAAGAACAAAACATATTATTCTAATTTTGTGAAATGGGGAAGATTGACTTACAGTCCAATGTTGACCATTAAATGGGATTGCAGACAGATCATCGATAATATTTTACGAAAAGAACGGTAATGGTTAACAGTTTAAACATAAAATATCACTATAATATAATGTTCTGTAATCTTGCATTCTGATCCACGCTCTGACATTTCTGTCGAAAATGTGCTTTCACTATGAACTTCCCATTTGAAACATTTTGGTTTTGACACCTCAATATAAATATCCAGAATATTTCTATTTCTATTAACGTACTGTACATGTATTTTGTTTTTGAATATATTTCCAGATAATCCTCTAACAAATTGTATAGATCCTTCAGCGACAACAACAACAACGTCCACTTTAGTAAGATATTTCTGGTGCATAACATTCTTATAACACAACAAAAAGCATTGCCCCCAACAAATACGACTTCTAAAAATTTCGGACAATAACGTTTCAAACACAGTCAAGCACATGTTCCATGTATAGGAAACTCATATGGGATACTCTAGAGTGCAACAATAGCTAGAAGTAAATGTAGTAAACAAATGAAAATATTATACAGAAAAAAATATTCTTGCAATAATTAACAACAAATAACCCATTTAAAGTAAGAGGAAATTACAACATAAACTGAGTATGCATAAGCAGTGTTGTTATTAACGAAATTTGGGTTGATCATGATTTCAATTGTCGTTATTTGTAAAAATGATGTAGTTACAATTTACCGAGTAATACTTAACGAAATTCAGTTATTATGTATAAAATCGAAATTAATTAAACATTTGAATTTAATTTAAGGCCCCGCCACCTGGTGAACAGACAAAGAAGTTAGGCTTGTCAACCGGTGCAATCATAGGATTAGTGGTGGGATTTATTTCATTCATTGTCTTGGTATCTTGCTGTGTTTGCATATGGAAAACTTTCTGTGGGATTACAGACGAGGATAAAATTGCACCAGATCCAGACGGTATTCATACCATTACATTGTCAGAGGGGGCCACTCAACAACTACATGCTGACAATCCATGGCTAAGGGACGAAGAAGTTAGCTTCTGTTTGAGAGAAAAATACACATTCCAAATGGAATATGACATAGGAGGCAAGCGATCTAGATATATAAAATAACGAAGGTCTCCTTGTCTGATAATTTTCATCGATAAACAGCTCTGGCAGTTATTTCATGCAAATACGTGTTACTATACATAGGCAATGGGTTAGTCACAATACAAAATGTCATTATTGGTTGAAGATGTTTGAATATTTGTTTAAATATTGACTGCTTTAAAACTGAATGTTTACTGTCCATACAAAGTTTTTTTTGTGTTTCTATTTAATAAATCAATTATCCGGTATTATTTTCTTTCATATGTTTCTGTTCATTGATTTATAATATTCAGATCGGACATTTTTACTAAAAGGTTTTGTATCTTGAATGCTAGTGTTAATAGATGTGTGCTTTTATGATAAGAAGGATACATTTTCGTCATAAAGCTATTTCCTTTTTAAAAAGTAAAGGTACAAAATATAAAGGGAATGAGATAATAAGCAAGTACCAAAATAAAACTCTTTTCTTTCCCCTAACTATAATCTACCCCTTCAGCAGACAGCAAACTTTAAAACATTTTCAAAATTTGTCAGGGTTTGGGGTGATTTTTTTACATACATGTACTAATATTTCATTTAAACTATTGGCATTCAAAAGCTTTTTTAGAAACCTGGCTGCAACAAGTATAATATATGTATCCATCTGTATCTTCACTAACATCAGCCACTAGTAGAAAAGTTCAAAATTGAGTTAAAAGATATCGTGGTTAATTGTTTTAATTATTGTTTGACTGGTCTGCTGTACTGAGATGATCACCTCACTATCCCTATTGTGTCTCACAACTATGTTGTGTTCTATGGTCATTACCTGATCTTAAGATCTCAATGAAAGAGGGTTTGGTGCCATAAAACCTGGTTTAACCCACCATTTGGTTTGAAATGCCTGCACCAAGTCAGGACCATTGAGATCCACCAACTCTCCGGTATGACTGATTCGTTTTTGTCATTTTCTCTGGACTATGAGATTGATCATTTAAGTTCGGTAGTTTTGTTATTACCTTTATTTACATGGTATAACGTATAAAACTTTTTGTTTATAAACAAAATAAGAGAGATTTATTTTGATAAAACCCATGCTAAATACTGTGATTAAAATCTATAAGCTTGAATGATTAAAAAAAAATCATACACCTTTACCGAATAAATCAATCTTCAGCTATTTTTGTGCACGCGCAACAATATTCCAAAATTGACACACAGAAAACAATACTGATCTGGCAAAATCCGTAATAGACTCGGAGTCAGCAATAATGGACTGACGAATCTTAATATCAATCTAATGATACAATGCTCTTTTTAATAAAAAGGGGGTTTCAATTCAAGAATTTAAATAATTGGTAGAGGGAGGTTTGGCGCGCCTTAAAACCTGGTTTAACCCACCATTTCTTTAAAAATGTCTGTATCAAGTCAGAACCATTGCGATCTTCAATTCTTCCTGTATGTATTCCTCGTTTTGTCTCGTGTAATGGACATTTGAGATTGATTCTCCAAGTTCGGTAGTTTTGTAATTACCTTTCAATAATAATATGATATAAAATAAAAAGGTTACACTTCGCATTTCAATACACTGTGGTATTTGCAGTCTTTTACTACTTTGGCTTTATGGGCTCTTTCCTCATTTTAAACATTTTTATATAGCCCAATTAACATACGTTTCATTTCAAAATTTTATCCTTGATGTTCGTTGATAAAAAAATGTTATGGCCATTTAAATGTAGCAATACCCTTATCCGTCCATTCGTACGTCCGTCCGTCCGAACGTCTGTCCATAACACGTTGGTTAAGTCCTTTATTGAGGTTCTTTTTCAGATACTAGATGTTGGGGTCAATTACGTCACCACTAGATGTGTCGTGGGAAAGGTGATTCTAACAAATAGAAATTGGGTCACTGTGACTTTTAGTTCAAGCATGAACGACTTTAGTTCATGTCCATAACTTGGATACTAGATGTTGGTGTCAATGATATTTACCATAAGATGTGCCTAGGGTAACGTGCCACCACCAACTATATATAAGGACTGCGACCTTTTTTTTTACATGAATGACTTTGGTAAAGTTCTTGGATAAGGTCAATATCTTGCAGACTACATGATTGAGTCAATGGTATTTCACTGCTAGATAAGTCTTGGTCATACGGCGCCCGCTTACTGGAAATTGGGTTACTGTGATGTCTTCAAGTATACTTTTTATTAATTTATGTGTAAAGGACCATAACCCAGGTAATACTTATTGATCGTCAATCAAATTTCAAGAATGGTAGCACCATCCAGTGGCTCATAGACACAATTCTAGTTATTACCTTATTCTTACTCATATTGATTTTAAGATGGGCATCACAGTAACAGTGTGTGTACTGTTCCTTTGTTACAGTGTTACCCGTGTTTGAGTTTGCAGTTGTGTGTTTTGTTGTACTGGTTGTACATAATTATTATTTTGTGTTGTTTTTACTTGTTGTCAAGTTTCTCTGCAGCAATGCGGTTTGCTGTATGAGAATACAGATATACAAATACTAATTGATTAAACGTCTCTGATGAGTCTTATTTTTATCAAACATTGTGAAACAAACTACCTTTGAAAATTTGTTCTTTGGATTTTGATCTACAATGTATTGTAAAGTAAATCTTCCATATTTTGGACTCAAATACTATGTATTTATGCGAATTATATATTTGATTGTATGCTTTTTGAAAAAAGCGTGTAACATGATTCGGTTTCTATAGTCGACGAGTCCTGCATTGTATCTATATGTTTTTAACAAAACAAATGTTTAAATACAAAATGTACATATTTACAAAGTCAAAGCGTTTATGTGTTGGTATTTTATACTCTACTTTATTTTTAAACTTCATTGAGTCTCACTCCAGGTATTACCCAAGAATTTATTAGTGGAGGTTTAAGTCCATTGCCCCTGCTAGCTTCAAACACAGTAGAGGGATCTGGTTTAACTTTTTTCTCATCATCGTCATCATTTGATCTTTTCCTACAAAGTGCTTTACATATCCGACAACAAAGTATAGTTAATGCAACGAACGAGCTTATACCTAATGTTATCCCGGCAATAGCAACAGTGGGAAGACTAGAATCTTCAGATGACTCGGCAACTGGTATTTCTGTTGTCTGAAAAAGACATGTTCACTTTTATTTTAGAGATACATTAAGTAAATATAATGAATGTTTAAAACAAAATAACAATATTTGATCTTAAAAACAAGAAAGCAAAAAAAATTGTTTTTTTATTTGGCATTCATAATGTTAAGACATTCTTGTTTTGGAGTGTCATAATTTTTAAAATACATTTATTAGAGAATTATCTCATAGAGAATATTTAAACGGTGATATTTATTATAATTACTGATTGTATGTAGTTTTGTTTGCTTTACTGTTGGTTTGTTCTACAAAGACTTGTAGGCAAATTGATCATTTTTAACTCTTATACATACGCAAACATTATTCTTGCTAGTATACTAAAAACTGAAAGTGTTTAACTTTAAAGAACTTTAAATATAAAACGAATGGACCAGTATTTTATGCCGTGATATTATGATTTTTTGGGCTTAATGGAGTTCACTGTTTGAAGTATTTAATTCCCATTTTAAAAGGAGATTTTTACAGCAAACATTTTTAACCGAGACCAAAACATTAATATTTCCAATCAGGACAATAAAAAAATCAATATATTCCTAACAACATAACCAGGTGTATACGATTGTACTTACAGTGGTTAATACTTTTGCTGTTGTTGGATTAATATTTGATTCTTCTGTCGTTTGATTAGTGGTCAATTCTTTGATTGATCGCTTGCTAGAACGTTTGTTGTCATTCGATCAGTGGCATCTATTTTTGTTGTCGTTGGATAGTTGGTTAGTACATCTGTTGTTCTCATATCAGTTGCTAGTATTGTTGATGTTGGATCAGTGAATCGTACTTCTGATGTCGTTTGTTCAGTAGTTAGTAATACTGATTTCATTTGGTCAGTACTCAGTTTTTCTGATTTCATTTGGTCGGTAGTTAGTATTTCTGATATCGTTTGCGCAGTAGTTAGTGTTTCGGATTTCGGATGATCAGTGATTATAGCTTCTGTTTTCGATGGATCAGTAGTAACAATTTCCGATGTCGATGGATCAGTAGTTACGAATTCTGATAGCGTTGAATCAGTGATTAGGACTTCCGTTGTTTTTGGATCAGTGGTTATAACTTCAATTATCCTTTGGTCAGTGGTTAGTTTTTTTGTTGTCTTTGGATAAGTGGTTAGTATTTTTGTTTTCGTTGGAACAGTAGTTAGCACTTCTGTTGTCGTGGAATCAGTAGTTATTGACTCTGTTGATGCTGAATAAGTGTTTAGTCCCTTTTTTAACGGTAGATTAATGGTTAATACTTTTGTTGTCGTTGAAATATCGTTTAGAACTTTTGCTAATGTTGGATAAGTATTAAGTGGCTCTGTTGTTGTTTGATCGAAGGTTAGTATTTCTGTTGTTGGATCAGAAGTTAGCACTTCTGCTGTCGTTAAATAAGAAGTTAGTGGCCCTGTTGACGTTGATTTCGTTGTTAGTGCATCCGTTGTCGTTGAATCAGTTGTAAGTGACTTTGTTGAAGTTTGATCAGTGGCAAGTACTTTTGTAGTCGTTTGATCATTGGAAAGTGTCTCTGTTGTCGTTGGAACAGTTGTAAAGGCCGATGTTGTTGGATCAGCCGTTAAAATCTCTGCTGTTATTCGATCTGTGGATGGGGCTTGTGTTGTTATTGAATCAGTGGTGTTTACTTTTGTTGTCGTAAAATCAGAAGTTAGTGCCTGGGTTTGCGTGTGATAAGTAGAAAGTGCCTCGGTTGTCGTGTGATAAGTAGTTACTAGCTCTGTTGTTATTGTATCAGTGGTTAGTTCTTGTGATGTGTTAGGAATGGTGGTTATTGATTTTGTTTTCGTTGGAGAAGTGGTTAGTACTTGTGTTGTCGTTGGATCAGTTGTTAGTTCTTGTGATGTTGTTGGATCAGTCGTTATTGATTCTCTTGTCGTTGGATAAGAAGTTTGTACTTGTGATGTGGTTGGATCAGTGGTAATTGCTTCTGTTGTCGTTTGATAATCGGTTACTACTTCTGTTGTTGTTAGATCAGTGGTAAATTCTTGTGATGTTGTTGGACCACTGTTTATTGCTTCTTTCGTCGTTTGATAAGTAGTTAGTTCTTGTGATGCTAATGGATCAGTGGTAATTGCTTCTCTTGTCGTTTGATAAGTGGTTAGAACTTGTGTTGTAGTTGGATCAGCTGTCAGTTCTTGCGATGTTGTTGGATCAGTGGTTAGGTTTTGTGATGTGGTTGGATCAGTGGTTATTACTTCTGTTGTCGTTCGATAAGTAGTTAGAATTTGTGTTGTCGTTGGATAAGTTGTTAGTTTTTGTGATGTGGTTGGATCAGTTGTTATTGCTTCTGTTGACGTTGGATAAGTTGCTAGTACTTCTGTTGTCGTTGGATCAGTGGTTAATTCTTGTGATGTTGTTGGATCAGTGGTTATTGCTTCTGTTGTCGTCGGGTAAGTGGTCAGTACTTCTGTTGTCGTTGGATCAGTGGTTAATTCTTGTGATGTTGTTGGATCAGTGGTTATTGCTTCTGTTGTCGTCGGGTAAGTGGTCAGTACTTCTGTTGTCGTTGCATCAGTTGTTCGTTCTTGTGATGTAGTTGGATCAGTGGTTATTGCTTCAGTTGTCTTTGGATAAGTGGTTATTACTTCTGTTGCCGTTATATCAGTGGTTAACTCTTGTGATGTTGTTGGATCAGTGTTTATTGCTTCTGTTGTCGTTGAATAAAAGGTACGTTCTTGTGATGTCGTTTGATCAGTGGTAATTGCTTCTGTTGTCGTTCGATAAGTGGTTAATACTTCTGTTGTCGTTTGATCTGTGGTTAGTTCTTGTGATGTCGTTTTATCAGTGGTTAGTTCTTGTGATATCGTTTGATCAGTGGTTATTGCTTTTGTTGTCGTTGGATAAGTGGTTAGAACTTGTGTTGTCGTTGGATCAGTTGTAAGTCCTTGTGATGTAGTTGGATCAGTGGTTATTGCTTCTATTGTCGTTGGATAAGTGGTTAGTACTTCTGTTGTCGTTGAATCAGTTGTTCGTTTTTGTGATGTGGTTGGATCAGTTGTTATTGCTTCTGTTGTTGTTAGATTAGTTGTTAATACTTCTGTTGTCGTTTGATCAGTGGTTAGTTCTTGTGATGTTGTTGGATTAGTGGTTTTTGCTTCTGTTGACGTTGGATAAGTGGTTAGAACTTGTGTTGACGTTTGATCAGGGGTTAGTTGTTGTGAAGTCGTTTGATCAGTGGTAAGTTCTTGTGATGTTGTTTGATCAGTGGTTATTGAACCTGTTGTCGTTGGATAAGTTGTAAGTACTTCTGTTATCGTTGAATCAGTTGTTCGTTCTTGTGATGTGGTTGGATCAGTGGTTATTGCTTCTGTTGTCGTTGGATAAGTGGTAAGTACTTCTGTTGTCGTTACATCAGTTGTTCGTTTTTGTGATGTGGTTGGATCAGTGTTTGTTGCTTCTTTTGTCGTTTGATCAGTGGTTAGTTCTTGTGATGTTGTTTGATCAGTGGTTATTGCTTCTGTTGACGTTTGATAAGTGGTAAGTTCTTGTGATGTTGCTGGAACAGTGGTAACTGCTTCTGTTGTCGTTGGATAAATGGTTAGAACTTGTGTTGTCGTTGGATCAGTTGTTCGTTCTTGTGATGTGGCTGGATTAGTGGTAACTGCTTCTGTTGTTGTTGGATTAGTGGTTATTGCTTCTGTTGTTGGATCAGTGGTAAGTACTTGTGTTGTCGTTGGATCAGTGGTTACTACAGTTGTTGTTGTTATATCAGTGGTTAGTATTTCTGTGGTCGGTGAAATAATTGTAGAGGCTCCTGTTGTCGATAACAATGTTGTTATTGGTACCGTTGTAGTTTGTTCGGTTGTTTCTGTTGTAGAAAGGATTTCAGTGGTAGTCGGAATCTCTTCGACTGCAGTTAAAAAAAAACAAATGAAAAGTAAAAATAAAGTTGATTGAATTATGAATATGTTTTTTGATAAATGAAATTTGTACGGCAATAAGAAAGGAACATGTCATTGTATAATTAGATACAAAAGAGATGATTGATTGCTTTGAAATGATCTAAAACAGCAATTTTATACACTTTATCACCATATATGCTGTAACGAAATCACAAAAAGACCTAAAGAGATATTCATTCAAATGTAGGAAAAATCGCTTAACTATCACTTCAAACTTGACAAGATTATTATGTATAACCAAGTCTTTTTTGCAAGATAAAAAGAAAAGAACATTTGTATCTTGAGAAATTTTAACATAGTTTTTTTTCTTCATTGTACCGTTTCGTAAAGGTAGCATTAGCCTCGACTTGGTAAATCATGGGAAAGTATGATAGCATGATAGTTTTAAAGTCATAAGATTTTCCATTAATAGATATATTGAAATCGAGGTAGACAAAACCTAAAGTCATTAAAACTGTCATTGATAAAATCACCGTAGCATAACAGATCATTTGCAGAAAAAAATACTATTATTTTATGGTTTTCATATCCTACATGTCCTATTATTTTAAACTCATTACCTAATTCCAAGAAAATTTGTCAGTGTCACACTATTTTACGTAACTATATATTATGGATAAAGCCAATTTTACAGTGTCACACAATTCTATGAAACTATATAGATTATGGACTTGAAGATCGCAATGGAAGAGCGAGGTTTGGCGCCATAAAACCTGGTTTAACCCACCATTTGGTTTGAAATGCCTTTACTAAGTCAGGACTATTGTGATCCACCAATTATCCGGTATGACTGATTCGTTTTTGTCATTTTTTTGGACTATGAGATTGATTATTTAAGTACGGTAGTTTTGTTATTACCTTTATATATTATACAATCATCTGAAAATTTCAACAAGATTTCTCTATCGGTTACTGATTATGAGATATATAAATTTGAAATTACAAAGAATAAAATATAAAATCCACATCTTTTACCAAGAGTGGTATAAATGGTCAATACTGTGTACCAACTAATAAGTGGCTGATTTATTCCACTTGCTGTAGAAGGATTGCTGTATTCTTATAGGATTTGACACACCTCTCCAATGATTATCAAAGATTGATATAATAAAGCTTAACTGAAAGCATTATCAAAATTAACACTCGAATTTGAATTTTAATTAGCATTTTTCATTTTTGGCATTTGAAAATTTTAGAATGCCTTTTCTTTGTCAATACAAGATATATCTGATTTTTTTTTCCAATTTATATCCTTTTCATAAACGTTTAATTACTTTTCATCAATGCTGCATAAAATAAGAAACATTTTTTTTTCTGCAGATCAACTAAATGTAAATGAATAATTGTAATTGATCAATTAGGTACCAATGGGGCATTCGAGTGTCAAAAGTCCGAACGGGGAATCACAAAACCAGTAAACACGAATGGAACGAGGTTGGCGCGAAAAAAATGCAAAGCGTAAAAACTCAAAAACAAATAAAAAGAAAATAATAACGCAAGTCGTTGGAAAAGTGAACGCAGGTGCTCCAGAGCAGTAAGTAGTTCCTGCTTGCTGAAGCACACCCGCCGCGTTTAAAATATGATAAAGGCAGAAAGCACAAAACGCTATGACAAACCAATACCTGCACTCATCCGAGAGACTATATGTTCATATATGTCTATGAGTGCATGAGTCTTCTGTGAAATTTCTTGAGTGTTTTAACAGCAAAAGAGAAGCAACACAACCTTGTGATAAATTTGTATGTCAGACATGACGCTCTGTCCTGGTAATTGATGAAAATCACACAAGTTCTGGAATATTGAATTGTGATATGTAAACTCCAATAATTGTAGCGGACGGAATATTGCTGCACAACAAGGTAAAGTTGACGATTGGGTTGTTGCAGTCATCATGTTTGTCATAGAGCGTTATAGAGGATAGTCTTTGCTGCCGTATCAATACATATTGGTAGCGTATCAAACCTGACTATTCTTAAAATATTCATAATATACGATATTGAGATGTGGAATAAGTGTACGCGACACAACAAACATAAACAAACAGCAATTCAAAAAATCACAACGGAAAACAGCAAGCAGTCTTCAACATGACCATAGGTCACTGCTTACCGTCTTGCATTGGCCCAAGACTTATAATACAATACAAAAGTATCAAAACCAATCCCTTAATCATCAACGAAAGACTCAATTCTTGACATAAAACAGTAAACATAGAATGACAAGGACAAACAAAGGCTTTGGCAAAGTTTCCTGGCTTAGGACAGGCACATATAAAATGTGGCGGGGTTAAACTAGTTTTTTGGATCCAACCTTCCCCCTATTGATAAGGTTGCACAAAGCTACATATAAAACACACTGTAAAACTCTTTCGACAAAAGTTCAATTCAACAAGAGAGAACCTAAGACAAAATACTGTACGAAAACAACAAGACAAGGAGGAACTCTCTTGAGAACACTCGAAGTTACTAACAACTAGCTAAGAAACATTTATCGATTGATGTAAAAGAATCAAATACATCAGTTCTAAATCCGACACCCCACTTCAAAACAATGAATGATTAAACATACCAAATGCAAAGATTTTAATAAAACATTGAATTCGTATCCTTTTTTCAAAAGGTTTTTAAGCCAGTTTTTATTTTCCATAAGGTTGTTTTTGAATTTTTGTGCTTTATAAACTACATTGCTATAAAAGTCAGGATGAGATTTTCCTTTAACAATCAGAAATCTACGTGTACAATCAAATTTTTCGATGAGATGTCCATATTTATGTGCAAATTTTGTAAAAGATTTGACTAATTTGTGGTAACAGTAACCTTGTTTTAGCAATTTTTCTGTAATAAAACGGTTTTTATCATTAAAATCAGACACATCACTGCAAATGCGAGCATACCTGACTAATTGTGAAATGTATACCCCGTAAGCTGGAGCTAATGGTACGTCTCCTTCAAGAAACGGAAAATTAACTATATACAATAAACCTGAGAACATATTACATCATGCATATCACTTAATTATTACGTTAAACAACATTTTTTTGTGATACCGTCATGGACTATTTGCGACGACCGAGACTTTTCACGATGATGAAAGTTGAAAAAAAAAGATGAAACGCCAGAACATTTTTCCTATAAACCGATAACTGACGAAATGTAACCCCATTATTTTTAATTTATTTTGTTATTTTCCAGTCCTTACTCTAAAATAAAGCGTGTATCGTGTTAAATCATTTACCTGCCTCGCACAGTGCTCCAAATGTACTTGAACAAGATTGAGTCTTTAAAGAGACAGATGTGTCTATAAATAACGTAACACAATGTTGATCCTCCACGCAGGATCCTGGCAAGAGACAATCTGGTTCACCAGGATACCAAAGGCTATTGGAAACCAGCCTTCCATCCACCCATCGATAAACAGAGTTTACACTGTCATAGGTAGCTCCTACCCACATTTCTCCAGTTAGCCTTAAAGGATCAAACTTAAAAGTTTAATTGCTAAAGGTCTTTATATCTTATGATTAGTCTATTTCAATGCACATTTTAGTATTTCTGCACTTGTTGTTAGTCTATAAGGTTAGAATAACATTTGGACTTTTAACTTGTTTTTTTAAGAAACGAAAGTTAGACGCCATGTTAGTTTGGTCAGACGCAACGGTAGTCTGCTAATTATAACGTATTGATAAACTTTCATGGAATATCAAGCAATAATAACTCTAAAAAAGTATTAAATTTAAGAAATTATTACATCACGCATTATTAAAAATATTTATGATTTCAAGATACATTTGTGTAACCGTCATGGAATAATTGCGATGACTCAGATTTCTCTCAATGACTTTACAGTGACCTAATGTAAATGCCCTTCTATCTCAAGCTCAACAAAATGTATTATAGTGTAAATAAAAATATTTAGAAATGTCAGCTGCTGATTCAGAGGACACATTTTCAGAAAAACGAAAAAAGAAATAGGGGCTCGTTGGCAAAATGCAATACTAAATACAGGGTATAAAACGGCTAATTTGGTTATGCTGTATATCAATATTTCAAGGAATAACCTCTCATCAGCAGCATTTGAATCCGACATTGGAAGATCACAAACCAAAAAACATTAAATGAAAAATCAAAAACTTCGAACAGGAAAGCCAAATCCAGCACCGAGGATATCGATCATGTGCATTACAAGGAAAGAAACCTGGTGTTTTAAACACTTTTGAATTTAACAAGCAGACATTTCAATAACACAAAATATCAGAAATTTATTAGTAAAACTGTTTCAGACAAGTCTGAATACCAAAACATGAAATAACATAATAAATAAGAATTGAATAAAATTCTAAAAAAAGTAAAGTTTAATATTTTATTGTCTTTATACGTTCTGATAGATTCCCTATCTCATTATAATACTAAGTTGAAAAATGGTATCAAAATATTACTTATAATAGTAACTATTTAAATATATGGCCTAGGACGATAACTGATAAAAAAAAATATCGGGATTCCTTGAGATAGATATTCGATCAACTTGACGAATATCTTTCTTTTGATATTTAATCTTATTTCATGAAATTAATGAAGTTGAAAACAGCTTTGCATTCCTTTATCAAAAACGACACCGATTTATCCATGTCATGGACAATCATATTTATGTTTGGTAAATAAAGAAAGATTAAACGATTTTTGAAATGTTAATAATGAGTTTAAGTTATAATTTTATGAAACGAGAAATACTACGACCTAATTTTTGTAAAGCTGTCATTGAAGATCAAATAGACATGTAAGGTTAGGAAAACAAACAGAAATGTGTCACAGACAATATAGTCTTGTAGTCTAAAAGTAAACAGTAATGAACAAAATAAGAATAAAGTCAATCATTAGGCTTAAGAAAAAGAGGTTTGAATTCGCTATGTTCCTTGTTAAGAAAAAAGAAAAAAAGGTTGACACGCCATCCGAACCCATTTGTGTAATTCTTCTCAACGCATTAAATTGATTCTATAAATGCAATACATTGTGCATTTACTAGTATCGTTATTGTTTTTAGAAATTGCCAATGGGTTACTGTGGATTTATTTGCTTTCGTGGATATCAATTTTCTTGATTAAAAAAGTCATTTCGTTAGTTCTTAATTTGATGGTTTATTCATGATGCTTTAAGCAATTAATTTGAAATAACATTTCCGTGGTTGACTGTTACGAACGAAAATCAAGCAAATTAATATCCCACGGATAATAATGAAACCACAGTAATATGTTAGGTACATTGTAACATTACGATAAAAATGAAGTGCTATGGCAGACAGGAACCGCTAAGTCTTCCGGTGCATCTGAGTTCACTCTTGTTACGACTTCAGTTCGCGTTGTTGATTATATCTTCGGTTTAATCAGTAGATTAATATATTTCGTATTTCTTCGTGCTGTTCTTGTTCGTGTTTACCAATTTTGTCGTTGCCCCTTTGGACTTTTGACACTAGAATGCCTCATTGGTGCCTCTTTGCTTCCCTCGAATTGAAATCACTACAAATGTGTTATAAATACAGCCAGCCGAATTTAAGTAAGAAGAGTTGCTGCTCTTTTTATTTATCTTCATATAAAAATATAACGCAACGAAAGTAAGCACGTTAGGGAAAAAAAAACAATTCAGTCACATAACATGCATAACAAACAGGTTAATTAAAGAAAATACAACCATTGTTCTATGCTCTTAATGATCATATATTTTTTTTGCTTTTCAATATTTTTGGAAGAGCGCCTCTGATGAGTCTTGAATAGACCAAACGCTCGTCAGACGTAGAACAATTTATTGTTTAGAACCTTGTTGTCATTTTAAATTATAACATGTAACTGGATTTCTATTATGTTCAACTAAAGGGATATTCATTCATTTCACTAGGATCTTGTCTGCTGTCATAATGTGCCACTATTAATAATTGTGGTGGAATTTTCTATATGTATATAAAAAACTCCCCCCAAAATGATGGATAGCTTAAAATACGGTCATTTTCAATAGTTCATTCTTGGAATACGTTCACACTCCTAGTAACATGCGGATCGATCCAGGTAATTTTTACTAAACTCCACAGAAGATTTCTCTTATAATCAATTAACTTTACACTTATTAAAGCAAATCGAATGAAATTACTTTTCTTAAAAATCATTAAGGCTGCGCTCGTTCGAAATATAAATTTTACGTTCGTCAAATTATTGAATCGTCAAACTCATTGAACTTAAAAATTTCCCAATTGACAACACTTGTAAATACATTGTTCATGCGGAGATCCACTACGGCTTTCCATACGACATAAAATTAGGGCTATGAAAAATCCTTAACATGTTAGTAAAAATCTTTAGACTCTTTTCACCTTTATAAAGTGTTAGTGAAAATTACCTGGCCTGATAGGCATGTTTCTTAGTGTAGTTCATTTTTTTTTTAACTTGGCCACAAAAAATATAACATCGTCTTAAAAACTTGTTGAAAATGTTATTTTATTTAAATGCTATGAACTTTGTTGTTGTGGATATTATGAGTCTATATTCTGTCACAAAAGATGATATGAAAATAAAATTTGGTACACGTTGGCCCAAGTTACAAAAATTCTGATTTTCTTATAGACAACATATTTATCAAATTTGCAGGAAAGTATTTTGGCATTCCAATGGTGCATATTTCCCACCGTCTTGTTTTTTATACTCTTACGGGACTGATTTTTTTCTATAAAAAACAAAACAAATAAGGAGACAAGGTCCTTTAATTTCACTTTCAGATATATTAATGATGTCCTCTCTTAACAATATTTCGTTCCTTCAAAGTACCAACAAGAGTTGAAGCTTAATGAAATCACAATCACAAAATCTAATTGTTTCAAGCTATTTTTAATTTGCATCTCGATTTGCCCCGGATGTAATCTCAGTGCAAAAATTACGATTATTCGATGTGCCACGGCTTGGAAGATTTTTCAGATTTTTTATGCGACACCGTGACCGACCACTAGACTAAGATTAAAAAAGACGTCCTATACGCTCTTTACGAAAATAATCACCCATGGTTAAACAAAATATAATAATGTACATGTTAGACGAAAATAGTTAGTGATTGTTTTAATAAGTGATTGTTGCACTGAGACGAAAACTTTTAAAATTATTTTATATCTTAAAACCGTTTTTTGGCTAGTGTCATATCAAGACCCTAAGATCGGAATAGAAGAAGGGGCCCCATAGAACCTGATTTAACACTCCTTCGTTTAAAATACCCGTGCAAGGTCAGGGACATTTTGATCATCAAGTTCGTCGGTCTATCTGACTTGTTTTTTTTTTTGTTTTTTTTTTTTTTACATATCAGGTTGATCCTCTAAGATAGGAATTTTTTATTGAAGACCCTTCATTCCCATTTTGATAATGATTCCCTTAAAAATCAAAAGATTTTCAATTCAGTTAGAGACTTAGGAGGCACACACGTAGTTTTTTTTTAATATAGAGCAATGGTTTAACAATGGAATATGGCTAAAATTACACATTTGATTACGTACATGGGCTACCTAAGATGCTGGATAAAAAGACAAACCACCAACTACTGAATGTACTGATTAAATCGATAGGGCTATATTTTCAGGACTTCTTTATTGTAAGAGGACATTTTCCGCAATTTGCGTTACAGCTATTCTATTAATAAAAAATGGGTCTATTTATGGCATCGAATTTATTTCTGTTCCTCGCGAAATTTGTGAAAACAAAACATTCGCGAAAATCATTTGTGAAACGGTATTAAACATACCAATCACTTAAAACATGTACCCGTAAAAGGTGAAAAATTCCTTAATCTTAAACTTTTGCAGCTTTCATCTTCAACCAAGCTCAGATAAAAGTGGATTGAAGAATATTGCTTACTTTTTATCTGCAACATACTGCTCAATTCTTTTCATTTCACTTCCGCTTTCGATTACAGCGCCATTTAGTTTCTGTTTCTGACAGAAGTTTCTGCCCTCGTGTGATGTAAAAGAAAGAGCAGAAAAATGTCGCAGTGTGCCACCAAATGCTGAAATGTTAAAAAACAATAGAAAAATTACTGTCAACAAAAACTAAAATGGAAAAGACACTTTAAAAATAATAGACAAGAAGCAAGTACAACAATCCATTCTCCAGGTTATAATTTTTTTTTCTCAAAATACCTGTCTACTTCACTTGTTTATTTTTACATCAATATACACATAACTCGGCCAATTCCGATGAAAAATGGTTTCCGGTAATGACAAAGTGGTGCAAGACAGGGGAGAATGTTTACATTGTATCATTGAGATTTTACAACTGAACGCAGCATTAATTTACGACAAAGCTCTGCTTACTTCAAATATTTTTGTTTAAATTATTTACAAATAATAAAACAATACAATTGCACCGAACCTACTTAAGTTAAAAGAAAAAAAAAACATTACTGCATGTTGTTGTTACGAAACCGTTACTTTCACATGAATCTTAGGTAAACGTGTAATGCCAGTACTCAGAATTAAATATGATATGAAGAACATCTCCCATAACCTGACATAATAAATGTTGACATTTTGATTGTTGTCCGTTGATTGGAAATGATGTCAATGATTTCAAGAAATAGTGGTTTATTTCGTTCGTGTCATGCAAATGTTCTTCCGTCCCGTGCGGGGAACGGGTGGTGAATAGCCCCGCAGCAGAGCCTAGCTTGTCGTAAGAGGCGACTAAGGGTCTTGGGATTCTGACGTCGGGTCAGTGCTCAGCCAACAGAGCGACAAGTGTTTACCCAAGATGGCTGAATAGGACGGCCCTCGTCCGCGGGTGTTGTCAGGTCTATGATACGGAAACCCTGACCACCGACCATGTGTGGAGAGTGCCACGCTTCATGCACGTGCTAAAACCCTTTGTGGACCGCCAAGTAGTGCACCACATAGGCTAAATTTTTCGCCCCTACCCACTTCTCCCCTTTTCTTTTTGTTCTTCAAAATTTACTGTTCCTTGTGTCCCAACCCACCCCCATGTTTCATTTATAATCATCATTTCATGTTCATTTTATCATCCTTTTCATGTTCATCGCCTGTTAATAACTTATACATAGTGACGGGCGTAAAACACCACCACACTCACTCACTCACGCAAATGTTCTTCCTGAATACTATTAAAGAAGCAGAGGTACCAATGGGGTATCCGAATGTCAAAAGTCCGAAAGGGCAGAGACTAAACCAGTAAACACGAACAAGAACGGGACAAAAACAGACAACACGTAAAACATGGAAACACAAAACAACTGAATATCAATCAACAACGCGAACTCCAGTCGAAACAAGAGTGAACTCAGGTGCTCCGGAAGAGTAAGCAGTTCCTGCCTGCTATAGCACACCCGTCGCGTTGCCAATAGTCCATTCAGAGTGTCAAATCCAGTAAAGGAAGACAAAACAACACCCTATGACAAACCAACATCTGCACTCATCTGAGAGATCGAAATCCCATATTTGTCTATTAGTGCATGATGTCTTCCGTAAAATTTCTTGAGTGAAGACAGCAACCGAGGAGCAATATAACCCTGTGTGAGCAATTTTTGCGTCAGACGTGTCGCTCTGCTAAGGAAATCGATGTAAGTCCCGCACGCTCTGGAGTAACGAATCAATTGAGATACGTAAACTCCATAAGCTGGAGTGTGCATAATGTGCATAATTTTCAAATATTTGTCAATTTTTTTAATGAAAAAATATTTAACTAAATGAAAGGAGTCACTATATTTTCATTCGGGTTTGCACATGGATAACAAGTGAGTTCCTCTATGTCTCATTGTTCTTATTATACATAAATGTATATTGGTTTTTCTGATTTTTTAAAATTTTATGAATTTGACTTTTACTGTTTCGTTTTGTGCCAAATTGTAAATAGTGTGGGTGACGCTAAAAAGGTAGTTAAAATCCCAACCTATTTTCCTTTTCTTAGATGGGTTGCGATAAGAACCCTTTTCAGTTCACCATTAAAGTCAAAAGTAAATTTAGGTAAAAACATATCACAAAATGTCTGGTTTGAAAGGTAGATATTTATATTTTTGAAAATAAACGTCTGCAGTATAAAAGCTCATTTTAAATTATACTAATTGTGCTTGAAATGAACCACCCAAAATAATTTCAACACTGTGTCTATGGAAAATGATATATATCCTTCCCGGGAGTGTAGCCTTCAACGCGGAACCAGCTCCATAATTTGTCCAAAAACTTGTACATGTATCTTTTAAAAGTTTCAAGCTAGGTCCGCGTGCAAGACATACTGAAAACTCACAAAGACTATACTTTTTAACATCGAAGTAAGTACATGTAGTTTAAGAATATGCAAAATATTTGCGTTTTCTTCGTTTTTCTTAAGATTAGTGCTTATTTTTGCACCAGTTTTTTTACTTAAATGCTGCTGACGAGAGATTTCTTCCGAAAACATTTTAAGCATAACTAAATGTTTGTTAACTGAGGCCAGATTTTGAAATTTTTGGATTTTTAAGTTGCCACTCATTTATGTTTGTTGTGTTTCGTAGGCTTATTCCATATTGCCTAACTAAGCTCGCGTGCTTATTTAATGGTTCTCTACAAAAGCTTCATGGCGTCATTCCTACTTAAAGGATACTTTAATAAATTTATCAATCAAGAAAACGTACATGTATGTTTGGATAGTCCGACTAATACGTCTTTTGGTTTCATGGTAAAAAAAATGATTTTTTTGGTTTGCATTATTAAAACAAAGCATCTTTAGTGAAGTCATATGTACGCAAACAAATCAGTGACACGTTTTAGTTTGCAATGGTCATTTTGAGAAATAAGACATTTAAGTATTTGTTTCCTTCATTTTGCTGTATTTATAATCACAAGAATTCTAACAGCTATTTCTATTAAAAAGTTTACTAATGAATACAAGCAGACATTTAGTTTGATACGAAAAAAAAAAAATGATTCATTAAAGATAAAATTTGACAATTCTTTTGAACGAAAAAAAAATACTTTTTTGATAGTTATATTTTCACTAGTTCGGGTATTTTTGTATTCTATCATCAGAATAAAAATGATCTCGATCAAGGTTACATGTACGTTACACAAAACTAACATGTTACTGAACAGAAATGATTTAAGTACTATCAATAAATTGTCGATGGGTTTTTGTAAATCATATTTTTTGTAGATTTTATAAAAAAAAATAATATGATAATGAATTCATATTTTTTTGGTTAATATTGGTTTAAATGTTTCATATTTAACTTACCAACAAAAATGTAGTTTTGCACTATTAAAGTAGCAAGCCAGATGTTCATAACTTTATAAATTCATTTCATCAGTTTGATAAAAAAAGTCATCCCCATACATCTCATATAAATCCGGACTAAATTATTTTTAACTTATTTAGTGATTTAAACAGTTATATATTCTATTGTGCAAACAAATAAATATGACTATCAAAACTACAAAAGACGCTATTAAACGGTTTGTTCTCTGTTATAAATGATATTTAGCTTATAATTAGTATAAAAAATACCTAGCGATATCTATTGAATAGAGAAAAAAATATTCTTTCTAAATATTAATATCAAATAATTAGATCAGGGTTGGTTCTCAACAAATATCCATTGTTGTGAACGTGTGACATATGCATGAAAAGGTTCTAGCTTTCGGATTCAATTTGAACCTTTTCTCTATACTTCACTGTAATTCTTTAGAATATTGTATTTGTTTATTTGATAGACGTGTACAAGGGATAATTACCCAGGTTTTCTTTTATAGGAATTCAAACGTTGACACCTTTTCTTATGACTGTAAAATGTTTATTGATAAAATTTGATAACGGTGTAACCCATCACCCTTCCTATATTTCATCACAATTGTACCTGTCCTCCGCGGGTTTGAATACATCATATAAGTTATTGAGCTTGTAATGAATTCGCTTACTCATAACTGTGTCAAAGCAGTAGAAGTTATACTAACATGACATATTAATTATTTTTTTAACAATGCACATTTAGTTAGGCGATTCAAGCGTCCTTGAATGCTTAGAGCAATAGAGGTACTTGAAGTTATTTTCTCAATTACATCACAAAAAATAGTTACAACATTGATGATTTTTTCTGCTCAATTTTGTGAAAGTTATAAATAAGGCAAAGAAAACTGTTCATTATTTATATAAATGTATATAACAGTTATCTAAGTTAAGAATATGAACTTCCAGAAATTCAATTCCACTCAAATTACAGATAGGTTTAGGCTTTACATAAAACGCGTTTTTTGTCGACAGAAATCGTTTTGCATGTATAAAAATTTAAGAGTAAATTCTGAATCATAAGTTCAAATAACTTCGACAAAGACGGGCATTCATGAATAATTACGTATATTATTTAGTATATTCAGCAATAATCGATTTCACAATAAGTAGTTTAATATTCCTCATTGAAATTGGATACAAACATTTGTCAAAAAGCACCCAACTAAGTATATGGAAAAACGAAAGAAACTGCAAAACCTGATTTTACCATTTGGATACCCCATTGGTACATCTGCCTCTTTTACTTCATTGCATCGCATCTGAGCAAAAATGAAAACATTTATTATTAAAAGTTACTGCAGTTGTGAAAACTACAACATTGTACAAATGACAAACTCTTTGATCTTTTTCCCCAGCATATTTTCTCAAAGTCATAACAAATATTATTAAGATAAAAATTAACAAAAAAAAAACAAAAAACAAAACAAAACCTTAAAATCTTTGTATCTATTGTTTTTTGTTTTAACGTTAAAAATTAAGAAATATTGTAATAACTAGTAAGCTTATTTTTAAAATAATAAATAAGTTTTGCAATTTTGATTGAATCATAAATATAGATTTTTTTGTCAGTTATAAAAGAAATTTCAATTTTCTTCAGCGGTTTTATTTTGGTTTAATGCGAGGCTGTTCGATATCTCAATATGATCTTTTATTCGATTTTAAAATAGTTTAGAAAACATAATTATCAAAAATAAATTTCTACTAACCCATTAGTTTGGATTTTTTTTTCATGGACGAAAACCGTTCTGTCTCAATCGGTTTTATACTGAAATACAGTACTGTGGTAATTAGATTAGTGTAACCAATTTCACGGATTACATAATAGTTTGGAATAGAAAATAATAATTATTATTTTTTTTTGTTTAAGTCAACATAAATTACGTAATAATGGTATGCATTGAACTTTTAAAGCAAAAAAAGCCTCTTTTGATCATGCTTTTATGTTAAAATACTTCTCATACAAAAATACACTAATTGGCTATGAATGGTGTCTGGCTTTATCCTTCTTCTTAAAGAGAGCCTGCCTGTTGTATTCTAGTCATTTGATGTTAATGACATTTGTATATTTGGTTCTAGTAAATGCAAAAAAACTTTGAAATATTACTTAATTAGCATATTACGCTTAAAATTTGTAGAATTTTTTAGTTGTGCTTCTGGAATTTTTCTTTCAGACAAGTGGGGATATTAGTTTTTCTTACAGGTTTCGCTTGTCGTTTTTCATCGTTTTTGATTTGCAGTTCATAAATCGTTGAAAAAAGGGGACAGTGTTAAAGCAAACAGTAACGGTTTTGATCCCGGAACATTCATATATTATGTTATTACTATTGTATTGATATGATATTTTCCTTACGTTACTTGCTGAAAACAGTTTTATTTTCGTGTGTTTGGTTTCTTACAAAACCTGTCAGGTCTTAATAATACATGTTAAATATATGTTTGCCTTTATTTGTACAAAACATATTTATTTAGAATAATACAAAACAATGTAAATTGTACAACAAATTCGTGTAGAATACTTAGAATTTTCTGCTCTGATTGCCTGGTTTAATATCTGCTCAAGGTTTCCGGGTTACAGCGCTAGCCTTGGAATGCATAATATTTCTTTATGGTATTTTTATAGTTAAAAATGATCAAAAATAAATGCTCAATACAGATTTAAAATTTATCACAAAGTTGAACAGGCGATGAAATTAACTTTTACGCCATATTTATTGCAATTCTTTTTATATCAAACCTTTAGATATTCATATACAGTTGAGGTCAGTTCTAAAATCTCTTAAAAACTGACAGAAACTGTCAGGAATCCATTCTAATTCTGTTCGCTGACTATTCTAGGAAAGTTTATGACAAGCCGTGTCCTGTCATAGAACAATTCTGGATAGTTCTGCTACATGACATATTTAGAACTATTTTAAAACCTGACAGTTCTAAGCTGTCTTACGCCCTGAGAGATCTAACCGGTTCTGTGCCCTGACAGTTCTAAGCCTTGACAGCTCCTGACAACTCCTGACTGTTCTAAACCCTGAGGTTGAAAAACTAAATTTTTTCTTGTTCATAATCTTAAGGAATAAAAGTTGCATGGCTATCGGGAAAACAATTTTAACAGAAAGCTGATACATGTAATTTTTAAAACAAAATAGTTGACATAACATTTACAATAAACAACAGATGACGTCATTTAGAACTTTCAGAGCCCAGAACAGTCATGGACTAGAAGAGTTCTAAGCTGTTAGGGGTTAGAGGAGTTCTAAGCTGTTATGGCCCGGAAGAATTCTATAGGGGCTTGGACAGAGTATGACATTTCTGCCCCAGAACATATTCTGACAGTTGGTAACCTGGGTTAGAACAGTTATAGAACTGTGAGGAGAGCCTGACAACGGAGATGTTAGAGCAGATCTGAACTGTAATTGCGACGATACTAAATGAAATACTTTTTGTAGATTTGTATTTAATGAAAAATTCATTTCTTTAACAACAAGATAATGAAGGGAATTATGTCTGTTAACATTGCAGGTAACATATCTACCCATACGATAAGCAGTGGTTGGTTCACATGTTATCTAACTCTGAACCCGATACCATTTTCTCCATTTTCACCATTTTTAGGTTCAGATATTAAAACAATGCTTCTGATATCTTTTCGTTCGATGTGAATCATAGGCATAGACATTTAAGTATAATTGATTCGTTATTATCTAAATGAGTTTTTATTTCAGTCGGTTTTTCGGACCGGGTTATCACCCAAGTGTATCTTAAAACCGCGTTGTCTTGTGTTACACTCGGTCCTTGGGATCACAATAGATAAAAGAGGATGGTGCAATTAAATCTTACTAAACCGCCAATTTTTTGAAAGCCTAAACTTATCCACAAACATTGCGACTTTCATTTCCATCGGCATTTATTTATTTTTTATGTTTTATATTTGACTAGTGGGCGAATCATCAAAGCTTGGGCATTTTGTATTTCTTCTTATAGATAGGGCATCGGTAAATTTAACTGCTAAGCATGCAACTTTTATTCCTAAGACACATGAACTCAGATTTCAATCCCATGGACCAGTATACTAGATAATCAAGACATTATCATATATATAGGACATAGGTTGAATATCTTAGTAATAATTTGGTTCCCCAGTTTGGTGTTTTTGGTTATACTGTTCTATGCTCTTCATATTCATACAGTGTTTGGCATTTTCAATATTTTTGGTAGAGCGCCTCTGATGAGTCTTGAATAGACGAAACGCGCGTCAGGCGTAGCAAAATTTATTGTCTGGAACTTTGTTGTCATTTGTATATCATAGAAAACAATTATACAAAAATTGCGATTCGCTTTTATTTTATGAACGTCAATATTGTGCATAATGAAAAAGAGAACGGCAAGATATTTAGTACAAAAAGTACATGTATGAAACTGATATGTTGCGGCTTAATTTTCAGATATAGAGCTGTTAAATGAAAATGTCATCCTTAAGTTTCGTCTTTATTGTTGTACAAAATTGAAACTGATCATTCGTTGTGATTATCATGGGATATCATCTCGAACATTTTTAAACTAATGTTAAGAGGCTGTCCATGTAGTAATCAGGCAAAAGCCTACAAAATCTGGCACATAAAGAATTTAATCCAAGCAAATTTATTGTTTTAATGTATTGTTTGACTCATATGTAAAACAAAAATCACCAGGATTCGTTTGAATGCAACATGGATTACTTGTGATTCAGCTTTAAAGTTCATGAACAAAGCAATCAAATTTTGCAAATATGCAAGAGTTACCCCCCTTTTTCCTGCATATTTTCAATGCATTATATATAAATTATAACAATAAAACCAAAATCTGCATTTGTTTTGGGGAATGGATGTTAACCTGATGTGAAATCAATGACAATTTTTGAAAAAAAAACAAAATTCGTCATGTGCCAGCTATTGCCCGGGATTACTTAAACAGCCTCTTAATTTGACATGTAATCAGATTTGAATCGTTATTAAATTTTAGAATTTATATATTTAATATTCAGTGACACCTCCTTTAATTGAATCAATCTAATGTATATCTTGTGATAGATATTGATATGAATTTAATGATTGAGGGAACAATACACATATCAAAACCGTATCTCGAAATAATAATGAGTGATATACATGTATTCAATGTTGCGCAGTGTTTTCTATTCTACAAGACATATTTTTTCTCAAACATTGTCAGAAAAAAAACTAACAATCTTCATGTGTTCAAAAAATGAAATGAAAATGCTCGAAACAACCTTTTATATGGATTATTTTAAAGGAAACTATTTAAATTCTTTTCTTTAAGATTTTGTTCTTTACTTTGTCAAAAAAAAAACCACTTTTAAATAGAACATCAAAATAGCCAATAGCAACACTCATTGACAATAGCAGTCTTTAATACATTCACAATGTACATGAAGATGATACGCTCATCAGACACAGTTTAAGACAAGCTATTCCACATGTCATACCTTCGAATTAGTAGATTTCTGAATGGCCTACTATTAACTTTTTGTTAGTTTCTCTAAAAATTGATACATGTACATGCCGTTAAAAATGCCCAATAGCAGACCACTGTTTGATATTCATACATGTTTCTTCTAATGAAGATTTTTTTATTGTTTAATCACATTTCAGAAATATACTATATCTCTGTTTTTAATGCCAGGTAGAATACGTAAGTATTTGCATGGTTTGAGATTTGTATTGGAGTAACAGAATCATTTCTCCGCTTTACAGACATTATAACACCATTAACATCTGTTAAAACCTCAAGGATAAATATTTTATTCCATTTAAAAACAAAGACGCAATAATCATCGGCAATAATGAGTCACAATAAGTATCACATTTAATTTAAAGATTCAAACAACATTATTTGCTTCTTACACTACATGTAAGACCATATGTAATACAATTTTGAATATCATAAAGGCATATCTGGACTTCAACAATGATAAATACTTAAAGCCTGATCTGATCTGCAATTATCTATTTTTTTTCCTTTGTATGTGGCCTATCAGTTTATGTTATTTTAAATGATCTTTAAAAGATACATGTATTCGAGAACGATTTATTTTGAAATGTTATTATCGTGAACATTAATTCAGAGAGCTACAACATGTCAATTAGACTGGAACCATAACGCTTAGATCACCATAGACGACGTGAGGGACAAGCCAGAGATTGATAAAATTGGTTGTAGATCATGAACAATAATAACAGCTGGATTCGTTGTCAGTTCGGGCAAGAACTATTTAATATCTTACACAGAAATGAATAAACTTTGGAAATGTGTTGTTCCGTGTCTAAGATAGTAAAGCTTTGGATCGGCATCAAATCTTTTTTATATTGCATATAAGGCTTCCAACAATATAAGTTTTTGTATGTACACGGTGTTGTTTTCGGCTATAATACTATATTATTCTCTAAAATCTTACAAAGATAGGATTTTTTACACCACGGACTAAGTTGCAGTTTATTTGAATTCTTTAAAGACAGCATTATTGCCAAAATTGAAGGAGATAGTTATACATCGTATAGATACCCAGCTTTCATTATAGTCTTCTTCGACTTTTGTTATAAATTAACGAGGCTGTACTTCTTCAGGAACATTTAATGAAAAAGAAGATAATAAACATGGTCCTCTAATCTCGTTTTTAAACACGTTGACGGTGTACCTCAACAAATCTGAACTCGTTTGGATGCTCCGAAGTCAGGGATATTAGATACATACGAGTTTTCTTGCTTCGAGTTATTCTTGTATTTGTTTCTCGATTTTTACTTTGATGGTTTAAAACTTTAATTTTTATTAATTTGTAATTTATTAATTCTTATTTTCACCCCAATATAAGCAATTAGTTGAAAATCAAAATTCAAATGAAATGGTGGGTTACACTAGGTGTTATGGCGCACGCCAAACATCCCTCTTCCATTGTGATCTTAGGGACCGGTAGTAACACAAAACGCAACACGGTTGCGAAGACATAATAGGGATAATAATATGGTCATCTCAGTACAACAATCAGCAAAACACTAATCAAAACAACAAAACAAAAATTAACCAATACGTTCAACTCAATTTTGAATTTTTCCACCAGTGGCTAAAAACAAAGGAAGATTTTTTAAGGGACCGTATGTGCATGTTACCTAATTTTTTGACTCAACATGGCGCGTCGATCTTTTGCTATCGTGAAGAACTCAAAAACTCCTAGTAATTTGTAAAAAAGGTCTAAAAAATATTTCCAAGTTGATGCAGTATAAAACGTGATTGTAGCAGCACGTCTGTCGGTTTTTTTAAATAATGACTCATCGAAAAACTTTTTTCTTTTACACCATTGGGTTCAAAAATAGCTACGATTCAGACAGTGCCATTTATTTTTTGTTTTAAGAAATCTCGATAAACGTAAAGGACCCCTTGGTTTACCTGCTTCTTTTAAAACTAAATTCTTATTTTAGATTGAATGTTTTATCTACATTGAGGCAGGTGTCCAAACATAACTTTAACCAAATATAAAAAGAAAAATTATAATGAAACAAAGTTAAAAGATATTAAGTTCAAATGCAAATCTTTGTGTTGCTTATGTGCAAACTCTCATTTGTATAAAGGTTAAACGTAAACTAAAAAATGATATAGAAACCTTAAATATTGTCTTGTTTAAACAGTCATGACAGTCACATGTTAATAGCGTTGATATTACCAAGGGTTGTGGTATTTTTTAGACTTAAACTGTATGACTAAAATATCAAAGATTAATATGTCGGTTATTTTTCCAATGATCCCATTTATATCTCATTTATATATCTAACACTCATGTACAAATCTATTTTGTATCAATATATCAATCCCCGTTTAAAGAACAGCAACTCTATATATATATCAATTTCATAGATAAAATCTTTATTGTGTGCTTCTTTAAAAACTTGTTGTTTAATGTAATTCAGCTTCTTTAAATGACAAGTCTAAACTATTATCTATATTTTTCAACATAACATGTTTACATACACAATGTTCCGATGTACAGAGTCAAAGCTTTTGTACGTTGGCATTTCAAACTATACTTTCATTTAGTCTCACTTCAGGATTTAGCCAAGAATTAATTAATGGAGGTTTGACTCCGTTCCTCTTGCTAGTTTCATGTACAGTTGAGGGATCTGGTTTGATCTTTTTGTCATCATGGTCATCCTTAGATCTTTTTCTACAAAGTCCTTTACATATCCAACACAAGAGGAAAGTTAATGCAAGGAACAAGCTAATACCAACTATTATCCCTGGAATTGCAACAGTTGGAAAACTATTATCTTCAGATGACGCGGCGATGGGTATGTCTGCTGCCTAAAAAGACAAAGTTAACTGTCATTTAAAATGCATGTACAAAGGAAAGTATAAATCAGGTGGATCCAAAATTGTCCTAAGGCAAATCTCTATATCTTAAGATCTCCTAAGACAAAGTGTACTGTGTTTAATCAACGGCCAATCAAAATTCTAATTAATCCTAGCAGAAATAGGAATTCCAATTTTCCCTAAGACGATTCCGATCCCCTTGATTCATATTTGCCCTGTAACATCCATTTGTATGCATGCAACAAAATGTCAAAGATTCTAAAACATAAGAACAAAAAAGTGTTTCATTAGTCGACTGTTAACCAAGAAATAAACAATTAATACAAAAATCAGAAGTCCAATTTATACAGAAAACAATTGCACCAAAAGATAAATGAAAAAGAATGCATACCATGTCTTAACTTCCTTTGTTTCAAATTTAGAAATCAAACAGTTTCCATTACCCTTAAAACACATATGGGAAAAGTCTTTAAAAAGGGGGATAAAACTTTTCCTTAAAATTTGAGGCCTAAAACTGAAAGATTTGGATCGGTTTTCATTACTTCTGCTGTCGTTAATTCTGTGATCAGTAATTCTATTGTCGTTTGGTCAGTTGTATGTACTTCAGTTGTCGTTGGATTAATAGTTAAAGCTTCGGTTGTCATCGGGTCCGCTGTATGTTCTTCAGTTGTAGATGTATAAGGGGTTTGTGCTTCTGTTGTCGTAGGGTATAGTGTATGTACTTCAGTTGTTGTTAGATAAGTGGTAAAAGCTTCTGTTGTCGTATGGTCAGTTGTATGTATTTCAGTGGTCTTTATATAAGTGGTTAGTGCTTCTGTTGTCGTTTGGTCATTTGTATGTACTTTAGTTGTCGATATATTAGTGGTAAGTGCTTCTCTTGTCGTTGGGTCTGTTGTATGTACTTCAGTTGTCACTGGATTAGTGGTTAAAACTTCTGTTGTCGTTGGGTCTGTTGTATGTACTTCAGTTGTCGCTGGATTACTGGTTAAAGCTTCTGTTGTCGCTTGGTCTGTTGTATGTACTTCAGTTGTCACTAAATAAGTGGTTAAAACTTCTGTTGTCGTTGGGTCTGTTGTATGTACTTCAGTTGTCGCTGGATTAGTGGTTAAAGCTTCTGTTGTCGCTTGGTCTGTTGTATGTACTTCAGTTGTTGATGGATAAGTGGTAAGTGCTTCTGTTGTCGATGGATTTGTTGTAGGTACATCAGTTGTCGATTGGTAAGTGGTCAGTGTTTCTTTTGTTGATGGGTTTGTTGTTTGTACTTCAGTTGTCGTCGGATAAGTAGTAAGTGCTTCTGTTGCCGATGGATTTGTTGTAGGTACATCAGTTGTCGATTGGTAAGTGGTCAGTGTTTCTGTTGTTGATGGGTTTGTTGTATGTACTTCAGTTGTCGTCGGATAAGCTGTTAGTGCTTCTGTTGTCTTTTGGTCTGTTGTTTGTACTTCAGTTGTTGATGGATAAGTGGTAAGTGATTCTGTTGTCGATGGGTCCGTTGTATGCACTTCAGTTGTCGTTGGAGTAGTGGTTGAAGCATCTGTTGTCGTTGGGTCCGTTGTATGTACTTCCGTTGTCGTTGGAGTAGTGGTTAAAGCTTCTGTTGTCGTCGGGTCCGTTGTTTGTACTTCAGTTGTCGTTGGAGTAGTGGTTGAAGCTTCTGTTGTCGTTGGGTCCGCTGTATGTACTTCAGTTGTCGATGGATAAGCAGTTTGTACTTCTATTGTCGTTAACACAGTAATGTATGCTTCCGTTGTCGATGAATAAGTTTTTATAGGTATTGTTGTCGTTTGCTCAGCTGTTTCCGTTGTTGACAAGATTTCAGTGATGCTAGGTATCTCATCCACTGAAATATATAAAAATCAAATGAAAAAAATAGAAACAATATAAAAGGACATTTTTATGTTATTTATTCGAGCAATAGTAAATACTGATACTTGCCATTGTATATAAAAATAATAGTAGGAGCAGTTGGTTGTAATATATACATTAATGACGACTGAAGTCGAGATTATTAATTGCTTCAACATTATTACACTAATTAATTCAGAATATACTTTACCGACTTAACGAAAAAAAACCTGCAATTAAAAAAAATAATGCCAAATGTTCATATACAGCAAATATAATTTTATTACAAAATAGATTAAATCAACAGAGCGTTTCCGCTAAATGTCGATAAGTGACAAAATATAACCCGTTTAAAAAAAGTTAATCAGTTGCAAAATTGAATGATGTATAATATACAATTATAGACAATAAGTGAGGACTATACAAGTTTTTAATCGACCAAATAATAGCCATATTGACAGAGAACGACGTCCAAAGTCGATTTATTGTTTTTTTGTGTGTGTGTTGATTAGAACATTTATATAAAAGGCTATAATTGTTTTACATGTATAATAATACTTCTAGATTATTTATGATTTTTTTCGCGAACGTTTTAGTGATGTATTCCCTCAATAAATATGAATACTTTTAGCATTATATTGAACTTTTTTTAACTAATTTTAATAAGATGTCAGGATTTTTTTTTCAAATATGATTTACGGTTTCACAAGTATTCTAAAATTAAACTGTCTACAAAATTTACATTTATTTATTTGACACTTTCAAATCAACATATAAGATAATTGTGTCTTAATAACTCAAATGGAATGAATACAATAATGTTTTTAATACATGTATTGTAAGTAAGCATACATTAAAATTCATTATATCATTAAACATCTGAATTTATTATTTTCAAAAATGGACTACTCAAACTTGAAATTTTTTTTACCACCCTCATTCCCTATTTACAATTTCATTAACCAATTAATTTCGATATACAATTTACGATCCCTGTTACACCATTCATATTTACTATCCTCTTTCCCATACACGATATCATTCCTGATACACCATTTATTATTCACCATTCCTATCTCCATCCCCATTCCCAATCCATTATATACTAAAGATTGGGACTGTAAGTGTTTATTATTGTACAAAGCTCTATGACAAACGTGATGACTTCAACTTTCTAATAGTTAACTTTCCCTTTCTGTGTAGCAACATTCCGTCCGCTCCAGCATATGGAGTTTACGTATCACAATTGATTCGCTATTCCAGAGCATGTGGGGAGTACAACAACTTCCTTGATAGAGCCACACGGCTGACAAGCAAATTGTTAACACAGGGGTACGTTGCTCCCAGGTTGTTGTCATCACTCAAGAAATTTTACGGACGACATCATGTGCTTGTATACAAATACGGGATTTCTATCTCTCAGATGAGCACAGATGTTGGTTTGACATAGAGTTTTGTAATGTCATCCTTTCCGGATTTGACCAACACTTAATCGATCTTTGGCAACGTGACGGGTGTGCTATAGCAAGCAGGAACTGCTTACTCTTCCGGAGAACCTGAGTTCACTCTCGTTTCGACTTGAGTTCGCGTTGCTGAATGCGGTTTTGTTGTTATGTGTGTGTGTATTTTATGTTGTTATGTGGTTTGTTTTGTTGTGATGATTTTTTGTCTGCCGGTTTAGTCTTTGTCTTTACGGTTTTATGATACTGATTACCCCTTTGGTACACCTTTGCTTCTTTGAACTTAAACCATTGATAATTGCAGGAAAATGTTTTTAATACTTATTATGTTTTACCAAAACAGTTGCAAGGACATTAATAATGTTTCATAAGAAAATACTTATGTACTTTCAGAAAATTGAAGTATGCCAACTATTTTAAGTAAGAGTTTGTATATTTATAGGAAGACCTGTGCTAAAAACTACTTTACAGTTAAATCATGTCACCTATTGTGACAAAGATATATCAAAATCAATTACCTGACTCGCACAGTACTCCAAATGTACTTGAGCAAGGTTGAGTCTTTAAAGAGACAGATGTGTCTATAAATATAGTAACACAATGCTGGACCTCCGCACAGGAACCTTGCAACAGACAATCTGGTTCCCCAGGAAACCAAAGGTTGTTGAAAACTGTCCTTCCATCCACCCATTGGAAAACAGAGTTGACACTGTCGTAAGTAGCTCCAACCCAAATGTCGTCAGAGAGCCTATCAAAAAATAAAGTTTTAAATGTTTTACAAGCTTTTTTAAGCTGTTAAATTGTATGAGTATTCTATTTGACTATATCGTAGGTGTGCATCTGGCCCCTGCTTAATTTTATCGGTTTGCGTACATCCTCGGTCCTGAATTTGGCTACCCTGTTCGAACCTTTTGGCTTTGAGTACTTTTCATTCAATATTTTTGGTTTTTGACCTTCCAATATTTTAATTCAAATGCTGCTGATAAGAGGTTACTCTTTAAAATCTCAATATACAGCATAACCAAATTAACTGTTTTAATATCCGTTTGGGTATTGTATTTTTCAGATCGAGACTTCACATTCTAAATAACTAAATACTCTTTCAACTTGTCATTCAACGCGTCAGATCTTTTATTTAATTTGTTTTATCTCAAAGAAAAGAAAATCAGATTCTGTGTTTATTTGCGTTGATACATCATGTATCGTTGCTAACGTATACATACACATTTTATATGGAATATTAAGCTTAACACCGAAAAGATCATTAAACCGTGAATTAGTAGGAATTATTATACATGTACATGTATCATGCTACTACCGTATTATAGAAAAATTCGAAGTCTTAAGTATCATTAGGACAATCCTGTTGACGTCATTGTGAACAGAAGCCGTATTAACAAGAATGAGGTTATATTGACCTGTATATTCGAATGTAAAATTGCATTAGATTTCTGTTGTGTTTTTTTTTCGCGGATTGAAATTACAAGGATAATAATAATTAAAGTATTTTAAATAGAATTTCTCGGTTTACTATAGTTTAGATACAGTGCAATATGTTACAGTTTTTTGTATAACTTGTTTGATTTTCATATTGCATTAGAAAAACCGGTCGTAAAAACCGTATCAAAATATCATTAGAGATATTATATATATAAATATGTGACCCAGGACCAAAATAACAACAAAATGCTGGGGGTCATTTAGATAGATTTTCGATTAACTTTACGAATATCCTAATTGATTTTTAATCTTGTTATGAATTAGATTGAAATTATTAATGACATTTCTCAGTCAAATTGACATTAATAATCCATGTCATGTCTCTTATATTCATATCTATGTTATTAAAAGTACTGAACTTCAAAAAGATTTGCATATTTGTTTTTCAATTTGCCTTCTATTAAATCCAAAACAATTTCCCTCTTATTAAATATATGTAGAGACCAAACTAATCGTCTGAAAAAAAATTGTTAGTATATTTACATTTAAAAAAAATGTTTTCTCGATTTTTAAATCAGAGCAATAAAGTCAGCAAAACAAAATTGCATAATCTCTACTATATCGAAGATGTCATTCGTTATCATCACCTGAAGCTTGATATCGGGTCAAAAAAGGGTTCTAATACATTGTTTATAGTCCCCATAGGAATGCTCTACAATATCCGAAAAAAGCATGCTTACATGTAAGTGCACCTGCGATATTTGTTTTAGGTGACCTTATCCGGTGGCCGTAATCAGTAAGTAGCCATTTCTTGTCGGCAAACTTATTTCCCAAAATTAATGTAATTGAATCCTTTGACATTGCTTGTTTCTTAAAGTACCAATGATGTTGTTTCAACTACCGGTAGCTTTGTTTATACAGAAAAAGTTTTAACGTACATTAGTACACATGATCCTTTTGTTGCATTTTAAGCAAATTTGAAAACCATTTAACAAAACTGTCTGTGTTATCTGATAAGTGAAGCAATCCCAAATCGGGAATAAATTAAAATATGTTTAGCGGTAGTATAAAAAGCTCTTGAAATGTACTTTGCGATCGCGGTTACCAAGTCGCATCGGATAGTCAAATAACACACAATGAATAATAATTTCATCATTTTGACATACAGGACAGATTGGTGCATAATAACATTGATATACAATACATAAACAATATATATAAAATAAATAAATAATGCGTTTCTTATATTGTTTAGTAAATGACGATTTAATGGATTTTCAAATTTTGTTAATGGTATTAGGTTTAATATTATTCAATGAAAAATACAACGACCTACTATAATTTATAATTTTTCTAGATGTAAAAAAGCAAAGATATTTTTCAATTTCTTAACTTCTTCTTTAGACAATATTTAAAAACATCATTCTAGTGCAATTTTCAGCCATTTATGTGTATCATCTTTGTCACATAATACGTAAACATGACTAAGAACTGTAAAAAAGAACAGCCTACATTAATACACACAAAAACAACAAATTAAAAACGGTAACTCTAGACATGATGAGAGTGAACTTTAGTCATAACAAGATTGATCCGAACTCAGTTGCTCCGAATAGGGTAATACGTGCTATTGCACACTATTTTGCTGTCATTGATTAATTCAGCTAGTCAAATTCACCCTGTGACACACTAACATCTGCATTTATCTGAGAAATAGAAATCACATTTTTGTCTATGAGGGAATGATTTCCTCAATACAATTGAGCAATATAATCTGCAGAGTTCGAATTAAGCTTTCAAATTCTCCTTCTACAAGCAAATTATTGCTTGTGTACGACACAATGATCATATTATTTTATTCTTTTATGTAATTTAACCAATTTGCTTCTAAATTTAATATGAACAAGCACAATGTTTGCCCCTTGAGAATATTTTTTTTTTAATTTCTATCCCTTTTTACCTTCAATAAAATAATATTTAATATCAAATAAGTCTGTCAAAGTGTTATGTAGTTAGCCGTATATTGAACCATGTTAAAAAATTCTTTCAAAAAATTAACAAAGCGTATAAAGTGAAATAATGATGACCGTATTCTAATCGTGGATTCATGATACTTCCTCACAATCTTGATAGCATCTAATGAAAATATTCTGATTAAAAGCGTGCACAAGAAGCACATGTACCAAAAAGTATCCGAATGTCAAAAGTCCGAAAAGGGTAGAGATACCAGTTATCACCAACAGGAATGGGACAAAAAAAATAGACAACATGTAAAACACAGAAACACAAAAACTACAGAATATCAATTACCAACGCTAACTCTAGTTGGAACGAGAGTGAATTTAGGTGCTAAAGAAGAGTACGCGGTTCCTGCATGCTATAGCAGAGCCGCCGTGTTGCTCAATTCAGCGTGTCAAATCCGGTAAAGGAAGACAAAACAAAACCCTATGACAAACTATCTGCTCTCATCTGAGAGATCAAAATCCCATATTTGTCTAGAAGAGCAAAATGTTTTCCGTAAAATAAATCTTGAGTGAAGACAGCAACCGAGTAGCAACGTAACCCTGTGTGAGCAAATTTTGTGTCAGACGTGACGCTGTGCTAAAGAAATCGATGAAAGTCACACAAGCTCTGGAATAACGAATCATTTGAGATACATCAACTCCAAAAGTTGGAGCAGACAGTAATGTTAGTATTTGAAAAAAAGTCTGATCTCGTACAATGTAATCCTAAGGGAATTTTGCGAATCAAAAGTTTGATTGAAGATGATCGTATCCTATAAGTTCAGCTGTGTAAACGACCCTACAACATACAATCGATCAAGGTTTTACACCCTTCGTTACATTCATAAGTTCTATAGTGTGGTCATTTTCAATGATTAATATAGAGAAAACCCGTCCACCAAATGATACATGTAACTCATTAGAGCGCCAGATAAATTTCTTACTTACAAGGATGTTTAGAAACATACCGGGGATTTAGATAAATTCTTATGACAAGAATGTATTGAAAAGATTCTTTATTTTAAGCCGTCAACATGTACATTTGTAAGAAGTTTTTTTACCTTTAACCAATCTATTTTTAACCTAATCAAAAATAGAAAAATGAAGAAATCACAACAGAAAAAACGAAATAGTTGTTTAATTTGAAAGAAAATGTACATTTCTAAAAGTCTTTTGAAAAGAACTTAATTATGTTTACTTTTTCTCTGTAACGAACTGCTCAACTCTTATCATCTCACTTTGGCTTTCTATTACAGCGCCATCTAGCTTCTGTTTTTGGCAGAAGCTTCTGCCCTCGTCTGATGTTTTGGAATGACTAGCAAAAGCTTTTAGTGTGCCACCAAGTGCTGAAATAATCAAAAAACATTTCAAGGATTTCCGTAAAACTTCAAACTTAAATGTTATGCAAGGAATCAATAAATGCATTGGGTTTTAAAGCTCTTGTCGGGGCACTTGATCTATACAGGGTGGGCTGGTTTGGATGGTGGGAAGAATCCGGAGTATCGGGACAGCCTACTAGTTATCCGTATTACATACAGGGTAGAAAGTAAACTATAATGGAGACTTATGCCGGAATAATTTTTTTTGGTGAAGTGCATTACGACACTATGAAATGAGCTTATAACAAGCTGAGACCTAACTAAAACCATGTTCTTCAAAGTGAAGTTGTAAGTTTTATTTTCACTGTAACTAATTTATTTGAATTGAGGAAGCCGTTTATCGGTACAAAAAGTGATTTAAACAAGAATTTCAAGATACTTATTTTTATTAAGTGTGTTGTTTGCACCTGTAAACTTTAAGTCAGTTGGATTTGTTTTAAAAGGGTTTTCCTTTTTTGATTTTAGGATGTGTATTATATTTTCATTTAAGAACAAATTCAAAATGGGTCAAAGACAGAAATGGCCGGATTTCGTTTAACAAGAAGTAGGTGAGCGACAGACCTGAAATCACATCCCACATTATTGGAGCCCATATTGATGCTGCATACCAAATATCAAGAGACTGTGATTAGTAGTTGTTAAGAAAACTGTTACGGAAATTTTCTACTATTGGACATTATTGTCAAAAATTAACTAAGTCAGTAAACAGGAAGTAGATGAGCGAAAGACCTGAAATCACATCCCACGTTATGGGACCTCATCCTGATACTGTATACCAAATATTAAGTGGCTATGATAAATAGTTGCTGAGAAAACTGTTACGAAATTTTTTTTCTATTGGACATTATTATCAAACATTAACTAAGTCATAAACAGGAAGTAGGTGAGCGACAGACATGAAATCGCATCCCACATCATGGGACCCCACCCTGATGCTGTGTACCAAATATCCAGTGGCTGTGATTAGTAGTTGCTGAGAAAACTGTTACGAAAATTTCTTCCCCGCCCGCACGCCGCCCGCCCGACATTCACCATTTTATAACCCGGATTTTTCACTCCGTGAAATCCGGCCAAAAAGGACAAGCATCGACCATTTTTGACATTGAATAGAAAAACACTGATATGTAGAATAAATGTTAGCGACACAGCTCACATAACAAGCGATAATTTAGAACCAAAACAATTGGTAACAGCCAGCAGGCCAGTAAGCACTGCTCGCCATTCTACAATTGGCCTATGGTCTTAAGAAAATGTATATATTTCAAATGCAGTCCTGAAAAAGTCACAGATTGACCCCCTTCTTAAGCAAGGAACAAAAAAATATCAAAACAACAAGTACAAACAAAAGCTTTGTCAAAGATTCCCGGCTTAGGACAGGAACATAAAATGAGGCGGGTTAAACAAGTTTGTTTGGCAAAACCTTCCCACTATCAATAATTTTAGAAAAAGCAACAAAAAAAACCCCACACACAATCACATTCAAAATGATCAAAGTTTAATTCCACTAGAGAGAACCGTAGACAAAAGTCAACATGAACAAGCGAACAGACTGTAGATAAACTCTCGGTAGAACACTCGCTGCTACTGACAGCTTGGTGAGAATCATCAATCGATTGAAGGCATTTTGCAGCTGTAAAAGCGTTAATTCAGATACTACTGCTTTGTGATACGCTGATGAGTGCCTACTCAGTGAAACATTAAGTGCCTACTCATTAAAACATACGTGTATAGCATAATGTAATTAACTGACCGTTCATTGATATCCGGTGTAGTGCTTTGTATTGGAATGGAACTTTTAAGTTGCCGCTTGTTTATGTAGGTTGTATTTAGTCGTATACACTCAACAAACGTAAATTTATTTTCAACTAAACGTGAATGTTGGTTTTCTTTCTCGACTATGTAATAACTTTCCAAATTCCATTCCGACTTGATAGGATGTCCCAGGCCTTTATCCAACGATCTGTATCATGATAACATACTTATGGATATGATGCCTAATTATTTGTAAAGCTATTGTTTTGATACGCATGTTTAAAATTAAAGGTTACACACTACTGTCAAAATAGTGCTATGATAGCCCAGCGTAAGAATTTTTAATTTCAATATTTTTCTTGATAGTAGAACTTTTGTCAAAACTGCCCATATTAAGATGATAGTGTATCTATGTAACACAGTCATATCAAATTTTCTGGACCACGTACGTTCATGACCAAATAAGAATAATCATATGTTCGGAACATACACGGACACTTGGACCATATGATTTAGGTGTTTGAGGTTTTGGTAATAAGTAAAATAAAATTTCAAACCTCATTGTATGTGATATGATTGGCCAAATTGGATCATATAAGCTATAAACTTTAACGAAGGTTTTCCTAGCTGATACTATATACACTATGGATTTATTTTTTTTTAATTTTTCAACGTGTATTTTTATATCGAACCTAATAACAATAAGTCCCAAGCACACGCTTATTGTTTACCAATATTAGTATACCCATATACGTATTGTCTAGATACTCATATGGCGCGGACTCTCTAGTGCCCGGAACAATTAAATGCTTTACGCAATTAAAATTGTCAACACTGTTATTTTTCTGTCTTTGATACCATGAACCATAAGAAACTAAGTAGAAAATGTAAACACAAATTAAAAAAGGAAAATTGAAATACCTTGTCGATGTCTTTTCAAACATTTATATTTTTTGATTTTTTTATAAATTCAATTATCAATTAATTTTCGTGTATCGTTTATAAGTTTTTTTATTAACTTACCAGCAAAAACACAAGTGTGCAATATAAAAGTAGCAAGCCAGATTTTCATAACTTTATCACTTTATTTCAGTCATTTGACAAAAAAGGAAACATCTTCTAGCATCTCACATAAATCACTACTGAATATTTTTTTTCTTATTTAGTTATTTACACAGTTAAAGATTCTTTTGTGCAAACAAATTAATATGACTTTTTAACTACAAAAGACACTATATACGATATATTTACAGTGATTAATGTTATATTTAGCTTATAATTATAATTAAAAAAAACCAGCTAATATCGTTTGAATAGAGAGAAATATTCTTTTTTTTAAATATTAATATCAAATAATAATATCTTGGCTGGTACTCAACTAATATCTATTGTTCTGAACGTGTTCCTGCATGAAACGATACTTGTACAAAAAAATAATTGAAAATGTTATTTTAAGTTTATCATATTTGTCATTTGATTACGAACGGATCGATTATACATTTTATCAATTTTAATTTATTTTTCTAAATTATTTTTGTGTTTTGCATAAGTCTGAACCTGATTGAAAGATTAATTACACCTCACTTAATAAGGAGTCCTTTTGATTGGGTGATTACATGTCAGTATCTTTTTTTATTTTTTACACTTCTAAAAGATTTACATCAGTTTTTATGTCACCGTTGTATTTGCTTTACCATTTGCCTGTTTTTACTTTCACACGCGGAGTAAAATCATCTGTTTTTTATTTTATTTCGCATGCTGTTTCCATCTAAAGGATAAGATGCGATAAGGTGTATTTTGACCCATCTAGAGGCGAAAAATTAAAAGCATTTTCAAATCTGTTTTTATACCTTATTTTGTAGCTAAATGGTTGTTATGAATGAATACTCTTTAATACTTTTGCATATACACAAGTTGGAAATTCGTGTTCACAAATTGACCCATTTGGAATGAAAATAACATCTTGATGTAAGGAATATTTCACGGTAGACCTTCAATACATTCATTTTTTGCTAATGTACTTGAAGACAGTGCCTGCCAATTCTATTAAAGGTGCCTGGTACATAAACATTACTTTGAACAACAATTTTGAGTTAAAAATAATGACAAATCTTAAGAAAAACGAAGAAAACTCAGATATTTTGTATATTTTGAAACAACTGACTACGTGGTTAATTGTTTCAGTATGTCTTGCACGCGGAACCAGCTTGAAACTTTCAGCAAAAATGTGTTTAAGTAATACAAGTGCTTGAACAAAATATGGAGCTGGTTCCGTGTGCAATTTTATTTCTGACTTTCACGGTGAGCTGAAAAGGGGTCTTATCGCAACTCATCCTCTGTTTCAAGATTTTTCCTGACTTTCACAGTATGTAAACATGTGCGCCTGAAATATTCTAATTGTGTGAAATGTGTTTGCACGAACAATTATCTAATCTGATGGAACTATCCATTTTTTTACATTTACCTCTTATATTGTATTACCTGTATGCTACAAACTTGTATTTACGGTACAAAAATGATTTAAGTAATAAGAGATCTTCCAACAAAAGTAAATTGTTTTCAACAGAAGGAAAATTTAAAAAAAATGGTACCCTTAATAGTATAGAAAATAGAAACTTTTTCATAGGCTTTCGTGTTCAACGCTCATAGTGTTGGTAGATACATATTGGGAACGCAGAAATGATTAATAGCTTTCTTAATAAAAAATGTGTTGTAATTTTGTTGACTGTATTCTCTTTCTATTGTACTAAACCCTCTTCAATGTGGCGAAAATCGTAAATCTTAATTCCTGTTGGCGTTATTTGAATTTCTGTCTAAATTACACTTTCGAAAAAAAAATTGTTAGTGCTGCCAATTAAATCTGACATCTTAGTAGGGATATGGACCAAACAATCAAATACGAGTTTATTACACATGTATTGTCATGGGAAGTTCACTTACTTTAATGGAATACCCGACCAATTTACCAATACTCAGTCCCAGGAAATGCTTGAATGTAGACAAATAAAACTATGCAATAACAGTGGAGTAATCGGATATACAACTTAAAATATGTTTAAGACTAATGTATATTTTAGCTGGTAATCACATTATTGGTAATGACGCTGAGAAAGTTTTTTAAACAATACAACAACAAGCCCAAAAGTCATCAAATTTAAAGATCTTCGTTTAATACATTTTGTAACTTCTAATATAAATAAATCGATGACTAGCTATAGATTACCCTATTAATCTTACTTTCAACAGAGGTATATGAAAAACCTGATGACTTCAACTTTCAACTTGTCAACTTTTCAGAATAAGTTATTTCTGCAAGAGAATTTTATAAGCTTGTATAAAAGAATTTGAATTTGAAGAGTATCTCACTAGGCTTTCAAAAGCTGATAGAATTTATATAACTTAATTTAGATGTTCAAATAAAGGTAATAACAAAACTACCGAACTTGAATGGTCAATCTCATAGTTGAGAGAAAATGACAAAAACGAATCAGTCATACCTGAGAATTAGTGGATCGCAATGGTCCTGACTTGGTACAGGCATTTCAAACGAAATGGTGGGTTAAACAGGTTTTATGGCGCCACACCTCCCTCTTCCATTGCGATCACAAGATCCGGCAATGACCATAGAACACAACATAGTTGTGAGAAACAATAGGCATATTGAAGTGATCATCTCAGTACAGCAGACCAGTCAAACACTAATTAAAACAATTAACCACCATATCTTTTAACTCAATTTTGAACTTTTCTACTAGTGGCTGATAACGAAGAAAGAATTTTTTTAAGGATCGTATGAGACGTATTTTCTTATAGCCCTGCTCCAAAAGTCGGTCACGAAGAAATCAAATATTTAACTTCCAATAGAAACTGGAAGATGGAACAACATACCCAAAGAACTTAGAAAATGTTTATTTTGTAACCAGGAAGTAGGTAATGCATTTCATACTTTATTGAAATGTCTGAATAACAATCTATGTGAATTGCAACAAAAGTGTATACCTAAATATTATTTGGCTCCGGCTATATTATACAAGATGGAGGGAATTCTTGTGTTTTGTAATACAAAGGTGATTTCTATTGTAGCAAAATTTATAAAACATTTGACAAAACTTATGTAATGTTATATTACATGTTTCTATGTAAATTCATTTGTCTGTTTAGTTCGTCATTTTCTGTAACTATTATGTTCATTGTACCTCATGTTACACTGTATTGTGTCTCAGCGTTGTCAATAAAAGCTTAAAAAAATTGTTAACTATTCCTTCTTGTGCAGCAACAATCCGTCTGCTCCAGCCTGTAAAATTTACGTATCACAGTTAATTCGTTACTCCAGGGTTTGTGGGAACTACATCGATTTCCTTGGCGGACCGTCTCGTTTGACGCAAAACTTGCTTACATAAAGTTACGTTGCTCCTCAATTACTGTCTTCACTCAAGAAATTTTATCTAGTCTTAAATTATGGTAAAACTGTGTAACCTTTAGTGTTTTTCTTAAATATTTAAAGTTATTGGTTTGTAAAGGTAACCTTAATTTCACATGTGTACATGTTAGATTTGGTATCACCCGTAAATAACATAGCAATTTATTACTTAGACAACGCATGCGCAACTATATAAATGCTCATTCAAGCTCCATGCTCCATTCTCAATGTTGTGCAATATTTTGGAAAAGTTGGTCCTTATGCAGTCAAGGTTATGAGCTGAAAAAAAAATTCAATTTAAAGTCTTTACTATTCAAGGCTCACAAGGAACGCATTATCGTCAAGATTATAAATGCCAACAGTATATTATTTTCAATAGTTGAAAACAATAAAAGCAAAACATGTCGATCACGAACCCAATTTATGACTAAATGTGTAAAAAAGATTTTTGAAATCTTAAGTCTGTCTTTGGCGAGTTTGACAAGTACGACTTGTAAACCTTTTATTAGAAGTATTGGGCAATTGTAAAGTTTAAACATTAAAATTAAAACAGATGCCTTTGTTTGTCCATTTTGCTAATTTCTCATAACCAATCAATCCGGAGGAGCAAACCGTTAACGTTCGAACATTATAATGTAATATAAATCTGGGTCTAACTAAAAGTGGCCGAGGTGGCCAAAGTAGGAACAAGTGCCAAACAGCACTTTGGTGTAAAGATTTAGAAACGTTTGAAGAATTTATCCAATAGCAGACATCAAGTTCTAACATCAATGATGAAATGTAAAAATGGTAAACACAGAAAAAAATTTTGCTTAATAATAGAGGACATACAAATTTGAAAATGCAAACAGATGTACTAGTAATTATTCTTAATAAGACACAATCTTTTTACTGATTAATGGCCTAATTATATTGTGTTCAATATTTGACTTCAGACCATATAAATTGTAAAAATGTGGACAAAGCTGTTTTTTGCAGGTGGACAACATCTAAAGTGAAATGAGGGAACATGTTTTCTCCTTGCACGTGTACGTGATGTTCATCCAAGGATATGTTACACGTAAATATAGGTTATTACATGTACACAGTGTTTATCCATATCAGGGCCGATATCATGCCTTCGATGCGAGACTCGCACATCAGTTAAGGCTTCAACCGAGACCATGACAAGGGACGAGGAATTATATCGAACTGATATGCACAAGATGGTGTAATAAAATCTTTATTACAAAATTTTATGCATGAGACCTGAAAATGCTCCATTATACCTTCTTAAGTCTTTTACATGCTAAACAAGAAAACATTAAATAAAAATATTCAACGTTCTATAATTAGTATTATTGTTTGATTTTCGATAGCAGACAATGAACAGCACCTATTGGCCTCGTTGAAGGCTTCTTGCGGTTTTCCATTGTGTTTTTGTTCTAAATTACCGCTTGTTATGTGATCTGTGTCGCGTACACTAATTCCACATCTTACTATTTTCTATCATTATAAAATTAATACCATTCTCTCACATTTTATAGGGTGAAGTTAATGACATTACACGTGCACACAACGCCTGAAATGGTCCACACGAGGCTTAATATGGACATATCAGGTCCCTGGTCAAATATGACTTGGACACTTTTGGCTGTTTTATCCGGCCAAATTTACGCATGTAAATGCTAAATGTGTAATAAACTAGACTTTTATTAATACATGTAGAAAAAAATCAAATTGTATATTGTGCTTATTGGATGCATGCCTCATAGCACTTTAGTTAATATTCTCATGTTTATATGATTTTTTGGTATGAAGAGGATATCGCTTTAAAGTAAAGTTTCAGACGGCCTTTCCCCCCGAATTTCCAACATTTTTTTGTTTTAAAAATATAGTGCTCACAAACTGTGATGGATTGACATTTTCAAATTATAAGGTTTAAATCAAACATTTTAACTTAAGTATCAAGTTTTCCAGATTTCCAAACGCAATTTGAATCAATTTGGATGTCGGAATGTAGCGTTTAAATATTCGACCGTTTTAACGGATGAACGTCTGAACCTAATTAGAAGTGGCAAATTCCTTTTGCTTATGAACAAACAAACCTTTCCTATAACATATAATATAGTCTTACATAGTTATTCTAACACAGTCTGATAAGTAACGCATATCAAATTAGTTTAAAATTGGTGTAAAGAATATGTTTAATTTCAAGGCTACCCCTAACGTCTTTAAACAGATTGAACAAGCATGCTTTGTGCTTTGACTAGTCAAGATATCAAGACACGATTGTTTGGTTTGTTTATTTACTGGCATCAGCTATCTTGTTGAACAAATACTATTCATTTTGACTTTGAAACACTTTAAGCTAAATAACTGACAAATGCTCTTTTTAAATTGACAATAGAGCTAGAACATTATGTCTTGAATTTTGATCTGGAGAGTCAAAACTCACTCTGTACATGAACATAGGGAAAGTTTCAAAAATGAAAAAAAGTTGGATACAGTTTTTAATATTTCAGTGTTTAGTAATACACGGTAGGTCATTATTACTCGAATGAAAAGTATGTAAATAAACAAGGTTGTCATGGTTTCTAAAGCCATTTGTTTTCTTAAATGCACAAATTTATAATATGTTGTCTAGTCTGCTTTTTTTAGGTAAAATCTGTACAAGTTATTGTTATTATATATTGAAAACACGAGTAAAATAGTATTGTTTTTCTGCAATATCAAACTCCTCGCGGTTATAGTTCCCATACCCTCGGTCTGTACATTAATCAATGAACTAGTCTTCGCGTGGTTCATTTTTGATGAGCTTTTGTGGCCACATGGTGACCTATTGTTACCTTAGATCTCTCAATGGAAGACGCTTATATGACAATGCATTACATAACCAAGTTTGCAAAGTTTCAATAAATTGTGATTTGTGAGCTTTGAAATAATTCGTATTCACTTGAAGCGGTTTTACATCAAATATAATGAAGTCTGCTTAAAAATAGCCATTAAAGTTGTATTTGACAATTTAATGAAATAAGAATCTTGATGCAATTATCAAACGTATCTAGCAGTTGAAATATCCGGTACTACTTTAAGTCGAAAAAGATAGGCTTACTGTGAAGGAGCTTGATTTTTGATCAGTATTATTGTTTGAACAGTCATAAAACGTTTAGCTCTGTTTATTTCAAAATGGCTCTCTCTTTTCATATTTGATTGAAATATACTGCTCGTCGTTACACTAAGACTTTTGGAGGGAGCAGAGGTACTAAGGCGGTATTCTAGTGTCAAAAGTCTGAAAAATACCAGTAAACACCAACGGGAAGGGCATAAAAAAACTACCAATATGAAACGCAAACAAACAAAAACAATAAATAACAATTAACAACGCGAAGTCAAGACGTACCAAGAGTGAAGTCAGATACTCCGGAAAAGTAAGCAATTCCTTCTTGTTATAACATCCCGTGGCGCTGCATGCCAATGGCATCGATATAAGCTCTGCAAGCTCTGGAATAATGAATCAATTGTGAAAATCTGGTCAGTTTCCTAGTTCAATGTTTATATTGGTTAAGACTTTACCCTTCTGTATTCAACTACCTTGAAATGACTTTTTCTACAGGAGTATAATTTTGTTTCGTAGGCTTTACGCAATAACTGAGGATAAGGTCTCAATCAAGTATTGTTTTTCCCATTTATTTCAATAGAAAACTTGAGTTTTTTGGAATTAAAAAAAATAGTTAAATGATTCAATACAACTTTTGTTATATTTTTTCAATAAAAGTATAGATATTTAAAAGGGGGCGATGAAAAAAAGTGCCACGCACTGTGGTACACCAGAGAAGTATGAACATTTTTTTTTTTCTTCTTTCAGTTTAACTTCCAAAGCAAAAACATCCCCCTACTCATAATACTTTTTTATTGCAAAATGTGATTTTCTTATTTCTAAATATTAACGATGCCATAGTGTGGTGTCTTACCTTCAGTTAGAGCCAAAAGTTAGAAACGAATGTTTGAATATTAATGCTGCACAATAAAAATGACAACAAAGTTCAAGATAATAAAGTTTGCTACACCTGACGCGCGTTTCGTCTATTCAAGACCCATCAGAGGACAAATGACACAGCAAAAAGGCAGTATCTGAATAGCATCCATGTTTTTACTTCCACCCGCGCAAGAGCTTATAATACACGACTGGTACCATAAATATTTAGCCTTTTTGGTTGCATTTGCAATTTTATTTAAATTGTTTTTACCAGGTTTATTTGGCTCTCTGGTATATTTCCCTGAGAAGATAATGAATTGGTCAGACGCCATGGTATTTTGTCAAAGTCAAGGCATGGATCTGGCAACTTTGAAAAATAGTTCTGTCATGGCTACTGCTGGACAATGCATATCAGAATCTGGAGGGTGAGAAGTATTAAATATTTAAGTAATATAGTACAAAGTCACAAATCGGTGCCCTTAACAATTAGTTTTGTTTTACCGTATACCTATTTTTAAGGAGATTTTTTTTATTAGCAGCATCAAAATTAATGATTAAAAAAGTAGAAAACCAAAGGAATCGACAATGAACTACATTTACATATATTTTAACCAAAAAGCTCGAAAGGGGAAGCCAAATCAATCACCAACATTGGCATAACATGTAAAAGGAATACTATAATCGTTTATAACAGAAAAACAGATTTCCAAAAGTCATTCGAAATTAAGCTCAGACAGGTCCATATATTAACAAATTGCTAATCAGACAAGAAGAAATTATGATTAAATCATGTACTGAAAGGCAAGATACATTGCATATTGATCAATTTTGTGAATAATATTCGATCCGGAAATAAACACAATGTCGTCTTGTTGTATATAAATAAGAACTTTATACGACAAAACAAGGTTCTCCTTTTTCAAAGTTGAATATATTATATATTAGTCAAGTTTTTATGTACAATAATGTACCAAAACACATGTGTACATTTAAGGCGATATGTGGTGCATGTAATAAGCATCTTATACGATCACGTTTTCTAGTCCCAATCTCTTACAAATATCGTTTCTTTTCAAGATTTTCGGGCGATGTATGGATAGGAGCATATTTTAACACCAGTGACTTGACTTTGCGATGGAGAGACGATTCAATCCTATCACCAACCCACCCAGAATGGGATTTAGGCGAACCTAATAATCTTAAATTTGAACATTGCATTCGTATTACTCCTGCTCTGAAGATGAGGACGATGACTTGTGGAAACCTATACAGTTTTTTATGCGAAAATGGTAAATTTAACATCAAATTTAAAATTTCTTGTTTCAAATGGCACGTTAGTTTCATTTAATCTGCTAATGTCAAACCAAAAACCAGACCAACTTAAGTGTAGAGCAAGACAATGATTACCATAAATTCTGAAAAAAAACCATTTTTTTTCAAAGCTGATGTCCATCATTGAAGTACTTCATCTGAACGAATTGACTTTATATCCCAGGAGCCTGATTCGCGCACCTCATACGAGCTAATCTAGTGTGTAGGTATCATAACACATTGCGATTTAAAAAGAAAACATAACATTTACAGTCAAACACTACAGTAACCATCGAGCAAAAAAATATTTCTAAAATCTATCGATTGTAAGAACAACAGTTAAATGTGTATAACTCGATTATAATGATATTGACGTAGGATCTCAATATTTTAAACGATTCAATGCAAAACTGAAAAAAATGTTGAGCAATAATGACGCTTATTGGAAGTGGTCAGAATACTTTGACCAAATAACATAACAAGTTTTGTAGACATTCTAGCGCTGGTCCTGTTCTAAATCGAAGGCAAGCCCTCTCTTGAAATGTAACTTCCGTTTAACTGAACAATTCTCGATTCGGTCACTTTGATCTCATATACCTCTTAGAACTTTAGATAAAGGACATACCATTTTTCTTGCATCTCTGCTCCAAATTGTCGATACATTCTTTCCACTCCTGCCAATAGAGTTTACAATTTGTTATTTTAGAACTTATGGAATTTATATCGATTTTCTTGGTAGAGCGTCGCATCTACGAACAGAATTGTAAACACAGTGCTACGTTGCTCTTCGGCTGTTTTTAACACTGAAAAAAAATGGAAGACGGTATGCATTCATAGACAAGTAGATACATGTAGAGAGAAGCAAAGAGACATTAATAGGGAGTTCGAGTGTGAAAACCCCAAAATGGCAACGACTAAAACTAGTAAACATGAACGAAAACAGCACGAATAAAAGTCAAAACTTCAACCGAACAGAAATCAACAATACGAATTCAATCCGTTATGAGTGTTAACGCAGGTGCTAGGAAGAGTAAACAGTTCCTGCAGTAAGTTTGTCATAAAGCCTTGTTGTTTTTCTTTTTCACATTTGACAAGCTGAAGTGACCATTAGTAGCACAACGGATGTGCTATAGCAAGCAAAAATTGCTTACTCTTCCGGAGTTTACTCTCGTAACGACTTGAGTTTGCATTTCAAATTGTTATTCAGTTGTTTTTGTGTTTTCGTGCTGCTTTCACGTTCGTGTTTACTGGTTTTACTGGAACTTTTGACGTTCGGATGACACATTGGTACCCCTGCTTCTTGCAGATGCGACCATGCTTGTATGTTAACGGGCATATTAATGACAATTTAAAAAAGCTGTATGTCAATGGCTTTAGAGAGAAGAACTTAAAAGAAATGTTCAGGGATGAACAGCGAACGCAAATTTATGTCAATGGCTCATATCAACCTGGATAGAATGAGCTTTACAGACAATCAATCAATGTGGTGCAGAGTAGTGAGAAATACCTAACAAACTGGATTCTTAAATGGACTACAGCAGGCCTTGGTTTAGTAGTAGTGCAATATCAAAATTGTTTTCAGGGTATTCTTAGACTAATAGAAATATGACTTAATACACTTATTTTAGTCTTCAGAATAAAATCCGTCTTTATTATATTTAATTTAGTAAATCCTAGATATTGCCACTCATATTTAACATCATTTTTGCAGATAGTTTTACATCACCAAATAATTGTTTCCTGCCGACAACGACTGATACTTATCCAAACACGGCAACAGAGGAAAATGTAACAAAAACGTTGCCGACGACTACTTCTTTAGCGAACGCTACAACAACAATCGATTACCCGACAAGAACTTTACCGACTTAGGGTACTTTACCCGAACTACCAACTTCATTCTATACGACAACTGACAAGTTTCCTATTTCGTCAGACTTATTGAATAAAATGTCAACTCAAGAAGTTTCAACCAGTGCATCGACGGTGACTAGTGATGATAATATGTTTTCTACATCACCGACCACGCTCCATTTACATAAGCCGACAACCAGTAATTTGACATCTACTACATACACCGATCAATCAATTACGACCGATGATTATCCGACGACAAATGACTTCTCAACTGAAGGAATTGACGAAATCACAACATCTGCGCCTCAAAGTTCAAAGGTTAGAACATCTTACACATGACCAACTATTTACAGTAGATCACAATGAAAGAAGTTTCTAAAAAAGACACAATAACATTAACCAAAATTTTAATTATTAGTTTTTAAAAGTTATCTTTCACTGATTTAAGATCATTTAAATAAAGCAATTTTAGAATATACCTTGTTTATTTGGACTAATATTGACTAAACTTTAAGAGTGCACTGTATCAAAAAACGCCCCATTGAAAATAATGCTAATTCATAAAATTCTTATTTTTTTCTCTAGGTCTCAATGTTTATTTTCTAATCACAATGAGCTAGCATGTAAATGGATATTATTTCCAGGTGCCAAACTATATGGTCCCATGGCTTCTCCGGGACAAAGTTTTTGAAAAACTTTGTTGTCATTTGTATTTCTAGGTCTTAGAAGGTGCCTAAAATTTTTTCAATTTTTCCTTTAATAATTTCAACAAAATAAAATGCATTTTAACAATAGTGTAAACAATTTTTTCTCACGTTTCGTATATGAAATAAAAACGTTATTTATTTGGGAGCATTTCTACCAAAAATGATATCTTATTTACAACCACACGTAGAAAGCGCTGTATTAACTTCTGTATTGCATCTTCCCTTCACAGGCGATGACCGTACCTATTTGGTACCAATGAACCTTAAACATACAACTAATTTCGAATTGGATGTAAAAGACTGTATTGAAATGATAATTGCTGTACAACAAAAAAAACCAACTTTATATTTATATTTACATAATGTACTTGTATAACACGTTTTTCATTAAATTTATTTAGTCTGCGGTCCTCTAAAATAGCATAGTAACATTTTGCTTTATACAAAACACCTTCTTGACGAAATTAAACAAATTATTTGTTTATTAAAATATGTTTTCTTTGTTTTTATCTTTTTGTTTTGTTTTATATGATACATTAACTTGACTATATTAAACAAATTATTTGCTTATTAAAACATTTTATTTTTTTCCTCTAGAATATCACTTTGGAAACTCAGAACACACTATTTGGAATATCTCTAATTGAACTGGGAATAGTGTCTGCTATAGGACTTTTGGTTGGCTGTGGATCAATTGTGGGAGTTGTATTTCTCGGTTGTCGAATAAGAAAATTTACAAAGCTAAGCAGACATGGTAACAATCGAGGCAGATTATCACCTAGGTCTGTATCTACAGCATCTGAGGATACAAGAATGGCCGATGTCGAGAGTCCGAAAGCAACACAACCCCTCTCAAATCAGATTGACCTAACAGAAAGTATCGCAAATAATATGCCAACATTACGTGAATTCAAATGTAGTCGCATGGCTCTAAATTTCTAATATGACACTCGTCGAATTCTTACACTGTGTCACATGTTTTTACATGTATCATTTTACTTTGTCATTTTTTTTATTTGCATAAAACAAATATAAAACAAAATATCACCAGGTAGAATTAACACCTCTGTTGTTAGGAAATGTGTAATTCCTTGGCTTTGTTTCATATTTTAGAATCGCGAGTTCAAGACTCTTTCTTACACGACGTGTATGTTTTTGTCGCAACTCCAGACATGGCCTCTTACCTACAAACAGCACAATTTATTTATTTAAAGTACACTATTACTTATCAAAAGAAGCCTGATAGCCAAGCTTCTCTGATACGATTTTTTAAATGATCTATTCTATGACTTTTGGATTGTTCAAATTCAGAATCGTTTAAAACATTTTTTTTTTCATGTACTGCACATTACCAATTTATCTTTTATTATCTTTTTGACTTTTTCGAGTGCGAGCAATTTTCATATGATATCACTTGATTTTTGATAGCTTTGCATGATAGTAATACCATTGCTAAGGGCCAATTAGACAAAGATAAAATCACCGCGTGCATCCACCATAATTCCTCCATGTCCTCTTTAGATATTGAATTGAAAAGGGAATATAGCTGTATAATCATAAATTTTTGAAATAAAATGTCCAGTTTATAAAAAAATCTTGATCCTTTGTGAAGCAAGACCAACAAGCATGTGGTGACAGTAATTATCAAATGTATAAAAGTAAAACAAATGACAGTATAATTTAATAAACAAAACAAATAAATGCAATAATTCTAAACGAAGATTATTTCTGAGGTGCGTGCTTTGAAACTTTTACTTTTCTACTTTGATACTACCTAATATAATCACGTCGGATATTAAAATGATGTCTGGAAAAAAAAACTTTGTTACTTTAGGATACAACTCTGCATTTTGTATGCTTCAGACGCCAAGTTTACAGTACGGTCTCTTGGTTGAGAACATATTAAAAGTATGGAGTAGGCTTTATTCTATGATCGGACGCAGTTGATATCTCTAAAAATGAAATCCAAAAAATAAACGATGTTAATAATTTATTATAATGCTACAAGCCTTGTCTCCATACTAGCAGGTATCGAATTTTTGACACTGTCAAAGATTTTAAAGTTATACAGTGAAACCTGTCCAAACTGAACAGCAATGGGGCTTTAGGATTTGTTCGGTTTCAGCAGGTGTTCGGTTTTGTCAGGGTTAAGTTATTACCGGAAATGGACCATAGTTGAATAAAAGATATGAAACTTAAATGAAAGGCTATCATTGAGTTTGAAAATGCAATTCAATTAATATATATTCATGTAAAAAGATTCTTTTAGTAACAAAATTGAATTCTTCTTAGTTATTTTTAGTGTAGCTAGTGATTCACTTTTTTTTTATTTTTAACATAGATCTTAATATATATAATCAATATCTATGTTTTTAACAATAAATTTTTTTCTCATTAATGGGATCAGTTATTAACCTATGTTTTGAGGACAATCAAACCATTTAAAAAATTCAGGCTTGTGAAAATTATTGTTATCAAAACATTCATATAAATGCATGTTTTTATAATAAATGCCAATATCCTAATCATTTTGACAGCTTGGATCACTCTATTTAATTTCTTGTAAAAACATACATGTAATTGCTAGTACAAAACCAGAAAGTAAATCCTTGATTATCTATGACAAGTTCGGTACAGACAAGGTATTATAACATGATTTATTAAATATAGAGAATAAAAATTAGTTCGGTATTTGGAATAGACAGTGTTTGGTTTTAACAGGTTAAATTACTTTATATTTAATAAAAAATTCTTTGGGACTTGAAAATTTGTTCGGTTTGATGTGAAATTCGGTTTTGTCAGGGTTCGGTTTGGACAGTTTTCACTGTATCTGTGGAAGGCAAAGATTGAGACCGAGAAATTAAATTTAAAAGGACTACGATTTTCATGATTCGAGTCCCCCGCCCCCAAAGCAATTGCTTTTTTATAGAAAATTATTGTAACAAAATACATTGGATCAATACTTATTAAAATTAGAATGACTTGTGTAAATAATAAATACTTGAAACTTATTGAAATATTCGTCGACATTTAAGGGGACGAAATAACCACTTTGAAAAAATCAGTGACTTCCCTTCCTTGTCAGAGAATTCGAAAGTACAAACGAACTAAATGTCATGATTATTAAATATTCTGTAATTTTGGGGGGGATTTTTTTTGTAGCCTATGATGTATTTTATTCCTTGTATTGGCTTCAGCAACGGACCAGGGCTGATAAGGCCTGTTTTTGGCCTCAAAATATGGCTGAAAATTAAAAGTTCTATTATTCTACATTCACTGTGTTATTTTCTTAGGCAAGGGTTGGGGACATAATAAACAATGAAAATTATTTCAATTCATTTAATCTATATATAGAAAATGGCATTAAAAGTTGGAAGATTTTCAACATTTGGTCAAAATTAGCGGTTTTTACATTATTTTCATGCTTATTTTGTTTTCAATAGTAGTGTGTACCGCCATGTACCACATAGATACTTTGGGAAAATATTTTTCAGGACCAACTTAATTTGTTACCAAAAGGATTTTGTGGTACATGGGTGTTGTGGTCACATCCCAGAGCGAAAATTATTAAAAATATGCTAAAAAAACAGCCGATTTGGTCAATTTTATGCAATCTTTTCAATTTTGACGTCACTGTGATGTCACAGTATGGTCAAAAATATTAAATTGTCAATGAAGCATTAAAATACTGACATTTAACTAAGTCTTGTCACAATTTCTTCTTGAATTCAAACAAAAATATTTTTTGGGCCAAAAAATGGCCCTTATCAATCCTTTTTATACATGGAGGAATATAACGGCATGAGGACTAGAAAATCCATACGGGATTGAATCATTTTAAGGATTTATTTTTAGCCCAAGTAGTCCCCCTTTATCTATTTTCTTTAAACCTGCTGTGCTAAATTATACACACGTGAAGATTGATAGTTGATGAAAAGAATATTATGATACATATACCGTGATAATGGTTAATTTGTTATCAGACAACAGTTGCATGTCATTTTAAGTAATAAAATATTATAATTAAATAATACATATTTCTAAAACAGAATGTACAAGATAGTTTTTACATGAACAAATGTTCTTTATTGACCACCCCAAAAAGTTATTATTATACGATTAATTGGCTTTCATACCCCGCTCTCCCTGATTTCCCTAGCGCCTCTAACTCAAAATCGAATAGTTAAACTTATTTTGTTTTTTTAATTGAAAAAAAAATTATAATGACGTATTTGCAATATCATGCCCGTTGAAATTTGCACCCAATATTCTCGTTATGAAATTAGAATTTGCGATGCGTAATTTACTTTTTTTCTAAAGTGTTTTTTTTCCCCTATTTTTCTGTAATTGTTTTGCTGAAGACACGAATATCAAAACGGAAAGAATATTATGATACATATACATATACCGTAATAACATTAAAACTGCATAAAAATACAAAAAAATGACGAGCTGACATTAAAGCTTTGTTTACGTTTTGGTCAGAAATCTTATTATATATTCTTCCAATCAAAACGCAATACGTCATAAAGTAAATGTAGCAAAGTGGAGGGAAATTCAAAATAAAGATATACATTCGTCAGCATAAAACATGCTATTTACATAGCTCCATTTATGCCGGCAGGGTCGTTATTTTAAGCAGCTGTATCTCGCTGTGTATCTAGACAACCTTATTTTTTGTTAATGCGCACATAATTTTATCTACATCCTATATAACACGTAATGGTGTACGATTCTTTATATTGATAATTATGGAAAGAATATAAAGGTCAATTACATAACACCGCAATGAAGTTTATAAATACTGACGACAACAGCATCACTAATTTACATCCATGCGTAATGCAAAATACTAAGCGAGCTAATGATAATTCAAACGTTTCAGTAGAATAATTTGAAACTGTTTTTACTCGATATAGCACGAAAAAGATTTTAAAGTACATTATTCAAATTTACCTAAAATAGCCAATAAATTATAGAAATAAGAAACTGCTCCTCACGATCTATACAGCATTTTTTTTTTATTAAATCAATGTAACAACTCAACGATAACCCATTTAGTTAAGAATTTGTGGATCTTTACTCTGATTGTCTTAGCCTTAAGATGTTTTCTTTATGTATTTTCACTAGAACTTAATTACAGATAGGTGCACACATAACCTGTGCGGAATTGAACATAAAGTTAACTTTGTGACAGCTTCCCACCTCTGCTCATGTCTGCTAAAGCAGACATCCAAGTTAACTTGCGTTAACTCATGGCTGGTCAAAGCAGACTTGTGACAGCTTTTTTATGACTGGTCATAACCAGTCACAAAGACATGACTGCTTTTACCAGACCAGCCATTGCAACACGTCTGCTCTTACCAGGCATGTTCAATAAAGCAAGGGTTTAATTGAAAAAAAAAAACCAAAATAAATGTCTTTAACATGTTTAACATAAAAACAAATGAGTTTAAAATACAGTTTAGGCAAAAGAATATATTTGTCCCTTTACATTTCACGCAGTTAACTTGACCAGACCTGTCATAATTATGTAACTGCTTTTAAAAGCAGACGTGAAATTATGACTGCTTTTCAAGTTAACTTGGGACCAGTCGCGCGTCTGCTCAAAGCAGTCGCAACACCAGTCGCAAGTGAACTTGAAGTTTACTTGATGTCTGCTTCTCAAGTTAACTTACCGTGCACCCATCTGTACATGTAAGTGTACCTAATATAACTTAATAACTATATATGTATATAGATATAAGCAATAAGAAGAGATGGAAAAAAGTTTTTTTTCGGCTCTATATGATGACACGGTTCTGAATAACACATTGCTGTTATGTCTTTTTTTCGGATAAATTAAAAGCAAGAAATTCAAAACAGTTAACGAGAAGCAATATAAAATCAAATGGGGAAATGCAGCATTACCAAAGCTGTAAATTGGCTTTGTCTTTATAATGATTGTTTGGGAATTTTATTTACGTTTTTGTAATTCTTGTTATAATCTCGGGACTTCACCATTACAATGTACCCATTACAAAAGTTAAAATGTACCAGTGTGTTATTAAAAAAAAATGCTTATAAAATTTCTGTTGTAGAAGTAATTAACAATATTTACTTGTTGTCTCTCAAGTCACAAAATAACCCCTTCTTTATTTAAGGACAAAACACTTGTATGTAAGGAAATGTGATTATGTAAACGTTTCAAAGTTCAAGTAGTTTAATTATTAGAATATATTTTATATCTTGTATAGTGCTATTGTTTGTCTATTTTAAACGCATCTTGAAACTTTTACAAAACAATGGGCAAAAGGTCATGTACATGTAGGTTCGATTCTAGACAATTCGTTTTAATGTCGAAATGGGAAATACAGGAGGCAAACAAAAAGAGACAGACATTGAAATAAGCACTATTACGAACCAAAAGAAGGACTATGAAGGACTACATATAGTGCCTGATACAAAATTTAATGAGTATACAGAAATTAAAACAGTTCTACACCAAGCTTCAGCTGTTCATGGACAACCTGATAGCTCAAGTTGTACACGATGTAGAAGAGCAAAATGGCTAATAATATATTCAGTGATTTTCGTTGTCACCGGAAGTGTGCTATTTGTTCACTTTGCATTCCCTCTTCATCCGCATGAAACAGAGAAGACTAAAGGTATAATGTAGCACTAATGGAAAATTACAGAATGTCATCTATTACAGGGCATCTTGGAATCCAGGTGTATTCGGAATAGGGTATTTCATATACTCCTAGGACGAAGTGGACGGAAATTATAAATCAGGGCGATTTGAAAACTTTGTTTTGTAATTTTTTTTTTCGTATTCGTAGGACGAACCTTAGGGTTAGACAATTTTGAAATTTAAACGGATAATTTAAAGCTTTGGTGCCGGAGCGGGCTAACCTCGGGGAGTTAAATCTCCACCAGCAGTGCTAACCTTAAATAAAAATGACAACAAAGTTCCAGACAATAAAATTTGCTACGCCTGACGCGCGTTTCGTCTATTCAAGACTAATCAGAGACCCTCTACAAGAAAGCAATCGTTCTGACTCGGTACATGAATTTAAAATCTAATGATGGTAAAACCAAATTTGGCACCGAAACTCCTTCTGTAATTACGATCTTACATGTAGGTTCTGGTGATAACACAAATTACAACACAGTTGCTAGACACAAGTGGGATAAAAATGATTATCTAAGTACAACAAGCAGTCGAAAGTAAATAAAACATTCTCTCCTCAAAGCTTTTGATATAATTTTATTTATTTTTACTAATGCCTGACGTCTATAAATATAGACCTATGTGACGTATTTTTCTAATTTTTTTATCTTAAAATTTTCACTGTGACATCAGTATCGACTAAAATGTAAAAGAAAACAGAAAAAAATGTACAAACTTTGGTCAAAAAGTGTACAATTTTAACACAGGTAGGGTAGTCGAAGTACTTTCAATGATTGAAAAAAAAAATCGAAAAGCTAAATTCGTCTGTTCTATCGTATATTTTACTGACAAAACTGAGGTGACCATCTGACTCATCAAATGTACTGTCTGAAGAACAAACCAAAGCGCTAAAGCGTTTAAAGGCAAGCGAAATATATAAGAACTATAATAGATTTATTCTCTGTTAAAGTATATTGTTCAAAATGTTTGCGAATTATTAATTTTGGTGAGCGAAGAAAGGATCGTCATGGAGATGCCCTCAAAGTAAATGAACACATTTGCACACACAAGACAGGTATCGTGTAAAAACGGTATCGATTGAAACACCCCTTCGATTAAAATGCACTCGTCCCAATGATGTGTATTTTGTACTGATTTTATGAATGGTGAAGCTAGAATCTGAATCCATGCATTGACCAATCAAATGAGAAAAATATTTATACGAACCAATCAAGTAAAAGATGAATGCATAATGTATATTCTATCGCCTTTAACTAAAAAGTTCGTCATGTAAGATGCAAAGGAATAAATAAAACTTGTGCCGGTCATATAAAATGCCAATAAAAGTTGAGATTTATAGAAGTGTATATCATGTTAACAAATATTGAAAAGTAATATAGAAAATAAAGCATTTTTTTTCCAGACTGGATGCAGGAAAATCACTCCGTCTAGACAGAAAAAAAAACGCGAAAATCATCACTACTCTAAAGACTCCATAAGGCTTCGCTGGCGCTTGCCTAAAAATGAAGTTTTCGGCTGATTGCCGTAGCGATAATCTATTTTATTAACATTTAAAATTAATTTTGTTTAAGCTTTTAGCTTTTAGCTTTTAGACCTGAAAGGTCATGTGAGCTATTGTCGTCGTCAGTCCGTCCGACGGTCCGTCGTCCGTCCGTTAACTTTTCTTCAAACATCTTCTTCTCTGAAACCACCAATGGGATTGCTCTTAAACTTTGTACACTTGATCTTTAGGATGTCCCCTACGACATTTGTGAAATTTGTTAATGTCGACCAACCAACATGGCCGCCGTTACTAAATAGAACAGGGGGGTCAGACCATAGTTTTTAGCTTATTGCTCAAAAAGTATAAGAGATAGAGAAAATCCGAAGCAACCACCCATCTTCAGCATCAAAAGCTCTACAAAACTGTCCTTTGAGTCAAAGTTGTGGGACGACTCCTTATAGGAGTTATTTCCCCTTATTGTCAAAATTGACCATTTTTACAGTTTTTGGACTTTATCTTGAAAACTGTAAGTGCTAGAGGAAAAGTTAGCATTTGCAAAATTGTTCAGCTCATTGAGATCTACAATAAGGATGTCAGGGTCAAAATTGTCAGATCAACCGTTTAAGAGTTATCCCCCTTTAACTGATTTTTCTACAATTTTAACTGATTTTAAAAATCTTCTTCTCTGAAACCACTGGTGGGATTGCTTTGAAACTTTGTACACTTGATTTTTAGGATTTCCTCTACTAAGTTTGTAAAATTTGTAAACGTCAACCAACCAACATGGCCGCTGTTACTAGAAATAAAACAGGGGGGGTCAGACCATAGTATTTAGCTTATAGCTCAAAAAGTATAAGAGATAGAGAAAATCTGAAGCAACTTCCATCTTCAGCATCAAAAGCTCTACAAAACTTTTTTGCGTTAAAGTTGTGGGACGACTCCTTATAGGAGTTATTTCCCCTTAATTGTCAAAATTGACCATTTTCACAGTTTTTTCACTTTATCTTGAAAACTGTAAGTGCTAGAGGAAAAGTTAGCATTGCAAAATTGTTCAGCTCATTAAGATCTACAAATTGATTTCAGGGTCAAAATTGTCAGATCAACCGTTTTAGAGTTATCCTCCTTTAACTGATTTTTCTATCAATTTAAACTGATTTTTAAAAATCTTCTCTGAAACCACTTGTGGGATTGCTTTGAAACTTTGTACACTTGATCTTTAGTATGTCCTCTACCAAGTTTGTGAATTTTTTGAACGTCGTCCAACCAACATGGCCGCTGTTACTAAAAATAGAACAGGGGGTCAGACCATAGTTTTTAGTTTATGGCTCAAAAAGTATAAGAGATAGAGAAAATCAGAAGCAACATCCATCTTCAGCATCAAAAGCTCTACAAAACTCTTCTTGAGTCAAAGTTGTGGGACGACTCCTTATAGGAGTTATTTCCCCTAAATTGTCAAAATTGACCATTTTCACAGTTTTTGGACTTTATCTTGAAAATTGTAAGTGCTAGAGGAAAAGTTAGCATTGCAAAATTGTTCAGCTCATTGAGATCTACAATAAGGATGTCAGGGTCAAAATTGTCAGATCAACTGTTTAAGAGTTATCCCCCTTTAACTGATTTTTCTACAATTTTAACTGATTTTTAAAAATCTTCTTCTCTGAAACCACTGGTGGGATGGGTTTGAAACTTTGTACACTTGATTTTTAGGATTTCCTCTACTAAGTTTGTGAAATTTGTGAACGTCAACCAACCAACATGGCCCCTGTTACTAGAAATAGAACAGGGAGGGGGGTCAGACCATAGTATTTAGCTTATAGCTCAAAAAGTATAAGAGATAGAGAAAATCAGAAGCAACTTCCTTCTTCAGCATTAAAAGCTCTACAAAACTTTTCATTGAGTCAATGTTAAGGGACGACTCCTTATAGGAGTTATTTTCCCTTAATCGTCAAAATTGACCATTTTCACAGTTTTTGGACTTAATCTTAAAAGCCATAAGAGTTAGAGGAATAGTTAGCATTGCAAAATTGTTCAGCTGATTAATATCTACAAAAATGATTTCAGGGTAAAAATTGTCAGATCATCCTTTTAAGTGTTTTCAATCAATTTTAACTTAATATGTTTGCTTTTTGTTTTTTTTTCAAATGAAAATCTTTGTTACATTGTATTCTTGGTCGTAAAAGTGTTTTCTATCCTAACTAATCTCTTTAATGTTACTTACTAAGTACATGTAGACCATGTTGCAAACTAGATAAGAGGCTTTAGCATAAGAGATCAGGTGAGCGATTCAGGCTCCTGGGAGCCTCTAGCTATGATTTTACAAACAAACGTACTTTCATTACTTCTTTGCTAATATACTTATTCAGATATCATAAAAATACGGAACATTCTAAAATGATTTATAATTTGCTTCTTTTCCGTTGTATGACCCTTTTCATGTTCATCGCTTTTATTAACCTACATGCTTGTAATTTGTGTTACTAGGGCTTCAAACATAACTAACTCGCTTTTTTTTAATAAAAAAACAGATTGAATTGACAGAAATTGGTGAATGCATTGCATGAAACTATTTGTAGAGCTCAGAACAGCAACTCATTTAATCAATCTCGTAGAGAGCCGGTGGTGTAGAGGTTAACGCGTCGGGCGACTAACATCAAGGTTCGTGGTTCTATCCTCGTTTGGGTCGAAAATTTCATGAACCAATTTTCCGAATCTCTCTTGACACCATTTGCGAGGATGGTCTCAAGGAACGATGCTAGTCCTTCGGAAGGGACGAAAAAAAGTTGTCCCGTGTATGTGGAGAGCAATACCCCATGCACGGTAAAGACCCCTTTGTAGAGTTCGATAAGAGTAGGCTCAATGGGGGCCTCTGCAAAGGCCACACTCGCAAACTGCTAGCTGGAGAGGGATTTACATAAGCATTAAGCTTGTTTCCCAATCCAGGATAAATAAATATGTTTAAACTAATCAATCGCTTAAAAAAACAAATTTGACATTCTCTAATTCGGTGGATGTTCATGTTTTGCAGTAAACGTCAACTATTCCACCGGTTGTGTATACTCTCGTTTTGTGCGAGTTTACTTTTTTTTTTGTTTTTTTTTGTAGGTTTGTTAACAAATGTTTTTTGTCAATATTTCGTTTGTCATGTTTGTGTGAAATAATTTTAGTTTAATTTCATCGGATTCTCCTATATGACCACTTTGCACACTTCAACCATGCGACGTCTTTTTCAGTCCTTTACCATTAATCATTTTATTTTGTTTTTAGCTGATACTGAAACAAATAACACCCAAAACCAACTGGTAAAGCAACTGCAAACAAAGTTAAAGAACATTCAAGGTATTTTGACATTTTAAATGTTATAATTGCACACTAAATGGATGATTGCAAAATTCATTTCAGTACTTACCTTTAAACAAAGCTTCAAAGACTGATTCGTTTTTGTCATTTATCTGGAATAAGAGATTGATCATTCAAGTTCGGTAGTTTTGTAATTACGTTGTTTTAATTCCAACAAGAAGCAACATACTTAAATCAAATCATTTTCCAATAATTGGATTCCAAACCTAAATACATTCCCGTTTTTACATTGATATTGTTCTTTGAAGAAAGCATGTCCAACATTTATTTGTACATAATTAAATACTACAAAAATAAACTATAAGATTACTTGTGCTGAATAGAGTAGCAATAAGCGTAGAAGTCAAAGCCCAATCTGAACTTTAAAACATCAGTTCTACCAATATTCGTTTTCAGTTTATGTAAAATTCGTAGACGGTCGCCAAATACATTACATGAACCTTTTTGTTTAATTTTCGACAGCCAGGTTATTCTATTATATACAAAAACAACTTCATTCTTTGAAAGAATTCTGATAAAACGATACCTTCATATTATAAGAGTCTGCCTTTAATAGATAGTCTGGTCCAGTCGCAAAAAGCAACAGCGATATAAACAACAAAATGGAAAGACAAAGTTTGAAAAAAGTATGAAAGAACTGAAAAGACAGAAGAGTATTTACATTCTGAACTTAAAAAAAAATAATAACCCTTTAGCTCTTCATCTCAGCTTGTCTGTTTCTATAATGTTATTCTTGGTGTATTTGACTCATCACAGCTATCAGATGCATAGAATTTGTTTATGTCCCTTACAAAAGATGTAGTACTGTCAGCCAATTTTCTGGGTTTTTTTTAAATTCGAGGCATAATAACCGTTTTTAAATTAGCATGCATTCCACAAAATAAAACCATCACTACTCTTTAAGACTTGTAAACCTTTATTAACATAGAACATAATCTTCATTTTGTCCTTTCGGTTACATCTTATTTGTCATCAATAAATCCCCGTCACACTGACCATGATTTTTTTACGCTTTCCACGCGCCTTCACCATCATCATGATTGTAGTAGAGTTGTGGACACTTTGAACGAGCTTCGAACGACTAAACTACGACTATACCATTACAAGTCACGACTTCCTTACGAATCTACTGCGATCAAGACGATTGTCCCATGTTTCTACTAGGCTCGATACGATTCCACTAACTACGCTTACGGGGATTGTTCATAATTTTTTTACTTTCATTTTTCTAACCTTTCATATTTGACAGCTGTGTGATGGGGTTTTCATAAGAAAGTAAAAAAAAATGGACCCAGTAATAGCCTGGTAATGTGGCAGGCCAACCATGTCATGTTATACATGTATCACTGCACTTGCATGTACTTTCTGTAAATTTATTTTATTTTACCGCAAAATAACTGATGCATTTGATTTATGTATATTTGGCGAGTCCAGGTGGATCATTCAATAGCCCGTGCAATACCGATCAACGGAAAATCGTTAAAAAAAATACGATCGGTGAAAATTTTTGTTCAGTTCCATTTTTTTGAAAAACTGAACAATCTTGATCCCCGCAGAGCAGAAAGATTTGATTGGTAGTTTTGTAGCATTGCATTTTTATCTTTAACACGTATTTCAAGTGTCTTTCGTATGCTTGAAGATAACGATGTAAGGAGTTAGTGTATGCAACACAATTTTTTTACAAACGGTTATTGAACAATTCGAATTGGACAAAGGTCATCAGCCTTTATTGTGACAAATATTTGCTGCTCAGATTTTGTAATTGTCCTAGATTAAAAATGCAATGCATTCGATTCAAAACCAATCCTAAAATGTAAGGAAGATCCCCATCCGGACGTCAAGTAAAATGAGGACATGTTTTTTTTTCAAAGACTGATGGCTGAGGATATAAGGAGTGTGCAGCATTTTGTTTTTAGATGGATTTTATCACGGCAAGTATCGGTCGAGTCCGGTAAGACGAGCCTGACACGTAAAGCCGTGATCAAATGCATGACAACTGATGTGTCAATTGCAAATATGTGCTTGAGAAGGAAAAAAGAGACAAAAGAGAAACAGTATTGAAATCTGTTTTCTATAATTAAAAAGAAATACTTACAGATATTGTTTTTAATTCAAAGATGATCAAGTAAATCTGCAAGTAAAGTACAACGATCTAAACGACAGCATTTCAGAACAAAAGATAAGAATGAAAGAGACTAGAGGTAAGGAGGCATGGACATACAGATTCCAGTTATCCTTCAAAATGAAAATTATGCAATGAAACTGACATTAAACTACTCTGCACAGTGAGGTATTTTACGTCTTGGAAAAGGTACTACTTTTTTATTTTGTATCCCTTCAATACAGATGGTTGCACTCTTAACATGTAGGATAACAGTCATAAAGTTACCTTTAAATTAAATTGTATCTGGTCATGCGAGTTCTTTAAATTTGCTCGGACGCGCGAAAAAAAACAGTCACAACTTTATGCTTTAGTATGATAGGTATGGTGAGGTTAGTTTCATGACAGGTCTGTTTTATAACCTGAATATTAAAGCTTTCACTCGCCAAAGTCAATGTTCTTTCCCCTTCACATTGAACAAATTCATTTCAATGGAATGCACAGTGTGATATCAACAGAACTGTGAACAAAAACGAAAAACCCAGCTTATTAATTATAGTTTGTAGTCGATTATAGAAAAAAAATGTCTTTCTGATCATTGAGTCTTGGAAAAATGAACACAAATTTGCCATGGACCAAATAATCGAAATGCTTAACTCTCTTATAGATAACATATACGTAGAGTTTGGTGGCCGTGTTTTTCACAAAATATCTGCATATCAATTAACACCAGTCCTGTGCACCATTCCTTTCTGATTTGTTTCGTCATTCACATGAAGTAGACCTCTTCGACAGAGAGGTTACAATGGGATTCGAATGTTTTCAGCCAAAAATGCGAACCCCCGACGTGCCACCAAGAAAAATGCGCTTAAGTTACAAACAGGTGCTTACGAGTTTGTAACTCGTGTGCACAGGATAAAAAACTCGTGCTCATAAGTTTGTAACTAGTTTGAAAAGTTTAAAACTCGTGCGCACCTGTTTGTAACTTGAGATTTTTAAACGTGCACAAAAATTTCAAACTTGTGCGCAACAGTTTGAATTTCGTAAGCAAAGTTACTAACTCGTGCGCTAAAGCTTGACACTCGTACACACAAGATAAAAAAAAAACTTCGTGTGCACCAGTTTGAAACTTGCTCAATTCTAAACTTTAAATCGTCTTCGTCCCCGTTTTGGTGTAGAGATATCACAACTTTTTTAGAGTAGAGAACGAAAAACAAAAAAACACTGTGATACAATTTACTTGAAAATTGTCTTCAATTAAGATTTTTCATAAAAATAATTGCCACCATAGAAAAATATGAGATTTCTCTCAGATAAGTGTAAATATTTGTTTTTCATATGATTTGTTTTGTCTTCCATTCTCGGATTTTTGACATGTTAGAATTGCGTTAACAACACAACGAGTTTGCTGCAACAAGCGGGAATTTGTTATTTTTAATCTAACACGGATTTGATATTACTGTTGAAGATTTACTTTTAAAGAATAGAAGTATATTTAGTATTACAGTTTTAACTTTAGATTATAGCAAGATCTGTTAAATTTTCTGACAGAGAAAGTAATGAGATGTGGAAAAAGTGTTCGCGACACAGCTCAAAACAAAAAGCGGAAATAAGAAAAACCACAATCGAAAACCGCCAACATCCTTTAAATAGACCATAAGGCGCTGCTTGCATTTCTGCAATCGGTTCCTGGTGTAAATTAAATGCCTTAAGTCCAGTCCATAGTGGTTTGACTCATTTTTATTATGTATACTGTTTTATGACCCATTCAAGTGAAACAATTCCATGACGTAAAACGAGTATTTTGTATGCTCACACTGCAATTGAGCGTACTGTATTTTCTAATTTATTGCTTGTATTAGAAACATTTGCAAGATATATCAAGATTTTTTACAAGGACAAAGAATTTTTTTTTTTCTAAACAAAGCACACTGTTTTGCTGATTGCTAACTTTGCATTTAAAAAGGTCACATTGTTTTGAATATAAACAAAATGAAAAATTGTTATTATCCCCGCGCTAGCGAAAGCGCGGGGATAATGTTTTGCTGTTCGATGTACGTACGTATGTACGTACGTACGTACGTATGGCGTTAATGTCCAGGATAATCTCTGTAACCACTGGGAGTGGAAAGATGAAACTTGGATCATTGATTGCATTGTGGGTGGGGACTGTGCCGAAGGTTTCGGAATTTTGATATGTCCCCTAGGGGCTGGGCTGCATAGGTAGCCTAAGGGCACATTATTCCTTCGTCGCGCAACTCCTCCCAGGTTATTTGGAATACGGAACTGAAACTTGGCTCAGTAGTTGCACTATGGATGTAGATTCTGCCGAAGGTTTCGGAATTTTGATATGGCCCCTAGGGGCTGGGCTGCATAGGTAGCCTAAGGGCACATTCCTTCGTCACGCAACTCCTCCCAGGTTATTTGGAATACCGAACTGAAACTTAGCTCAGTACTTGAACTATGGATGTAGATTCTGCCGAAGGTTTCGGAATTTTGATATGGCCCCTAGGGGCTGGGCTGCATAGGTAGCCTAAGGGCACATTATTCCTTCGTCACGCAACTCCTCCCAGGTAATTTGGAATACCGAACTGAAACTTAGCTCAGTACTTGCACTATGGATGTAGATTCTGCCGAAGGTTTCGGAATTTTGATATGGCCCCTAGGGGCTGGGCTGCATAGGTAGCCTAAGGGCACATTATTCCTTCGTCATGCAACTCCTCCCAGGTTATTTGGAATACCAAACTGAAACTTGGCTCAGTAGTTGCACTATGGATGTAGATTCTGCCGAAAGTTTCAGAATTTTGATATGATATGGCCCCTAGGGGCTGGGCTGCATAGTTAGCCTAAGGGCACATTATTCCTTCGTCACGCAACTCCTCCCAGGTTATTTGGAATACCGAACTGAAACTTGGCTCAGTAGTTGCACTATGGATGTAGATTCTGCCAAAGGTTTCGGAATTTTGATATGGCCCCTAGGGGCTGGGCTGCATAGTTAGCCTAAGGGCACGTTATTCCTTCGTCACCCAACTCCTCCAAGCTTATTTGGAATACCGAACTAAAACTTGGCTCAGTAGTTGCACTATGGATGTAGATTCTGCCAAAGGTTTCAGAATTTGATATGGCCCCTAGGGGCTGGGCTGCATAGGTAGCCTAAGTGCACATTCCTTTGTCACACAATTGCACTCCTCCCAGGTTATTTGGAATACCGAACTTAAACTTGGCTCAGTAGTTGCACTATCGATGTAGATTCTGCCGAAGGTTTCGGAATTTTGATATGGCCCCTAGAAGCTGGGCTGCAAAGGTAGCCTAGGGGCACATTCCTTCGTCATGCATAATTATTTACATTACTATCACTCCCACTACCAGGGAAAAGTCTCATAATAATACATATACATTTGATAGTACTAGTTATGCTCATTATAGTCATGGTTTATTTCTTTCAATTATTTGCCCTTATACTATCAAACACCAGAGTAGCGCGGGGATATGCAGCGTGGCTGCTTCCACTAGTTTTATATTTCAGATCGAATGTTCGAATTGCAAATGCAGTTTCGTGATTTCATCAACGTGAACACACCTGCAGGTATCTAAAATTTAGATATAACAACTTGTAAATTATGTAAATATAAAATACAGCGGATTGAATTACTTTCGCGGGTAAAACTTTTTGCGGGTTGGTAAAAAGACATTTGGTTGAATTATTTTTATTTCTTGGTCTACAAGGATAAATGAAAAAGATATCACACCTCGTTGGATACGTATTTTCAAGAATCATTGTCACCTTAAAAACCACGAAGATTGAACCCAATAATAATAATGAAAGCACGGTATTATTTTCAGTAATAAAAGACTTGATTTATTACCGGGATTTAAGACATAAACCGTAAATCGCCGCGTGCTCTTAGACAAATACTTTCGTGACTCTTGGATAAGCAAATTCAAACCACAATGTTGAATCGATATATTCCATGTTTTAGCTGCACATATTGAGGGGCTGATACATGCTTTATCTTTCAGGGAATTGTACAGAAGGTTGGATTCGAAATATCAACAAATGCTACTTCTTAGCAACTAACATTCTTGACTGGTATCATGCGAAGGTATCAAATTATACATTATGTATAAGTTAAAAATATTAATATATGAATTAAAAATAACTATTGAGCAGGGTTTTACAGTAAAAAGTCGATTGACCTCCAACGTGGGACCATTGCAATCATGGTTTTACGTAAAACAGTTTTTGGACAATGAAATCATATTGATTCCATACGATCATCGAATTAATCATTATTTTTCAACGGCATGGTGTATAATATTTTTTCATTGCAAATGCATTTCGTACAGTCCTGACAGTCCATAGTTTTTTTTTTGGTTTCTTTTTCTTCAATCAAGGTAATAATCCTAAATGATGTTTATTGCATTGTCAAAATAGCCATAATTCATGATAAAAAATGAAAATGTCGATCTCGATCTTTCATGCAGAATGTATAATTTCATCTGATATTAAAGTGGTTTGTATTCAATGCATAATTTACAATGTCATTCCGGGTTTCTATATGCTAAATCTACATCTTATATAAAATTTGTGTTTTTTAATACTTTTGTGCACTCAAGACCACATGTTTAATCATCCTATCTACATGATCTAACCAACAATTCCATAAGAATTACTAAAAGTAAGAATTAGATAAGCATTAGTTCGTTAGATATGTTCAATCTGTATTCGTCAATGTATGCCTGTTTAAGATCGTTTACAATAAAGTGCCGTTTATGTGCTACATAATCTTAAGTCTAAGAGAAAACATAAGTCGTTATCACTACTGCTTACCCCTTACTAATATTAGTTTGAACATTGTAAATGTTTAATGTTAATAGTAAAACCAAATATAGCAATGATCAGCTTCGATGAAAACATATTTTATGATATTCTTTTGGGTTTTTTTTTAGAGCGTTTTTTTTTTAAATTTGGACAGATTCTTCTTAGGATAGTCGTTGATTTTTTAAGTTAATACTGATGTAAATGTTACACTTAGTGACAAATAGGTCGTAAAATTATAAATGACAATATATTTTTTAAAATATTCTTTGGTGTTATGTGCATTTTCAATTTACATATCAAAGAGAGATTGTGAGAGCAAAAATGGAAAACTTGCTGAACCAAGCACCCAAACAGAAATTGAATTTTTGAGATATACAACATTTAAAAAGGATGATGGAAATTATGGTAAGATGATTTACTTTTATTTTGAAAAAAATCAAACCGGCGAGCACCGACCTCTTGCCGCATTGAAGGCTGCCGACTGTTTTCTATTGTGGATTTTCAAATTAACGTTTATATATTTTTGTTGATTTGTGTGCTCTTATAACACATTTCATTAACATTTTTTTTTAATAAATCATCAATTGTGAATAAAATAAAATAGCATTAAGTATTGAGGTCTACTCATCTGATATGTCCTTACTACGCTAGTTGGTCTCATCTCAATTTCAATTTTAGGTGCAAAGTTGTTCTTTTTCATATTAATATTCCTATCATGTCTTCATGGCTGTTTTGCTTTGTGTGCCACTACCGGTCCTTAAGATCGCAATGGAAGTTGGAGGTTTGGCGCGCTATAAAACCTTGTTTAACTCACCATTTCATTTGAAATGCCTGTACCAAGTCAGGACCATTGCGATCTATAACTATACTATTCTGATGTGTCTTCAATGTTTTGTCTTTTCTCTTGGACATTGAGATTGATCCCCCAAGTTCGATGATTATGTTATTACCTTTATTTCATTACCATTATCTTTTTTTACTATGATATCACATTAGAAATTTATGCAAGATGCATAAGGATATGATGAAATAAAATCGTACTAGAACATAACGACTAAATAAAGGTAATAACAAAACCTCCGAACTTGAATGATCAATCTCATAGTCCAGAGAAAATGACAAAAACGAATCAGTCATACCGGAGAATTGGTGGATCGCAATGGTCCTGACTTGGTACAGGCATTTCAAACGAAATGGTGGGTTAAACCAGGTTTTATGGCGCCAAACCTCCCTCTTCCATTGCGATCTTCAAGTCAATCATATATATATAGTTACATAGAATAGTGTGACACTCTAAAATTTGCTTAACCCATACTATATAGTTACGTAAATAGTGTGACACTGTAAAATTTTCTTGAAATTAGGTTTTGTAAATCAAACATAATAGGACCTGTTTGATATGAAAATTATCATGAACAAAATACAGAAGCTTTGTCTGGAAACTTTGTTGAAATTTTAATTTGTGAGAAACACCAAACCAGAAGAATTAAAGATCACAATGGTTCTGACTTGGTACAGGCTCTTCCAGAGAAGTGGTGGGTTATACCAGGTTTTATTGCGCCAAACCTCCCTCTTCCACTGCGATCTAAGGATCCGGTAATGACCATAGAACACAACATAGTTGTGAGACACAATAGGGATATTGAGGTGATCATCTCAGTACAGCAGACCAATCAAACACTAATTAAAACAATTATCTACCATACCATGAATGACAATCTCTGTGACTTCAAATTTCATCGCCAAATTTGACTTCTTTAATAGGAACATTCCATTTGCTCTAACGGAGGTTTACATATCACAACTGATTCGTTACTCTAATTGTGTTAATCATATACACGTTGTGATTACCTTGACAGGTCGACACATCTGACTAAAAAGTGCTCAAACAGTTATGTTGTTCAATAATTGATGTCTTCACATAAAAAAATGTAACCAAAATTTATTGCGTTGTTGAACAAATATAACATCTTTAGTTTTCAGATGTATACACATCTTGGTTTTTTAAAGAGTTTTGTCCGAGTTTGATTGTTAGCAACTTGACATAACGGCTTTGCATTGATGATAACAGTTCGGTAGTTTTGCATTGTTTGTTTCCTCTCGGTGTTCTGATTTTGTCCTAGCCCGTTTAATCTTTTGACATTCGAAAGTTCCCCATTGGTGCTGCGTTGCCTCTTTTCAATTCCAATTAAGGTCACTTTGATGCATATGAAACAGTCTGAAAGATTCTTTAGAAACATACCAAGGTAAAAAAATGGCCTTTCGATACAAACTGTCCGATAAAGTTTTAACATACGTTTCAATGCGATATAAATGACTGGTTCAGTACTAATTTGTGGCGTGAAATTATCTCCATTTATTTATCTTTAGATTATTGGCTAGGAGGTACAAGGGCAGCTAACGATCGGGACTGGCTTTGGGCATCTGACAAACGACTAATTAGAGAATTTGGTTGGAGTGCAAGAGAGCCGAGTAATTATGGTGGTTATGAGGATTGCATCGAAATCCGTGGCAATGAATATAAGCATAGATGGAATGATGTAAAATGCACTGGACACGAAAATCGATATATTTGCGAGAAAAGGTAATAAATTTATTACTCTATTTTATTGACCGGCGTTGGTCATCGGTCAATAAATTCGGACCTTTTCATTTTAATCACTCCTACAAGACCGAAAAACTTAAGCTCCGCCCAACCTTGTGAATAAAATAGAGCACGTACTCTGTGACTGCTTTCCATGTCCATAATAGATGACACATGTGACTTGCAACTTAACTTACGTTAACTCCTGGTGTGTAAAACAGACCTGCGACATGATACATTTGTATGACATGTCATTAGCGTTTACAATGTTATAAATTCTTTTTCACAAGGCGGAAATGTTCTACTAAAACGCGTTTGCTATACATTAAACGAGAAAATATAACATAGAACATGAAGCCGCTCAAACAATGTAAAGTGAATTTTACCATGTTCAATCTTTGATATCTGTCATATATTTTTTAAATTAAATTGTACAATTAATAAATTTACATCATTTCAGAAATTCTATTTGCGCAATTATTCTTAATGCATGGATTAATAAGGTCTTGGTTCATTTTAAAATGCAATTCATTGTGCATTATTAACATATATATGTATAATATTAATTTTATAGAATAAAAAAGATATAAACTGAATGTAATGCTAAATTCCTTATACAGTTATTAGAAACTGAATTAAGATTTCAGTTATGAATTTCATTTACTAACTCGCCAAAAAAATCATATTTATATCGCTCAAAAGCTTAGTAATTATAAAAACACCACAAAAATACATACATGTAATAACTGAAGTGGTTATCTATTTTTTTATATTTACTGAAATCTTAAAGAATAATAAAGAATTCCCAACTATAAACTGTTCAATAAATGTAATATATATGATTATAGTAGAACAAAGAAAACTTAGCTAAACCAGTCACAAAGTCAATGCTTCTTCTCAAGTTAGTTTGGTAACAGTCCCGTGGCTGCTGAAAGTCGTTAAAAGATCAGTCACAAGCTGACTTTATGCACCCAGTTCAAGTTAAAAAGTTATGATTGCACTCATCAGTATCCGTCTGAAAAAGTTTTGGCAACCAATACTACTTACATAATGTATGTGAACGTTTTTTTTTTAATTATATTTACAGATTGTGAATAAAGGCTGAATACTACAAGATGGACAAATAAGCTATTAACTTTACAATTATTCCATGTACGATTTTTATCAAATGTTTGCAATTGATCTGCTGTTCATTCAACTTATAAAGACTTCCTTGTAATACAGTAGCACGGCTGATGATAAATTGTTAACACAGGGGAACATTGCTATCAGGTTGTTGTCATCACCAAAGAAACTATACAGAAGACATTATGTGCATGAAGATAAATACGGCATTTCTATCTCTAAGATGAGCACAAATTTTAATTGGTTTGACAAAATGTTTGGTAATTTCATCCTTCCCGGATGTGATCAAAACTAAATCTATCATTAGCAACGTTAACGTAACAGGTGTGCTATAGCAAACAGAAACTGCTTACTATTCCGTTGCACCTCGGCTCCCTCTCGTTTCGACCCGGGTGGTCACCCCAGTACAAAACATTACGATATAAGGGACGACTTTAATTTTGAAAATATTAATTTTCCTAACTTGGAAAGTAACGTACCAACATCACTTGCATACGATGTCTATATTTCACAACTAATTCGAAATGCCACGGCTTGTACACATTTTCAGATTTGTTGATTCGACATCGCTTTCCCCGTAACAGACTATTAGATCAAGGTTATAAGAAAATACGTCTCATACGATCTCTAAAAGAAGCCACTTGTAGAAAAATTCAAGACCAAATGATTAGTTCTTGCTTTGATAAAGTTTGGTTGGTTGATATCCCATGTATGTCTTCACAAACCTGGTGTGTTTTGTGTAACTACTAGACCCAAAGATCGCAATGGAAGGGAAGGTTTGGCGCGCTTTAAACCTGGTTTAACCCATCATTTCTTTTCAAATGTCCGTACCAAGTCAGGACCATATCAATCTTCATTTTCTCCGGATATTTCTTCGTTGTTTTGTCTTGTCTTAAGGACATTTGAGATTGATTCTCAAAGTTCGTTAAATTTGTTATTACTTTTTTTCGACTTGAATCCGCGTTTGTGAATGTGGTTTGGTTGTTGTGTGTTTTTTATATTATTGTTGTTGCTTGGTTTCGTTGTGATGACATTTGTCTGCCAATTTGTTTTTGTCTTTTTGATATGGTGGTGTTTGAACACCCCTTTGGTACACTATTGCTTCTTACAAAACTGAACAGAATCACCAAGGCGAACATATACCCGAAATATTAAAATAATTGGAACATGTATTTATTTAAGGTGGTTTGGGATTACAAGCAAAATCAATTAGCTTTTTAAATATTTTGCAGAATTAAACTTTCGTGAATGAGCATTGAAAAAAGGCAAAAAAAAGGCTTCACGGACTTTTCTACAGATTTATGATCTTGTCCACTTGGTGACTGAAAGCTTTATTTTTCAATATGTATATATTATAACGAGGTATTTAGCATCATTGTGAGCTGGAAAACCATTAGATTTTATTTATATTTTACAAATGACAAGCTACACAGGCTATCTTTAAAAAAACATAAAAAAACTTGGGGTCAGCTAGGGACCTTCTTTAATTCACAACACAAGGACTTCTGATTCAAGCGAACAGAAAGCAGCTAAAATAAGAAAATAGAATAGGAATATGAAACAAAAATTACAACAATTTTCAGAAAATAAATTTTAAATAAGCTACGCCTGACTCGTGTTTTGTCTACCCAAGACCGATCAGAGGCGCTCTTTCCCTGTCTATTCTTTAGTTAATAATTAATTAATCATGTTATAATCTTCGGAAAGATAAAAAACGCATATTATGCAAAACTATTATTTCAACAATAGTCAGTATTATTGATCAGAAAGAAACTTTCGAGTTCTTTATCGGTAAGCTTCAGAAAAATATTAAACGCATGTATAATTTATATCTTGCAAACGTTTAGTTCAATAAGTGGTATCAACAACGTTCCTTATCTAAAGGGCATTGACTTGCAAGACTAAAACACTAAAAACGCTTTACTGCGCAAGCCTAAAGGTTCGCCCAATGATTTCCAACCAATCATATCTATTGTAGGTTTAACATGACCTGGACTGACTGCTTGTCTCTTCCAAGAAATGTCGAATATTTACGATATGTTCAATTTTTAAAAGCGACGAAAACACAAGTGAAATTATTCATCTACTGTCTTGCGATTTAATTTTTTAATGCTATCTTAACCTTCAACGATGGTATTTAAAGGGAGAAAGACCGCTGCTTGCAAACTTTTAGCACTTCAGGAACCCCAATTACGATATAAACAAATTTTGAGCTGAAGAACACATCAATTTAAGTGTTGATCGAGCGTAGATTGTTAATTCAACGTTATAGTTTTATCATTTTTAACCCACCATTTCGTTTGAAATGCCTGTACCAAGTCAGGACCATTGCGATCCACCAATTCTCCGGTATGACTGATTCGTTTTTGTCATTTTCTCTGGACTATGAGATTGATCATTCAAGTTCGGTAGTTTTGTTATTACCTTTATTTGACGTCACGTAACAGGTAAATTAACGTTAAATGTTAAACACTAAATTAGTGTTAATGTTTTACACTAAATTAATGTTTAAAATGTTTACGTTAAACTAACGTTATCTTGACATTAAATTAGTGAGACATTAACGTTTAATTAGTGTTAATAGTTTTAACATTTAACGTCACATAACAGGTAACTTAACGCTAAATGTTTAACACTTAATTAATGGTAACGTTTAACACTAAATTGATGTTTAAAATCTTAACGTTAAACTAACGTTAATTTGACATTAAATTAGTTTGACATTAACGTTTAATTATTTTTAATCGAGCTTAATGTTAGTTTAACGTTAAAACAAATCGCACGTGTACACCGGTTAGAAATAACGAAACATATTGCCATGGTTAACACAAAAGTCCTAACAATTTATTATGAACATTTCTTCGAACTTATGAATTGTCTGTGAAATTTGAAAATATTCTCAGGCCAAACATTTGTCTATTTTATCATGCATCATTTAGTCCTTGTCATTATTTAGTATATAACCCATCAATTTTATAATTTATTGCTGTTTCATTCACTTGCTAAGGCGTCTCGGGTGAATGTTATATAATCAAAATGTGTAAAATGAAGTGCATGGAGATTGACTGGGAGTTTGTTTGCAAATTTGTTTTAATTGTAATTTGATGCCATGATTTCAAACGCGTAAAACAAAAGTCCTTTGGTAACAATTTTACTCATTTCAAACTACGTCGGAGGAACTCAACGAAAAAAAAAATCATCAACTGCAATCAAGTATTGCCTTAAAGATATAAATTTCGATGCAAATGTTCAAAAACTTAGTCCATTTGAATGTTCTTTGGTGCCAGTTTACTTGATTTATGTTTTTCAAAACGCTAAGGACTAGTAAATGCTTTTTTTCAATTCGATGCATAATCATGATGTTTTACTGAAGTGAAATGAAAACTGGTGAAAATATTTGAAATGCAGAAACATTTAATATAGGAATGAATGATCAAAAATTCTTTTAGCGTAATTGCTTGAAAAATATCTTGTCACGAGCTAAACTATTATAAAAAGTGAAAAATGTATATGAAAGCAAACATATTTACCAAAATTTGCTTAACATGTACACGCTGACCGTTTCCATTTTACTTTGTTCTTTTTACGAAATGTATGCCTATTACATGTTTGGTGTTCAAATAGGAAAAATGAGTCCAAATGGAACAACTGAATTACAAAAAATTAAATCGGTAGCTTCATTGAGCAATTGTGCAATGATATGTGTCATCGACAAGTTATGCTGTTCTGCAGATTTTAACGAACTTTCGAAAGAATGTATTATAGATTCTGATTGTGACACGCCCCTTAAATATGATTCAAATGTCTACCACTTGAATATTCGACAAGGTATGTATAGTTTATCTGTTGTTTCTTTTCAAAACAATTCTGGGCACGTAAGCATATCCAAAAAAGCACCTTTTCAGATCAGTGACGTTTTAACGCCAATATTCAGATACATTTGTAAAAGAAACTGTAAAATTATTTTGAAAAGAGGTTACTTTAACGTACCATCTTTAAAAATTAGGGTAGACACAATCTAAAACTGAGACAAATGAAAAGTTTTATTCAAGAAGTGTGAAAAAAGTAATTTTGTTTATCACGTATAACGGAGCCGTCAAATCGCTTTATCTGCTTAAATTGATCATCATTCCCTGCCCAAACGTAAATAAAACAAGAAACGTTTTGTTTATATTTATATTAAAATGAAAGAAGAATCTATTTGATCTCAGATTTGTACGCAGAAAAATGGGTCATTTGCTCACAGATAGAAGAAAACTGTGTACATCCCTATTTAAGATGCGTTTCGTAGAAAAGAAAAGAATAATTTTCAATTCCAATAATAAATCAAATCAAACATGTTTCTACGATGACGTGCTATTTTTTCTGCACTTGCATATAGTCAATTGAGCTGCTCAGGAGACAGAAACAACGATGTAGTGGTAAATTCGATATTGTACAATCATTTCGTAATTTGCATTGTTTTTACCACGTTTACAACACGTTATACGTGTAAATGCTAGGGCAGCCTAGTACCGATTTAATTTTTTGTAATTCAGTTGTTCCATTAGGACTCATTTTTCCTATTTGAACACCAAACATGTAATAAGCATACATTTCGTATAAACAACAAAGTAAAATGGAAATGGCCAGCGTGTACATGATAAGCAAATTTTGGTAAATATGTTTGCTTTCATATACATTTTTCACTTTTTATAATAGTTTAGCACGTGACAAGATAATTTTTTAGCAATTACGCTAAAAGAATTTTTGATCATTCATTCCTATATTAAATGTTTCTGCATTTCAAATATTTTCATTAATTCATTAGCTTCTTTTTTTTACTCACAGTCTTCGGTCGCGTTTCTGGTGTAGTAAAAAATTATTTTTGCACCTGAAACTTTAAAATTACCAATAGTATTGCTTCCGCGATAACTCTTCTAAAAATCACTGTGGATAGGCTGCCCTAGCATTTACACGTATAACGTGTTGTAAACGTGGTAAAAACAATGCAAATTACGAAATGATTGTACCGATTTGATGATTACAAAAATGCTCAAAGTTAATACCCAATCTGAGGTCTGCCAGGAGGTCAAAAATCAGTACAAAATTCCAGAAATTACACCCTTCCTTTTTTCTTTATATCATCTTTTTATTGACGGCAATAAAATTAAGCCTTTAAATGTATTTCGATTGTTGTAGACATCATGCACTTGTAGACAAATATGGGATTTCGATCTCTCAGATGAGTGCAGATGTTGGTTTGTCATAGGGTTTTGTTTTGTCTCCCTTTACCGGATTTGACACGCTGAATGGACTATTGGCAACGCGACGGGTGTGCTATAGCAAGCAGGAACTGCTTACTCTTCCGGAGCACCTGAGTTCACTCTTGTTTCGACTGGAGTTCGCGTTGTTGATTGATATTCAGTTGTTTTGTGTTTCCATGTTTTACATGTTGTCTGTTTTTGTCCCGTTCTTGTTGGTGTTAATTGGTTTTGTCTCTGCCCTTTCGGACTTTTGATATTCGGATACCCCATTGGTACCTCTGCTTCTTTCATTCCACTGGGTCGATATCTCTGCTGGTGGACAAATTGTCCCCGAGGATTTCACCAGCCCAGTAGCTTCAATGCAATGTTAACGAGACACCAAAAAAGGATACTGGCTCAGGCGTCGCCCAGTATAAAAAGGCCTGAACTTAACGACACTACGGACACGGCGTCGTTTCGTAATACAGGTGTCCAAAATACACCAATTTTGTCAAAGACATCATATACCCAGTCTGCGAATCCAGAATTCCAATATAAAAACTTTGATTCTATTCGACCGTGCTCTGTACTTTTGGAAGACGTTTTGGATTTTGAAAATGTGCAATCTCATTGCTCTGTCAGTAAATGCGGAATAAAAAATTGTAAAACTTGTAAGATCTTAATTACTGACACGGAAATTAAGAGCAACTTAACGAATCAGTCATATAACATCTACAGTTGGGATGATTTAAATTGTACATCAGCAAATCTCATTTACGGACTAGAATGTAGCCTTTGTGGACTGATCTATGTTGGTGAGACGAAAGGAAGACTGAATGCTCGTATGTGTGGCCACAGATCGGGAATCAACAGCGACAGTTTTCCTTTCGTTTACCAGCATTTTAACCAACCTGATCATTCCATTTTGTCTTTAAAAGTCCGAATTTTGGAAAAAATTTACCATCCTACAAATAATCCCACTTTAAGTACACCTTTCCGTAAAGAGAGAGAAGAATTCTGGATTCGACGACTGGGAACCGCACTACCTTATGGCTGCAACGACAACATTGGAAGTGTAGGAAATTTATCTAGCCCTAGATGCAGTGAAGTTAATGTGATGAATCTCTTCGAAAAAACGGAGAGACGGAAACGCAGTCATGGACATAGAAAATACAACGCACCAAAGCTTTGCGATGTATCAATTAGTGGATTGCTTCCGTTTGTCCAAAAACCACTAGGGATTCATCACATTCGAACTAAACTGTATTCTATTCCCCTTTCTAAACTCAATATTTTGTACAAGGAATGTCTAGAAAATCCGGTCACTGACCCTAAGTCTAACATCTATAGACTCACTGCTATCGTTCTTGATATCGGTTACAACCGCTTATTCAAACCTGTTGGAGTTCCACACGAAAACAGTAAAGACAATCGTTCCTTTCTTTCACTTCCATTTTTAAACAAGGGGTTAGATGCTATTAATTTAGGTAATATTTTACACCACAAATCTGTTACGGAACATATTCCTCCTTACTTCAAAGATAAAAGCATTCCCATTATCTCTTATTCCTACACTTCCACCATTGCACCTAAGGTTTTCAACTATAAACAAGTGTTGCGGGATTTCCAAATCAATGACCTCAAAGCTAAACCTCCAGACTGTTCCTGTGAAAAGTCCCCATTCAAATATGGTCCCTCTGGCCACGTTATCACTGGTGACCTCAACATCGTGGAAAATGACTTGCTTCGCGATGTTTTGGCTAAAGGACCTAAATATCGTGAGCCAAGACGAATCAACTGGAGCTATAATTTCAAAACAATTATGGATTCAGTTGAGGACTATGCCAGAAAATGGGCCAAAAAAGAACAGGAGAAAGAATGTGACGTTTTGTCAGAATGGGTAAAAGCTGTGAGGTCATTGGTTTTGAAAAGAATCAATTCTTTGAAAGGCTCAATGAGCACTAAGGCAACATCCATTTTCAGCAACGCTGATGTTGCCAAAACATTTTCCACCTTACATGACAAATATGTTGTTGTACCTGCAGACAAAGCACCAAATAACATCATTTTTGTGTGCAAGAAACACTATATTGACTGTTTGACAGCTGAATTGGGGGTTGGTTGTACCAGCAACAGCACCACATACAAGGCTACAACACTGTCTAAGGAGGAAATCATTGACAATCACAAATCTTTCATTTCCTCCTTCGGCCTTTCTGTTGGTGTCAGTAATGATGACATTCCATCCCTGTATTGGATTCCCAAATTACATAAAAATCCATACAAACAGCGCTTCATTGCAGGGTCATCCAAATGTACAACTAAACCTCTTTCAGTTTTGTTGACTTCAATACTTACGGCAGTAAAATCCGGCCTCCAGAAATATTACGATTGTTGTTATTCTAGAAATGGTGTCAATCAAATGTGGATCCTGAAGAATTCGAAGGAACTGATGGAGATTCTTAACTCTAAATCAGTTTCATCTTGCAACAGCATCAAAACATTCGATTTCTCCACACTTTACACTTCTATTCCACATGAACAACTGAAATCACGATTGGCACAGCTGATTAAACGCAGCTTTTTCAAAAAGAATGGAAAACGCAGGTACAAATTTCTTGTAGTCGATTATACCAAGACTTACTTTGTCATCAATGAGTCTAAGAAAAAGAACAAATTTACAGAAGACCAAATAATCGACATGCTCAACTTTCTTATTGACAACATATTTGTTCAGTTTGGTGGACGTGTTTTTCAGCAAACAATAGGGATTCCAATGGGCACTAATTGTGCACCTTTGCTTGCTGATTTGTTTCTTCATTCATATGAAGCAGACTTCTTGCAATCTCTAGACAAAAAAGACCGAAGACTAGCTCTCTCTTTCAACCTCACGTTCCGTTATATTGATGATGTCCTTTCACTAAACAATTCTCGATTTGGTGACTTTCTCCATCTCATATATCCACAGGAGCTTGAGATAAAGGACACAACAGATTCTAGGAAGTCTGCTTCATATTTAGATCTACATCTCGAAATTGACTCTCAAGGAAGACTTTCAACAAGGCTCTATGACAAACGTGATGACTTCAACTTCCCAATCGTCAACTTCCCCTTCTTGTGTAGCAACATTCCGTCCGCTCCAGCTTATGGAGTTTACGTATCTCAATTGATTCGTTACTCCAGAGCGTGCGGGACTTACATCGATTTCCTTAGCAGAGCGACACGTCTGACGCAAAAAATTGCTCACACAGGGTTATGTTGCTCCTCGGTTGCTGTCTTCACTCAAGAAATTTTACGGAAGACATCATGCACTTGTAGACAAATATGGGATTTCGATCTCTCAGATGAGTGCAGATGTTGGTTTGTCATAGGGTTTTGTTTTGTCTCCCTTTACCGGATTTGACACGCTGAATGGACTATTGGCAACGCGACGGGTGTGCTATAGCAAGCAGGAACTGCTTACTCTTCCGGAGCACCTGAGTTCACTCTTGTTTCGACTGGAGTTCGCGTTGTTGATTGATATTCAGTTGTTTTGTGTTTCCATGTTTTACATGTTGTCTGTTTTTGTCCCGTTCTTGTTGGTGTTAATTGGTTTTGTCTCTGCCCTTTCGGACTTTTGATATTCGGATACCCCATTGGTACCTCTGCTTCTTTGTAACTCTAAAACTGGCGTCAATCAAAAAAAATTAAAGAACTGATGGAAAATCTCCATTCTTAGTCATTCATCTTTAATAGCATTAAAAATTTTGGTTTCTCTACATTATATACTTCAATTCCACATTTACAATTAAAATCTCGTTTGTCACAGTTGGTTAAACGTAGCTATATCAAAAAGAACTGAAAACGCAGGTACAAGTATTTTGTAGTCGGTTATAAAAAGACTTACTTTGTCATCCAAGAGTCTGGTTAGAAAAACACATTTACAGAAGATCAAATAATAGAAATGCTCAACTTTCCTATCGACAACATATTTGTACAGTTTGGTGGACGTGTTTTACAGCAGACAATAGGTATCCAAATGGGCACAACGTGTGCCAAATTGCTTGCCGATTCTTTATTCTTTATTCATATAAAGTGAACTTCTTACAATCATTTCTGGACAAAAATGACCGCAAACTTGCTTTATCCTTCAATCTTACATTTCGTTATATTGATGATGTACTAAACAATCCTCGATTTGGTGATTATTTTCAACTCACATATCCGAAGGAACTTGAAATAAATGACACAACAAATTCTAGGAGACCCGCTTCATATTTGGATCTATTTCTCAACATTGACACACTAGGAAGGCTTTGTACAAAGCTCTATGACAAACGTGATAACTTTCCAATAGTCAGCTTTCCCTTTCTGTGTAGCAACATTCCATCCGTTCCAGCATATGGAGTTTACGTATCACAATTGATTCGTTATTCAAAAGCATGTGGGGAGTACAACGATTTCCTTGATAGAGCTACACGGCTGACAAGCAAATTGTTACCACAGGGGTACGTTGCTCCCAGGTTGTTGTCATCACTCAAGAAATTTTACGGTAGACGTCATGTGCTTGTATACAAATACGGGATTTCTATCTCTCAGATGAGCACAGATGTTGGTTTGACATAGAGCTTGGTAATGTCATCCTTTCCGGATTCGACCAACACTAAATCAATATTTGGCAACGTGACGGGCGTGCTATAGCGAGCAGGAACTGCTTACTTTTCCGGAGCACCTGAGTTCACTGTCGTTTCGAGTTGAGTTTACGTTGCTGAATGCGGTTATGTTGTTATAGCTGTGTGTGTTTTATGTTGTGTGTGTGTTTTTTTTCGTTATGATGATTTTTCGTCTATCGGTTTTTCCTTCTCTTTACGGTTTAATGATGTTGATTACCCCTTTTTGGTACACCTCTGCTTCTCTACAAAAGTTACCATGGTGTGGAAGATGTCATAAGACACCTTTTAAGGTCTTTTGAGATTTACACAAATGGATCTACGGTCAAAATTGTCAAATCAACCTTCTCAGGGTTACCACCCTTTAACTGCTTTCAATCAATTTTAAACTTGTTAGGTTGATCTTTGGGGGGAAAGCTTTGTATTCCTCATCTTAAGAGTGTTTCTGTTACTGTTTCTTTAATATCACTTACCAAGTACATGTACATCATACTGCATATTACGTAGTCTAAGAGGTTGTAGCTTAAGAGATCAAGTATGCGATTAAGACTCATAGGAGCGTTTTGTTTCATTCCAAATACCTCATCTATATGACAAAATTGACATAATTACTTAACAATTATCTGCCACATTTAAACAGCAAATTCTCGATACAACCTTTTTATATCTTTTATTTAGATCCTTCATTAATTTTATTACTACAGATTTTAATTTTTAATTTAACTCATCCACTTTTGTTAGCCAAATACCTGGGCGATGTCCGCCGGAGCTGTGTGTAAACTTTTCTGCCATGCCCGGTTTTTTATTTTTAAGTGATAAAGGATGTTGTAAAACAAATATACACTCGTAAAACAACTAAGCCTTAGCTTTGGTTTATTGTAAGAATACACACAAATTTAAAAAAATAAAAAAATGACATTAACTGACAAGAATAACTGCACTACAAACAAAAATAATTTTTCACATTACAAAATAAATAACATGATTATACATGCATTTAATAAACGATACACTTTGTTTCACAGACCCCCTTTCTAATGACCACATGTATCGCATATAGTCTTCCTTAAGTTAAGCACCACTTTTTATATTTTATAATAATTACAACCTGTAAATAATTGTGCATTAAGGCAGAAAACTTAAAGTTATACATAGAAAATTTTAGAACGTTATACAAAAGTTTATGAAGACGGAAAACTGTAAACTAAAAAGAAGGTCTAATATGTTTCGATGATAAACATTTTTATGAAAAAAATAATTTGCTCAATTAAAAATTGTTGGATATTTAAGTTGGGGTGGTGTCTTACTGTGATATTTTTAATAAATATCAACACAAAGGAATTACCTCCATTGGACAATAAATGGAAAAAAATCTTTTCTGGTCGTTAAAATTTAAACCAAGGACACGAAATATATCTTTTGGAAATGGGCAAACAAAATATTAATTTTAATGATTAATGTTAGCAAGATAGAGTTTTTTTTTTACTTTTCTAATAGAAGGTAAAATTTGATTATCTAATTAGCATTCAAAGCCTGAATAATTATGATAAAATACAAAGAAAATATAACGCTATCTATTATGACTTATCATGTATAGTAAAAACACTAGGGAACCAGTGTAACGTGATTGGTCGTAACAAAATACAAGTATTTCAAAAGTAACGATTAGTAAAACCAAAATTACGAAAGGTTTACGACAAAACCAGTAAACATGAACTAGGAAAGCATGAGGAAACATAAAACATATAACAAAAAAAAACAAAAGTCGTAACGAGAGTAAAGGGGATACTCTTGAAGAGTGAACCTTGCACACCCGTCAAGGTGCCAATTGCAAATTTAAAACAAAACCAACATCCTCACTCATCTAAGAGACCGAATTCCAATATTTGTCTATGAGAGCATGATGTCTTTTGTTACATTTTTGAATGGAGACATGAATCATGTGATTGTAGAAGAAACTTAACCCAGTTTAAGCAATTTTTATGTCAGACATGACCAACAGCCAAATAAATTGATGTAAGTCCCACAAGCACTGGTATAGCAAATCAATTGTGATACGTAAACTCCATAGCCTGGAAGGGACGGAATGTTGCTACACGAGAAGAGAACATTGACGAATTGGAAATTTGAAGCCATTACGTCTGTCATAAAGCTTTGTTAAAAGTCTTCCTTGAGTGTCTATTTTGAGATGTGGATCAAATCGTAAAACAATTTCTATAATCCGTTATGTTCTTTATCTCAAGTTCCTGAAGTTTTACGAGGATTTCAAATGGCCTCGTTGAAGGCGCTGGTTGTCCATTGTAGTTTTTCTAAATTGCCGTTTAATTGTGGGCTGTGTCGCGTTCACTTAGTCATTCACTTAACTTTGTTGTCATTTTTATTTCGAACACACGTGAAGGTTAGCACTGCTGGTGGAGTTTTAATTCCCCGAGGTTAGCCCGCTCCGGCACCAACACTTTTGTGTTGGAGAACACATCAAAGCTTTAAATTATCCGTATAAATTTCAAAATTGTCTAACCCTAAGGTTCTTCCTACCCCAGACATAGGTTGATCATTTTAGTAATAATTTGGTTCCCCATTTTGGTAATTTTGGTTTTATTGTTCTATGCTCTTCATAATCATATAGTGTTTGGTATTTTCAATATTTTTGGTAGAGCGCCTCTGATGAGTCTTGAATAGACGAAACGCGCGTCAGGCGTAGCAAAATTTATTGTCTGGAACTTTGTTGTCATTTTTATTTCGAACACACGTGAAGGTTAGCACTGCTGGTGGAGTTTTAATTCCCCGAGGTTAGCCCGCTCCGGCACCAACACTTTTGTGTTGGAGAACACATCAAAGCTTTAATTATCCGTATAAATTTCAAAATTGTCTAACCTTAAGGTTCTTCCTACCCCAGACATAGGTTGATCATTTTAGTAATAATTTGGTTCCCCATTTTGGTAATTTTGGTTTTATTGTTCTATGCTCTTCATAATCATATAGTGTTTGGCATTTTCAATATTTTTGGTAGAGCGCCTCTGATGAGTCTTGAATAGACGAAACGCGCGTCAGGCGTAGCAAAATTTATTGTCTAGAACTTTGTTGTCATTTTTATTCCACATCTCATTATTTTCCAAATAATGTTAACAAGAACATTAATTTATATTTGATAAACACATTCTCTCATACAACACATTGACACTTTGTGTATTCCTATTCTAATATAACATATTGGTTGTGTAGTGTCAGGTGACCTGGGCTGGATCGAACATGAGAGAAAATGTTATTTGTTCTCCGACGAAAGTGTGGACTGGTATACGGCAAAGGTAATTTAAGAGATAGAAATACCAACCCAGGTATTAAAACATATAATTTAGATATGGTGTATATTTATATGTCAAGGAGTAACCTCGCACCAGATTTAAAACATTGAAAGGTAAAAAACCAAAGTATTTAACGAAAAGTACTCGAAACTAAAATATATTCGAAGAGGAAAGCCAAATAAAAAAATGAGGATATCGTCTATTTACCATGTGTACAGTACAAAGAAAGAAACCTGGTGTTTTAAACAATTTTGAAGTGAACAATCGGACATTCCAACGACAAATATGTCTTAAAATATTTTAGTAAATTAGTGGCAGACAAGTCTGACAAGCAGGCTTGTGATTACCTTCGGGGAATTCGAAGTCTTCATTAGACCGTAATTTTTGCAAGATATGCTGTATACCTTTTATCTCTTAACACTTAAGCTGTTGAAGATAATTTTTATAGATATAAAGATACACAAGTTGCACAAAGGTACAAAAGAAAAAAACTGTTGTTATGTATATTTGAATGTTAAAATTATAGGACACATGTCAGAATGTATTTGGAGGAAAACTTGCTGAACCAGAAAACCAATTGGAAATACGTTATTTGAGATCAAAAGCAATGGAAGAGCAAGGAAGTAAGAATCAAGGCAATCATAACTTCAGATTGGAGATATAATCTGTCAGGCTACTGTTGATAGATTTATAAACCATTCTATGCTCTCAAAGTTCTGCGGTAGGACTGTAGTCAACTGTTCTATCCACTAACAATTCTAAACTTGTTCCTCTCCCTTAAATGATTACAGCTTTTATTTTAATGCTTTTACTCTTATTACTTCATGTCATGCTCACTTTTTATAGCGGGGATGATAAAATCGATGTCCTTAACAGAAGCGTAAAGTATGTTGATAAACAGACATTTCTTTTTAAGGTAAAAACAAAAAAGTGCAAATTGTGCAAAAGACATATTTTTACCGAGAAAACAGAAAAATGTTACCAGTATGTACCTTAACTTTGTGTGAAATAAAAAAAGTTAAATGAAAATATTGTTTTTTATATATAAGTGACGTATTATTCTTTAGACTATTCATAGCACCGAAATACCCATCGTAATTGTATTAATTTTACTGTTTGAGCCATGTTGTTCCACGTCTTGAAGGAAATTCTTTGTTCCAGGTTTCTTATGTAGGTATTTAGACCATAAGCTTACAAAGACCCCGAAAGAAATTTCTATTTATTTTAGTATTTTGGCTTGGAGCATCAAATCTAAATTCTGAAGGAGAATGGAAATGGGTTTCAGATGGGCGAACAATTACTGAGTTTGATTGGGCTTACACTGTAAAATATGGTTTTGAACCAAGTAATGGTAAAGGAGGAACGGAGAATTGTATCCAAATTCTTCATGGCATATATAGATACAGATGGAACGACAACAACTGCATGGCAAACGTGCGCTATATTTGTGAAAAAGGTAAACGTCTCTTTTCATATCTTAAATTTTTCCACCATTCCTCATGAACAACTCAAACCTGGAACGGCACAGCTGATTAAACGCAGTTTTTTCAATAAGAATGGAAAACGCAGGTACACATATTTGGTTGTCGATTACAGCAAGACGTACTTTGTCGTCAATGAGTTTAAGAAAAAGAACAAATATACAGAAGACCAAATAGTCCACAAGCTCAATTTTCTTATCGACAACATATTTGTTTAGTTTGGTGGACGTGTTTTTTAGCAAACAATAGGGATTCTAATGGGCACCAATTGTACACCTTTGCTTGCTGATTTGTTTCTACATTCATATGAAGCAGACTTCTTACAATCTCTTCAAGAAAAAAGATCGTAGACTAGCTCTCTCTTTTTACCTCAAGTTCCGTTATATTGATGATATCCTTTCACTAAACACTTCCCGATTTAGTGAACTCTCCATCTAATATATCCGCAAGAACTTGTGAATTTCAAAATTTGATCAAAATGATTTTCGGGGTTTCCCAAAGCAAAACATGGACTTAGTAATTCGACTACACGGGGATACCCATCTCTTATCCGCAATTCTTCCTAAACCCCTCGATGGATTTTCATGAAAATTTAACACAATTTTTGTAACGTAATGCAGACGTGCACCGTTTAAGTTAAAATTTGATCAGAATTATTTTAGGGGGTTTCCCATAGCAAAACATGGACTTGGCCATTAGAGAACAAGGGTTACCCATCTCTTATCCGCAACTCCTCCCTAACCCCTTGATGGATTTTCATGAAACTTTCACACAATCTTTGTGACATAATGTAAATGCGCACCATCTATTTTTAAATTGTATCTGATTAATTTTGGGGCGGGGGTATTTATTTGTGAGCTGCTCCTCACAGTTTTTCTCTTTTTAAGATAAATGCGATAAGTCTGAAACAATGTTATAATATTCCGTTAATTAAGACCATTCGAATTGTGAAAGTTTGTTTTTAAGTCTCGTATTTTTCAATTGATTAATTGACATCATCATTATTAGAATGCATGTGACATGGACGTAGCATTTGTGAAATTCAGTTTTGGAATTTCCCAAGGCCTGCTAAATCTACAATTTCTGAAATAGAATTACTTCAAACAGATTTCAGATCTGTTCACCAAAAGATCTTAAGTAACAATATTTTAAGATTTTTTACAGAATATGGCTTACTATTTTTTATCTTTTAATTACAGCCCCTAAACGGAAGTTGAAGAGATGAGGCAACTCAATAGAATGAACATGATTTGACAATTTAATTTTTGATTGTTCATATACAAATGAAAAAAGGCTTTGTAATAAAGACTTGTTTCGTTTACGATATATTTTAAGTTGATATATATTACCATTATTATGATTGTCTGTATATATGTCGTTCGTGTTTATACTATTGTTCTTTTAGATCGACATGCGATTTATGTTTTTCAAAATCGTGTTACGTTTCTACAGCTATCTCCGCTGTATGATACTTTAATGTTTATGTTTACTGTTTTATTCACACATCTATTGATTTGATTGTTTATGTGGCTATCAACAGAAATAAGGCAAATGTCACAAGCATCAGCAATACCATTTCTACGTACGACATGCATCCATAATTTTCTAAGCGTAGTAACTTAACAGTGAAATTGTCAAAATTGATTGTCTGTGTTTTCGTTTGATCGTTATCTTTCCCGCGGTAAAAAAAACGATGATTTTGTGAAACAAATCATCACTATAGTGAACTTAGCCGTCAATACCATTAGCCCACAATAATATCCCTCAATACCGATAACCGTCAATAAAGTTAGCCCACATTATATCTAATTAAGTTGCGTTCGAAAAACGAACATATGTTATCTTGTAAAATGAAAAAAATATCATATCAATTAGATATTTTTGGGAAAAAAGAATATATTCAATTGTATTCATGTATGCATATACCCAGTGATGGGTCCATAATTGGTTTAATAAACTATTCTATTCTATTCTATTCTATTCTATTCTATTCTATTCTATATGCGTCAGTACGTTTCGTTACGTTTATAGCCGTTTTACTTCGTTTTAGAAACGTAGTAAAACGGCATGCCGAAAGGTGACAGTGTGACTGGGGCTTTACACATAATTCCTGATTTTACCTATCTACTGTAATATCTACATCACCAAAAAAGACCGAAGAAAGTAATACAAGATTTCAGATAATAGCAACGATGTCATTGGTTGATTTAAAAAAATGTGCCATGCATCTATTTACTGCACTTGTCTTACCTTAAAATGACTGCCGATATGGATGACTTAAATAGAGACGAAATCGTGTGCTTTGATGAGTATAGATGATGTTCTGTTGGAAATAAAACGGATTTGAGGAGAAATGTGAAGTTTTGGCAACATGTCATTATAAAACTATATGCCGGTATATATATACGGTTCAAAAAAAGTTACGCATAGGTAGAAAATTCCCCATACGTTTAATACAAACCTACGCTATTTCAAATTAATATTGCCGAGCTGTTCTGTGGTCAATTTTCATGAAATAGAATCCAATAAAAAGAAAAATGAATAAAAATTTTTCGAATAATTTGGACCAAAATCCTGATTTAAATCGTTTTTAAGATATCGCGAGTAGAACACGACTAATGTTTTTCGCGGAACATTTAGCATTGATTTAAACGGGAGGTTAATGCGTAAAATGTACACTTGAGTTCAACTTGCAATATCTCAAACATTAGTGAGGTTACGATTTTTCTAAAAATATACAATTATACTTTATTCATTTTTTCTTTTTGTTGGTTTTTATTTCATGAAAATCGGATAAAAGATGGCTCAGTTATAGTGTTTTGAAAAAGTGTGGGTTTGCATTAAACATATAGGGAATTTTCTACCTATGCGTAACTTTTTTTGAAGAGTATATAATCGCAGTAAGATGCGTGTTACACAAGTTATATATCCAAAATCTTTTTTTAGTTATAAACCACCGTATGTGACATTTTTTTTATAATTAAACAAAAACATTGATCTATTTTTCCCGAAGCGTTTATACGTAATTAGCACCATACCGCGTGACATTGATACAATTTTTATGTTTTAACGACTCCGTTGATTTAGATCTTTTTCAGTGCCTAAATTTCTTTTTAAGAGTTTATGAAAATGAATGTTATTTGGTAGACATCTGAGTTGTGGTCTACACAGGTTACATTATGCCATATGACCACGACCCAATTATCTTATTTCAGCGTCTCTGAGAACATATTTCTTTTTTGGATTTGTTAATTTTTTTAGCCGACTTATTTTGCTTGAAAGCCTTATACTATTAAGTTTCGTAGAAAGGAAAGAAGAAGAAAGGTATAAATGGGTCATTCGAACGCCAAAAGGACAAACACAAAATCAGTAAACCCAAACAAGAACTGCGCAAAGAAACAGACAAAATGAATTTCACAAAAAGAAATGAATAGGAATCGACAACGTTGACGTGCGGTCGTAACGAGAGTAAATTCAAGTGGCTGCAAAGGAGTCAACAGTTTATTCTTTATTAAGCTAATTGAATTGAAATTTGTGTGTATTTAAATTTGTCATCGATATGCTTAGAAAAAATAACTAGTCGTTGTCTTCTATTATACCATCCTCATTGGTTTTTGTTTGTTCATGCGTTGGTTCAATATTTCGTTTCTTTGTTTTCCATGGGCCTTTTCTATTGCAATGATTTCTGGTCTTTCTTTTCATCCCTGTACAATATGCTTTGTATATACATGTCAATCTATTCAAATGCTTAAACTCTTCATTATTTAAAACATTATATATATTAACAAAATATACACAAAATGTACAGTTTCTCTGTTACATTTGAAAAAAGATATATTATTCAGTACGTTATTGGTTTATGAAATAATGATATTCGAATCCAAAACACCATATTTCAGGCATCTTAACAGTCCGTTTTCCACCGTTAAAAATTATCTGCCCTATTTTTTCACTCTCCTGTAAAAAGGTTTAAAATAGTACCTTAAAAATACATGACGCTAAGGTGAGATGCACTCTTATACAATGTGCGACTAAAAGTCAGGTGTTGGATTAAAGGCATATTGTCTACGGCAAACTCATTTTTTTTACCCCCCAATTTTTTGGTGTCAATTGGACCGAAATGCAATAAAATGAATATTGAAAAACAAATTTGCCATAAATTTTGCCTTAAAAGTAGTTTATTTTGATCAAAATAGCTCGACAATATTGATTGATATTTGATTTGCCTGCATTACGTCACATTGACACAGATTAAGACTGATTAGTTTTAACACGGACACTAATCGGAATCTCGGGTTTTGTCCCCGAATACATTAATATGTTGAAAAAATACGTATATTTTTTCGTGTTTACCTTTTAAATCACATCCAAAACTTAATACAGGCAATAACTGTCAGTTTTATTCATTAAGTAGCTCTAATATTTGGTTGCCGTTTTAATTTTCTTCCGAGCTAAAACTTCGAGAAACAGACTATGCACCACGTGCAAGAACTATGAAAGTTTTCAATCAAAGAAAGTATAGTGCGCATGCTTATAGCTCATCTACATCTCATGAATATGAATTTTTGTAAAGCTTTACAAATATTATATATTTTTTTCAATTTTTGAAGTAATAAGGTACCCTAGTGTTATTTTGAAGGTTTGTATCTCTCTAAATAAACAAAACAAATAGTCTGACGACAATATTTTGGTTTTACAAAAAAATATTTTTTTCGTAGACAATATGCCTTTAAGCGACTTGTTATTTAAAAGGTAAGGTCTAGACATATTTTTGCCTCTATGAATATAATCTAAATCACCATACCTAATGATAGAGATTCATATTTTTAACACAAACACGTCGTTAAGGCCAAGCGGAACTGATAGTCTGTTTTTGTTAAAAAATTCTAGTGTATTTATTTCCATGGGTGCCACCTACACATTCGGTTTACTAATTGCGAATACAAAAAGACACCAAATCAACTAGTTGGGAGGGTGTTACCGCTTACAGTCTACCGAGGACAAAAGGAGGGTTCAGGGTCAACTTCGCAAACTTATTCAATGGAAAGGGGATTAAAATCCCCGATAATCCCCCCTCTGGATCCGACATTGCCATGATAAAAGAGAAAATTTATTGTTCAGATTTAAATTTGTGCGACTGTTTTCCTTGAAATTATGAAGATGTTGAGGCTAATTGAAACGACCACTGTTAATATTGAAACTTGTTAATTGCATGGAAGTTTTGAAATGACTTTGAAAAGGGGGATGCGTGGAATATACAAAAGTCGTCAAATTTGTACAGCTTCAATACATTAAAACAAATTCACTTATTTATAATATTACTATCCAATTCATTTATATTTTATATATAAAACAGTTTGTGTTGCTACTCAAGCGATACACATTGTTTTTGTTTTCTTAACGGGTACTTATCATTCAATTTGTTAATCAATCTTATATAAAACCGGTTCTCTATTAATTTGGATAAAGCGGTCAAAGATCAACAAGAATTGGCTTTGTATTTTGATTTGTATTTAAGTAGGTCAAATCCTCGTGACTCAAAATAAAATTAAATATCCTTTTGATTCTTTTAAGGAAAATATGTTTTATTTTTTCAATTTTCATACAAATTTAATAAACTATTTTTATAAAGTTAACGAAAAATGTTTTAGTGAATAGATAGCATTTTCTTTTGTTAATTATCGCAATGTCAAGGACGGGTGTGTTCGTTTGGGTAAATAGTTATAACACAGGCACTAAAAAACAACCAACTTTAGAATTACGTATCTCTTCAAATGTTTGAGGTGCCACCTTGACTGTAGCATCAATTTATAAGAAAATATTTACTGTGTAATTGGAATTTTTTGTAGATTTTTCCTGTTACGGGCAAAAAAGTGTAACAGTAAATAACAACCACCCCCATTTGACACAAAAGTAAAAATATTTGTCAACGTAAACCATTTTCGGTCGTAATATTTCGTATGTAAGTTAAGAAATAAATGTTTAATCCTTATTTAAGAACAATTTTGTCCAAAAGTGTCGTTAAATAGCTTTTTAAAGGTCTTGACAACAGCGTAAACAACCCAATAGCACTTTTCTACCTCGTTTGATAGAAGAGTTAAATTCTTTTGTTCTTTTTTCGGTGGAAATCGGACTGTTAACATAAATATGAAACAGAACACACATGTTTTGTAAACAAAATGTGTTATATTCTGACCTTTTTATATTAACATTCTAGTACTATTTTTCAACTGACTTTTCAAAATTTACGACAGCTATTAAATCTTTAGTAAAACGGCTTTCATGTTTCAATTTCTTAAGTGAAGCCATTTTGCCAGACATAGTTTTTTTTAATGCTGCTTATTGAAACGTGCTAGAAGAGATAAAAAGACTGACCTTCTATGAAAAAAAATCAATTTTGGTTGTTCACGATCCGGTTCAAAATTGTTCGCGATCATATACAATTATCACCCTAGTTGGTGTGTGACCCGGTAGTTTCTTTCCCCGAGAAAGTAAGGTCACTCGAGGGCTTGCCCCGAGGGTGACCTTACTTTTTCGAGGGGAAAGAAATGCCGGGTCACACACCAACTAGGGTGATAACTGTTATATTATATCGAATATTTAAATGAAACAATTCAATATTAAATATTGAAACATGTTTTGGACATTTTAACCTTTTTACATAAGAAAATACAGTCTATACAATGTTGACAAAAACAAAACGTGGGGCGCACGTGCAAAATCTCACGAGAGGGTGACCTTACCATGCGACCCAACGATTACCGGTTGACCCAGCGAAATATCACATGTCACGTGACAACATCTTAACGAATCACAATAAAGATTTTTATATGAGTATATAATATTGCACAATACTTGACCGCCATAGGAAAATTGTTTACGATCATTTTTACCGATATTCCCCTGTGAACACGAACAAGAATGTTTAAAAAAGGGGGAACTTGCAGGTGATCACATGACTAGCCAAAAATTAATTCAAACTTGTCATTTAAGTTAATACTAAAAGGTGTTCAAGATTTTGAAATTCCATTTAAAAAATATCAAAATGATATATTCTTAACTTTGTTTTGATATTAAAAGAATTAAAACTATTTTTTCTTTATTATGTTAGTTTCATTTTATAAAATATTATCCAAACCTAACGGATTCTGATATTTCTGCATTTTGACAAATTTATGTCTTAATTTGCCAATTTTGACCACTTTTTGACATATTTTTGTATTTATTAGAAAAACTAACTCAGAAACACCCCCTTTTCTTCATATCATTTTAAAGCAATATAACAGCCCAATAAAATATCAAAAAATTAAAAAAATCTATTGATAAGATTTTTCAAAAATCAGAATTTTCCTTTAAAATTATGTACTTTCTTTAACATTTCAATGTAAAAAAGCCAACCTTCAGAACCAGTTATCTCGAAAACTAACTCAGAAGCATGCCTTTTTCGAATTGGATTTTCAAAGTGTATCTCTTAATTTGTCAATTTACAAATTTTAAAGAAAATCTATTGACAGGAAATTTTTGGTGTTTGGTGCAAGTACCCCCTTAAATTACAGAATATAATGAGATGTGGAACAAGTGAACGCGACACAGCCCAAATAAAAAGCTGCACTTTAACACCATCACACTAAACAAAAACAGCCAGCAACCTTCGACGGGGCCAGTAGGCACCACACACTGCTAGCTACTTATTTTGCGAAAAGGTAAAAATAAAATGCATCATTTAATAGTTTTGTGATCCTAACATCTTCGCTAACCAAGGGTTACGATCCAACCCCTCACCACAACGTAGCCCTTTCACGGGGTAGAATGTCTACGCAAAAAAATGTTCCGGTATGACAGTGTAAGACAGCAAGTATTTAATGCAGATTTTCCGAACATGCCGAAGATTCTACTAATATTTTAAGTACCGGGTAAAATTCACAATGTTTATTCTCAACATAAAGGTTTGTTATAAATAAAAAAAAAATATGAAAAGTTTTAGTGTGAACATGGTTTAAAGGGCGTCCATATGTAAAGTTTAGTACGCATCACGACATTTCTTTGACGATTTATAATAAAAATTTTGTATGTTTTGTAAATGTTACATGTTAAATGTATTGAAATATTTGCAGGCAAAGTTTCTAGAAGCAAGACAAGATAATTGATGCTTTGTACAGATAATGCAAATTAAGAATGTTTCGAACGGTACAAATAATATGCTAAGACAATCTTACACGGCAAACACATTATAACCTTTATTTATAGCATCGTGCCCGCTCGAGCGGAGAGCTCTACGGTATTTGTTCCCGCGAGAAATTTGCCTAATGCTGAAATTGATTTTTCATGGTCCGGAAAGGCTCTCAAATTTTACGGGAACGGAGTGAATTTGAAAATAATTACCCATTCTGCTAGTCGCATTCCAAAAATTATCTATGTAATAATGTATAAAGAGAAAAATATTCTGATGACGATGAGTTGCTACATTTTTTGTAGTAACCAAATTTAATCGATTTTTTCTTGCTTTTCTATTTAAGTGGGTGGTTAAGGGTTTTTTTCGTGCATCGTGTTGAGCAATTTTTATTTCCCGTTCAGCCGTGCATGGAGGTTCATAATTATCATTTTTATTGGTCGTTCATCCGTGCATGTACCCCCCCCCCCTTTTACCACCCCCATTTAACGTTCAATCGCCCCAAGCATCTCGTCCCAATTTGAACGTTCTAAAAAATGAACCAAAACAAAAATAACTACGATGATTTCAAATCTTATTTGACTGCATCGATTCGAAATAAAATCCTTTTTATTCGTTCATTAAACAATGTTAACAATGGCACTAAACATGTTAACATTAAATTTATTTTACAGAATTATGCTGTGCATACCCGTAGCAAGAATTTTTGTAGGGGGTTCGATTTAGGGTTCGATTTGCAAAATATTTCTTTTTTAATAGTGCTTAACCAAATTTCAGCTTGTTTTTACCTATAATTTTCAATTTTTTCGCCCAAGGGGGGTTCGTCCGAACCCCTCGAACCCCCCCTGGCTACGGGTATGCTGTGCTCGCATTTAGGTAATGCCTATTTCATATTATTTAAATTGTCAACTCTGTTGCTACTTGTACATAACTTGTAACTACAAAGGCCTTGAAAAAGTTTAATGTTAATGAACGAAAAAAATGCTATAAAAGTATGAATCGTAATCTGCAAGTTCATATAATTTGAAATTCTGTGTTCATTGGAAAACATGCCCTGGTGATAAAAGTCCAATGAAGAGCACCCAGAACCTGACATCGGGTCAAGCTGTTTTTCACACAAATTAAGTGGGAGGTGGTTGAATTGGTGAACCTTGTCATAATGCATGCAGGGCTGTTAAGTTATAATGCGGACAACCTGGCCTCTAACTATAAACTAAGTCTAAGACATTTTCATCATGTAATAGCATTAAAACATTTGATTTCTCTACATTATATACTTCAATTCCACATTCACAATTAAAATCTCGTTTGGCACAGCTGATTAATCGTAGCTTTATCAAAAAGAACGGAAAACGCAGGTACAAGTATTTGGTAGTCGGATATAAAAAGACTTATAGGTTCTTACATTAGTTCTTGGAAAAGACCGGCTGATCTTTCATGAGTGATAGAATTTTTCAGTCTTTTTGCGAGTGGAGCGCAGCGGAACGAGTCAAAAGACATAAAAAATTCTATTACGAGTGAAAGATCATGACCGGTTGTCCAAGAACGCGTGTAAGTACCTATTTCTTCCGTAATAATGTATTTTTTTATATTCTGAAACCTTAGATGACTTCATTCTAAAAACCGAAAGTTTAAAATAACACTGCATTTCATTGGTCGACATCATCGATCAATATCAGTACCGGTGGTTATTATTGGTAAATTGACCAGTGTGAGATCGCTGCACGTGCTCGCATCTCAACCTGGTCATCTCACACTGAAGAGAGTCATTTACGGAAGAATTACTTTGTCATCCAAGAGTCTAGCCAGAAAAACAAATTAACAGAAGATCAAATAATAGAAATGCTCAACTTCCTAATCGACAACATATTTGTACAGTTTGGTGGACGTGTTTTTCAGCAAACAATATGTATCCCAATGGGCACAAATTGTGCACCATTGCTTGCCGATTTGTTTCTTCATTCATATGAAGCAGACTTCTTACAATCACTTCTAGACAAAAAGGACCGCAAACTTGCTTTATCCTTCAATCTCACATTTCGTTATATTGATGATGTCCTTTCACTAAACAATCCTCGATTTGGTGACTATTTACATCTAATATATCCGAAGGAACTTGAGGTAAAGGACACTACAGATTCTAGGAGGTCTACTTCATATTTGGATCTATTTCTCGAAATTGACACACAAGGAAGGCTTTGTACAAGGCTTTATGACAAACGTGATGACTTCACCTTTCCAATAGTTAACTTTCCCTTTCTGTGTAGCAACATTCCGTCCGCTCCAGCATATGGAGTTATAGTATCACAATTGATTCGTTTTTCAGAGCATGTGGGGAGTACAACGACTTCCTTGATAGAGCTACACGGCTGACAAGCAAATTGTTAACACAGGGGTACGTTGCTCCCAGGTTGTTGTCATCACTCAAGAAATTTTACGGACGACATCATGTGCTTGTTTACAAATACGGGATTTCTATCTCTCAGATGAGCACAGATGTTGGTTTGACATAGAGTTTTGTAATGTAATCCTTTCCGGATTTGACCAACACTTAATCGATCTTTGGCAACGTGACGGGTGTGGGCTATAGCAACCAGGAACTGCTTACTCTTCCGGAGCACCTGAGTTCACTCTCGTTTCGACTTGAGTTCACGTTGCTGAATGCGGTTTTGTTGTTATGTGTGTGTGTGTTTTATGTTGTTATGTGGTTTGTTTTGTTGTGATGAGTTTTTGTCTGCCGGTTTTGTCTTTGTCCTTACGGTTTTATGATACTGATTACCCCTTTGGTACACCTTTGCTTCTATAATGGCACACTGTGATAGGAAAACAATAAGGTTCCTCGCCTTTGAAAGAACAATAAGAGCAAGTCCCGTAGAATCTACTCGAAACTTAATTGACAAATCCCACCTAAGCTTGTTCCTCATCTTTACCCGTTCCTCCTTTTTCCAGTGGTAGTAAAAATTCATCCTCCCCGATTGTCCTTATAGTCTCATTTCCTCCACTTCATCATCATTTCATGTTCATTCTATCACTCGGTTGCTCCTTCATTTATCTCCCTGATATAGTCAATGCGTGCTGCTTGTGAGTGTGACAATATATACATATACACACGAATTTCAACGATTGAAAATAATATTCTTAATAAACAATCAAATTTAAGGTATATGAATGTGTATTGAGAGCGAGAACATAAAAGATCATTACGGCATTGTTTGAAGTAAAATATAGAAAGGTGAGCGTTCGCTTATTTTTGCATATAACTCTGATGTCCATCCTTGCACCTAATCAATATGAAGTCGTCTGACAGACAGGGTCGTAACTAGGGCCAGAAAATAGACCCCCCTTCCGTGGGAATACAATTTTGCAAAAATTTGGAATATTTCCTTATTTTGTTATCTTTCCTCTTTGTTGAGTTTTCAGTGCGATATTTATTTAAATAAACATATAAATATATTATCTGGAAAATAAGTTTTTAACTCATTAATTTAAGTTTGTTTCAATTACTTGTAATTAATCATCAGTATTCAGACTGAATCTGGTATCCATTTTATTCTCTAAAAGGTGTTACACTCACTATCTAAAAAGGGTTTGTTAAATCAAATCTATTGGTACATCTTTGCATAATAACGGCTTTAAACTAGATGTAGATTGAGAAGGTTGCATTCTTGGTTGATCTTGGTTGAGCATTTAAAGACGTACTAGGAGCCTCTTCCGATGATCGATGATTCAGGATGATCTTTAGGGCGTTAAGTTTTGAAATAAAAATCGACTGCTCATATATATTTACCTATTCAAAACGAAAAAAGACAGTCAAACTTGACAACTGTTAGTACTACATCAATTTTACTGTAAGTACACGTACTTACAAAATATTGTTGCACATGTACTGTTAGTATATATTCAAACAGACGTGTTGACACAGTTTATTTTGTTTTGAGGTGGCAAATACAGACATAGAACAAGAATACTGACAAGGTAAGGAATCTGCACGACATTTTTATTTTAATACCTTAAATGATTTTATTAACTCTACAAAACTTAAAGCTGTACTGTAAAGTTTTTGAGTTTTAGTAATGTTGAAGACGAACGAATGACGGATTGACAGACGGACAAACAGTCAGACAGACAAAAACTCAAGAACAGACTATTGAAAACTATAGGGCTCCCAATCTCGATACGGGTCGGGCCTCATTATCTGACTAATACTTCGAAACGAAAAATACTAGAATATACATGCATCAAAGTCTATGCATGGAAATGATTATTTATAAAATTTCATAGGTGCCTGTTGATAAAAAAATTGTACAAACTATAGATGGTATACTTCGAAAGAAAGATGCTTTAATATTTATAAGTTAAAGTGTATTCCTAATGTAATATATTTTGTTGGAAAAGAAAAATACACACTTCAGGTTTTTTCTTTGCTGCAAACCTAGAGGAGGCAGTTGAATTTCTATACATTTTATAATTTGTTTTTTTTTATACTTTTGAATATCTATATTAACTGAAACGAATTTAAATCTATACGTTTAAGCAGTGTCAAAAGTAACCTTCAAGCCTTTTTTACTGACAAAATTAGGTTTCTGACTCGGCATCCTCAGAAATAGTTCTAAACAAAATAGATCCTTATTCAAACATACATTTATACCGTAATGCATGTCCCATTAGTCATTTATCATGTATATTTTTATATTTAGACTTGTGGGCTCCCATATTGGGTCCGTGTGTCACGACCCCACTAGGTGGGTAATGTAAGGGCCCCTACCCCCTACAAGTGGCACTATGCGCCGTGTCCATTGAAAGAGGTTAAAAGGGTGCACAGGGGCCGAAATGCATGTCCTATTAGTCATATATCATGTATATTGCCACATTTGGACTTGTAGGCTGCCATATTGGGTTCGTGTGTCACGACCCCACTAGGTGGGTAATGTAAGGGCCCCTACCCCCTACAAGTGGCACTATGCGCCGTGTCCATCAAAAGACCGAGAGGATGTGCACAGGGGCCGAAATGCATGTCCCATTAGTCATTTATCATGTATATTTCTATATTTAGACTTGTGGGCTCCCATATTTGGTCCGTGTGTCACGACCCCACTAGGTGGGTAATGTAAGGGCCCCTATCCCCTACAAGTGGCACTATGCGCCGTGTCCATTGAAAGAGGTTAAAAGGGTGCACAGGGGCCGAAATGCATGTCCTATTAGTCAAATATCATGTATATTGCCACATTTGGACTTATAGGCTGCCATATTGGGTTCGTGTGTCACGACCCCACTAGGTGGGTAATGTCAGGGCCCCTACCCCCTACAAGTGGCACTATGCGCCGTGTCCATCGAAAGACCGGGAGGATGTGCACAGGGGCCGAAATGCATGTCCCATTAGTCATTTATCATGTATATTTCTATATTTAGACTTGTGGGCTCCCATATTGGGTCCGTGTGTCACGACCCCACTAGGTGGGTAATGTAAGGGCCCCTACCTCCTACAAGTGGCACTATGCGCCGTGTCCATTGAAAGAGGTTAAAAGGGTGCACAGGGGCCGAAATGCATGTCATATTAGTCATATATCATGTATATTGCCACATTTGGACTTGTAGGCTGCCATATTGGGTTCGTGTGTCACGACCTCACTAGGTGGGTAAAGTAAAGGCCCCTACCCCCTCAACAGGGTTACCACCTGACACTATTAATACAGTTTGCTGGTCTTAATTATCAAACTTCCTTTTTGTATGTCTTTCCGTTTAATGTTATACATGTAAGTGTCATGCGTATTCTCTAACAAATCAGATAAAGATAAGACATGTTACACCATGGATGCTTGATTTACTTATAGACAACATATTTGTCACATTTTGAGGAGATATTTTTTAACAACAAGTTTGCATTCCGATGGACGAAAACTATGCCCTCATCCTTGCTGACTTGTATTAATACTCTAAAGAACTTGAATATCCTATAATTTCATTTTCAGATAAAGGGATAAATTTTGTTCTTTTGACGAAGCTTCTTTTACTTTGAAGATTGTTTGAGGTGTTAAGGTCAAGGTTTATGCTTATAAACCCAGTGTTTACACGTTATTATCAGTGTCTTTGCACTAATGTGTAGTTGTTATTATATGTTAGCTGTTCGAAAATTCAATAACTTGTTTAACAAATAATAAGGAACAATGGAGGCGTTAAGCCTAGAAATAGTTTTGGCTTTTGGATATACAATGGTTATCTACGGATAAAGGTAATAACAAAATTACCAAACTTGGAGGATCAATCTCAATGTCCGAGAGAAAAGACAATACATGGAAGACACACCGGAATAGTTATAGATTGCAATGGTACTGGCTTGGTACAGGCATTTCAAATGAAATAAACCAGGTTTTATAGTACGCCAAACCTCCCTCTGCCATTCAACAGTTGTGAAGACATTATAAAAATAATAAGATGGTCATCTAAGTACAACAATCAGCAAAACGCTTATCTAAACAAACACTAACCAATACGTTCAGCTTAATTTTGCATTTTCTACCAGTTGCTGATATTGAAGGAAGAATTTTTTAGGGACCGTATGAGACGCATTTTCTCATAACCTTGGTCTAAGAGTAAGTCACGGAGACAGCGGTGTCGTATTAAGAAATCAGAAAACAAATTGTTCAAGCCCTGTCATATCGAATAAGTTGTGAAATATAAACACCGTAAGCAGGTGAGGTAGGTATGTTGATTTGAAGGTTAGTGAAATTAATAATTTGAAAATTAAGAGTCGTCTCTTTTATCGTAAATTTTGAACTGATATTACCATCTTTTTCATATTCGAGATACAAATCCGAGAACGATGTTAAGCAATTCGATTCGGTGGTCTCCTTAATTTTAAATTTGGAGGATATATCACAGGAATCCATCTACCAAACAACGCATTGTTTAAAGAGAGGAAATCGTCGATATATCGGAAAGTGAGATTAAAGGACCTTGCCTCTTTCATCTTCTTGGACTTTTTTACGAGTTCTTGAAGAAATTTAGTCTCGTAAGAGTATAAAAACAAATCGATCGGCGAGGAGAGGAGCACAATTTGTGGCCATTGGAATGCCAATCTGTTGTTGACAAAATTTCTCCTTTAAATGTGACAAATATAGATGAGTGCACACATAACCTGTACGGTAGGTTAACTTGGAAAGCAGACATCAAGTTAACTTTAAGTTCACTTGGGACTGGTCATTCAACTGCTTTGAGCAGACGCGCGACATAATTCCATGTCTGCTTTTAAAAGCAGTCGCGTACTTAGGTCGTTACAGGTCTGCTTTAAAGACTGAATGTAAAAGGCCAAAGTTTATGCACTATCGCCTAAACTGTAGTTGAAATTCATTCTTTAATGTAATAGAAAGTTTCATATTAAATCAAATCGTTGCATTATGAAATAGAGTCCGGTTTGAGCAGACTTGTTACAATGACTGGTCTTGTGAAAGCAGTCACGACTTTGTGTCTGGTTATGATCAGTAATAAAAAGCTGTCGCAAGTCTGCTTTGACCAGTCATGAGTTAACGCAAGTTTTCTTGAATGTCTGCTATATCAGACATGAGCAGACATGGAAAGCAGTCACAAAGTTAACTTTATGTTAACTTTCGGACAGGTTATGTGTGCACCCATCGGTATGTTATCAATAAGGAAATCAAGCATACTGCAAACCAGGAACTGCTTACTCTTCCGGAGCACCTGGGTTCACTCTTGTTTCGACTGGAGTTCGCGTTGTTGACTGATATTCAGTTATTTTATGTTTCCATGTTTTACATGTTGTCTGTTTTGTCCCGTTCTTGTTCGTGTTTACTGGTTTTGTCTCTGCCCTTTCGGACCTTTGACATTCGGATACCCCATTGGTACCTCTGCTTCTTTGGTCCAATGTGTATTAGATTTTATCTTTATCAGATGTTTTGGAAAAAATATAAAGAATTGTAACCTATAACAGCAAAGTTCCTGGAATTAGAAAAAAGACTTTTTTAGGCGCCACTTTAGCTTTTCGTGTGGCAATGTGGTGTATAAAGTTGATAAATCGAAAGTTTTTAAAGAATGAACTTCGGAAAATGACCAAGATTTGAAATTATCTAATAAATCTTGTGAGTTCTATAAAAAATCTTTAAAAAGATGTTCTTTTGTTGAACATGATGAAAATCCAGCCATATACCTTTCTTTGTAAGGCTTTTTGTGACTTTTAGGTATCCAATATAAATATGGTAACTGGTCCTGTTCCTTTTTCAAATGAATATTTAAAGAGATCATGAAATAATTATCGTTGGCTATGATCTCATCTTTGTCAAATGTAGTCCGAGTGTATGTATCACTAGCAGAGTTACCAACAATGCCTGACTCTTTAATCAGACAGCTGTAGTAATGTGCTTTACATACGAAAACTATATTGTTGCAAGCGTTGTCTGCTGGTATGACAACATACTTGTCGTGTAAGGAAGAGAGACAATTGAGAGCTTTGCGATCTCTAAAAACAGAACGAGGCCGAGGGTCAACACATTTCCGAAGTTTGTCAATTCGGCCGCGTACAAGAGATCGGATAGTTCTTACCCAGTCCGACAGCAGTTCGAGCTCTGGTTCCTGAATTCCCATAAGAGCACCTTCTATATATTCATGAAAATTCCATAGAATACAGTCTAATTTCCATTTGTGTTTCTCAGATTTGTAAAAAACTAAAATCTAAAACGAACCAAGTATCAATCGAGCATATATGCATTTATAAGGTTATTATTAGGCATCACAATTTTGGCTGTGTGAAGGAGTCGTCAATAATGGCAAAGTATCATCTCTTGGATTTGCACCTCGAATTTGACCCAGGTGGTCATCTCAGTACAAAAATTTACGATAAACGAGACGATTTTAATTTTCAAATTATTAATTTTCCTAATCTACAGAGCAATATACCTACTTCTCCTGCATACGGTGTTTATATTTCTCAACTTATTCGATATGCCAGAGCTTGCACACATTTCACAGATTTTTTGATCAGACACCGGTTTCTTCGTGACAGACTTTTGAAGCAGGGCTATAAGAAAATACGTCTCATACGATCACTAAAAAAATTCTTTCTTCGTTATCAGCCACTAGTAGAAAAGTTCAAAATTGAGTTAAAAGATATGATAGTTAATTGTTTTAATTAGTGTTTGACTGGTGTGCTGTACTGAGATGATCACCTCAATATCCCTATTGTGTCTCACAACTATGTTGTGTTCTATGGTCATTACCGGATCCTAAGATCGCAATGGAAGAGGGAGGTTTGGCGCCATAAAACCTGGTTTAACCCACCATTTCGTTTGAAATGCCTGTACCAAGTCAGGACCATTGCGATCCACCAGTTCTCCGGTATGACTGATTCGTTTTTGTCTTTTTCTCTGGACTATGAGATTGATCATTCAAGTTCGGTAGTTTTGTTATTACCTTTATTATCTACTGCTCGTTAAAGTTCAGTCTTTAATGCTCCTTATCTTACAGAAACGTGCAAAATATCAAAAAATATATATGTCAGTCAACTAGAATGGACCATTCAAATTCTAACCAATTTTGACTTAAATTTTCATTTTGATCCATTTAAGATAATTATATATTTTTATATTCAAATCCATATGCATTGTACCTCTATAAATTTTCAAAATGCATTTAATGGTGTGGTCAAGGGGGTACCAACACGAAAATACATGCTTAAATATCGAAAAGTACGAGTTATAGAAATTGCCACTTACGAACACTGCAAAATGAACGCGTTCCAACGTGATTTTAAATAAAAAAGGAGACGAATAAGCACTTGGTTTTTCAACACAAAATACGAGAAAAAAAGCATGCATATGATACATACAACCATGTCAACAGGAAAACACGAAAAATAAAATAACGAAAACAAAAATGTCGAATAAAGTTTTTCAAGTTGGTGAATTTTTGCCTTCATAATCTACATAATGACAACAGGTCGTCGACATATCTACCCTAAACTCAATCACTATCATAATGGTGCATTTTATATATATAAAAAAAAAGAAATCATGAAATGAAATTTGAAAACGAGATAGCTGCATGCATTCAACACACTTTATAAACATTCGAATAAAGATTCATTGAATATGGTTTAAAAAAAATGTATATTTTGAGTTTGTTATGTTTAGGTTTGCATTGTATGATATGTAAGGGAGACATATTTGGGGAGAAAGTGAAGATTTTGATGAAGTGTACCTTTATAAAAACATTTTCTAAAAGAATTGTGCAACTTTCGCTGAACCCCGCTCATTATACCAAGGTGTCTTCAATTGTAGAAATTTGAAGTGCTTGTAAATAAAAAGTTGAAAATAAGTGATTGTTGAAAATTGATTTAAGATAAAATACACAGGGTTCTCACGGTTAATATATATTGTTGGATAAATGTACTCACATATTATCTAAAGATGCACTTTAGACTTTAAATAACATGATATGGCTACGTTTACTTAGAAATTGGAGATAATAAACTTTGTCGTACAACGAAACCAGTTATATGAATTTGCTATATATTATGATATTATGTGTCTCAACCACCACCGATAACATGTAGTTTTAATTAAGTTTTTTTGAAACCTACAAATATGTTTTTTTTTTTACTTACCTATGCTCATCTTTATGATAAATTCTCTAAATATGGAATAAACATGCAAATTCAACGTCCTGCTAGCTTAGTTGTAGTCTATACAGAATATTGCTGTTGCTATACACGATTTAAAACAGTTGTTATTTAAAAGCTACTACTAATTTTATGACATAAATTGTCATAACTTTGACAAAACTTGTGTTTTGTCATTCTTTGCCAGATTTGACACATTTAATGACCAATTGGCGTAGCGAAGGGTGTGCTATATCAGGCAGGAACTGTCTAGTTTTCGGGAAAAAAATTTCGTTACGAGTTTTGTTAGTGTTTTTGATAGTTTTTGTGATTTGTTTGTTTCTTTATTTTCTCTTTTCTAGTTTACTGGTTTTGACTTTGCCATTTTGGACTTTTGACATTAGTATACCCAATTGGATCCTTTTGGTCTCCTTCTTGACAGAAACATACATTTTGTTCAATATCTCGTTTTTGTATCATACAAGGACCATTATAAAGTATTAAGGTGAGTACATTTGAATTGCAAAAAAAATCGGAAATTTCTTAATTACTAAACATATATTGACCAGACTGCGCCATTTCAGTGTTGCTTGTTTGACATGTTTTTTTCAACATATAATTCTTTGTGTCTATTTGTGTCAATGATATGACATACAAGTCTTCGGCAACAATGTGATTACAAAATAAAGAACGAAAACAAGCAAACTCGTTGCAAAACTTTCTTTTAATTCTTGGATTCTTTAGCGCTAATAGTTGAGTTGCCTTGGTCTGTATTAGAAACGATATTGTGATAAACATGATTACCTAATCAAGAAAGGTTGAACGACAAGAAGTTGAACTTTGTTTTTAAGATCACCGGATAAAATGTTATATCTTACTCACATACTTGTACATCTGAACGGGTAGTGTTGTATTGTCAACGGGTCCTTAGGTTCAAGATAGCTTTCTTTGAGAAGTTTTGGCAACATGGTAAGTCTATATTTTTCCACCCTTAATACTTTCAAAGCACAGAAAATAAATAAATCAAATAAGCAATCAATTTACAAAACACGAAACAAAGGATGAACACTTAGTGCTTTTTGTACAGTTTTATGTTTGGGTTTATTTCTCATCAAACCCCTTCCATACCTTTGTTACTTACCAGTAGGTGAGGTGTTCCGTAAAGGGTTGTTTATGTGCAAAAACACGTTAGCAGCACCTTGTCTTCTACTTATACGAAAGCACATTTAATGCAATATTTTGAGCAGAAATAAATGGACTATATTGACTTTCGATTGCTACAGCAAGCACAAAGTTTTGTTGAAAAATTGATGTTATATAAGCACCAATTATATGTTGATCGTTATTGATTGGTACTTTGTATTTGATATAATATTTAAGAAAAATACTTATACTATTTTAGATAGTAGAATAGAAGAAAATGAGATGTGGAATAAGTGTACGCGACACAACCTACATTATAAACGTATATTTTAAATATCCACAATGGAAAACAGCCAGCAGCCTTCAATGTGACCAGCGGTCGCTGCTCGCTGTTTTTCAATTGGCCCCTGGATTGAAAATAAAATACATATGATTCAAGCCCAATCCCAAAGTGCATTGAAAGACCCTCTTCTTGACAAAAAACAATTAACAAAAATTCGACTAAATACAAACATAAGCTTTGATAAAGATTCCTGGTTTAGGACAGGCACATTAAAATGTGGCGGGGTTAAACTAGTTTTTTTGGCGCCAACCTTCCCCCTAATGATAATCAATAACAAAGCACAAACTAACACACAGTAAAAATCAAATCGATAGAAGTTCAATTCAACAAGAGAGTATCTGAGACAAAAGGACAACAGGTAATTAACGGGACGTAAGGATACTCTCTTGAGAACACTCGAAGTTACTGACAGCTAGCTAAGAAGCATCCATCGACTGATGTAAAAAAATCAAGTATGTCGATTTTAAATCCGACACAACACGTCAAACACTTGATTTGATGATGCATCATCACACAAAACCGACACACTTGACCGCTGTAATGCTCAAAAATGACATAAGTATAAAAAGGCAATTAACATTTTAAAGTAAGTATCAAATTATCAATATTTTTACCAAAGAAGACTAAATTCAAAGATTTTACTAAAATATCCATTTCATAACCTTTATTTAATAAAGTTTTAAGCCAATTTTGCATTCCCAAGGGATTGTTTTTGAATTTATTTGCTCTATGAACAACATTACCGTAGAAATCTGGATGGGATATTCCCTTAACAATCAAAAGTCGTCGTGTACAGTTAAATTACTCTATATATGGATCAGGCAGTAAACATAAAATTTAATTTTGGTACGAATACACAATTATCGCCCTTTGTTTTTCGTTGACAACGAATATAGTTCCTATTAAAAATAGTGCCTTAGAAAATAATTTGCTTCAATGTGTCCATTTCAAAGGAAAGGGGTCACAGAACATTAGCAAGATGTTTTAGAAATGAAGTGAAGATGCTTGATGTGAATTAAGAAATGACAAAAAGGGGGGATTTTTTCTTATCGGAAGCTCTCGGAACTGACCCCCTGTAGGGCCTTATAGTTTTCACTTATCAAAAAAGTTGAATATATGCATTTTTTTTATTGTCCAGTATTAAGGGCATATTGGCCATAGGTACAATATAGCTAAATATAAAGTATTTATAGCCATATTTTTTTTCGTAAAGTAAAATTTCGCTATATTAAACAAAGAGGGAAAATTAATTGTGTACTCGGGCCTTTTGATTTAAGCCTGGTTCATATACATTTCTTTTTCATATAAAATATTTTACAAATTATTCAATATTCTTTTTGTTAAAGATTGTCTCAAACTCCGCCGGCTCCATGACTGATTATTAGACCAAGATTATGAGAAAACAAATTAAAATTGTGTTTGACGAAAACGCCAGTGATTTATTTGAAAAGGGTTTTGCTGACTGTTGTAATGAAATTATCACCTCAATATCCCTATCATTTCTTCATTAAAGGGGTTGTGTTTTGTGTTACTACCTGACCGTAAGATGAAAATGGAAAATGGAGGGTTGGTTCAATAAAACCTGCAATCCCGCCATTTCTTTAAATTCAGAACAAAGTCAAAACCATTGTGATCTTCATATTATTTCGTCTTTACCTTTAGTATTCGATATCCAAGTTTTGTCTGTCTTCCACAGCGTTTTTGGTGATCTTAAAGTTATGGTTCATACTTAAACGTTGTTGCTCTGTGAATTTCAGCCCATAAAACGACCTTGCATATTAAATCGGTTAGAATAATGTTTATATCGCTCTATATAACAAGACCAGAAGGTCCATAGATAAAGGGGGAAGTTTAACAATCGCACGTCAAAGAGGACTTTCGGAAGTGTTCAATATTCAGGGCCTGTAATTCTTAACTGTAGTGGACAATTTAACCGTGTACATGTATACTTTAGGCAGCAAATAATGTAGATATGTTTTTTAGGGAAAGGGAATCTGAAAAAAAAATTAGTCGAATCGCAGAACAATTTCCTCTTGTTCCATTTTTCAAATAATTACATATAAGTGCATATGTTTAAATCCCTTTAAGACTATTGGTTAATTGTCCGATAAAATCGTCATTCATTACATGTATGAAATAATCAGAAAAACAAGCATGTAGCCAATATTTGCAAAAGATAGGAAACTGCATGTCACATATTTTCATTATATCTGCATGATCTGTGTGTTCTTCAATTTGTACATGTAGGATTTAGATTTGGTAACATATATTTTACAGATAACTGCTTGTTAATGGGATCATCTTCTTCTTTTAAGACTTTTTAACAATATTTGACTTTGATAAAATGGCTGGTTTCATAAAAAAAACAACAACACTATTTGGGTGATTTCTCCTTTGCTTTTGGATTGTACGGAATTTATGAACCAATGAGATGATGCGTAGTAAAACGGGTGCTGAAACGTGACAGTGTGACTGAGCCTTATGAGATTCAAAGTGTACCACAAGCCAACGCGATGACCAAAGAATCTCATACCTTTATAGAACAGTAAGGCTGTCTATTGAAACCATGTTGATAACAATTCCTAAAAATAATGTTAAATAATTATTATTTTTTATTATTACAACATGTAGTTCAAAAGGACTTCTGTAATACGATCCCGTCGAATAGAGCCTGTACAAGAGGGTTGTACATGGCAATATTGAAAGCAAGTAATTTATTTTATTAGAACCACTAACAAAACGTTTAAAGATTTAAAAATATTAAAATATATTCTTGAAATATTCTTTTGGTTGTTTTATTTGTCTAAAACAATGTTTTACTTTTGTATTGAGAGTTCATGTGCATTTTAAATGGCTTTGCAATATATGTAAAGGTGTTGAGGAAGAATGCATTTTTATAACATGACCTGCTGAATTGAATAATACTGAAATCCTTTAAAATATAACCTTCTCGTAATAATTTCCTGCAGCCTGTAGGTTTAGCTAATATCTAAATACTTCAGATTTTTTTCAGGAAAATAACTTTTTTCATTTTGATATTATGACTGTAGTTTCGTTGATCAATACTGAAACTTCAATAAAATGGGTTTGACAATACTCACCAACACGAATTCAAGTGAACGTTGTCTACCTTAAACATGTTAAATTGTTTTGTAAAAAAAACCCACATCAAATCAGAAGCAACTTAGCCTCGTGTTAATCTTTTTTTTTGTGTCAGGCGTAACGCTGTATCAAGGAAATTGAGGCAAATGTACATTGTAAGTTGCTCGCACAAGCTTAAAATAATGCTCATTGTCATGATGAGAAAATTAGAACACTGTGTTCCCACGGCAAGTTTTGATTGTAAGAATTATAATCTCTCTTATTATCTTAAAATATCCTTTATCCTTTAAACAAGGTGATATGGCGATGGTGACTAAACTTGTCGCATAATGGAGTCCAATTCGGTGAAAATGATAAAAAAAAAATCGTCAAGAACCTTGTAGTTATCTCTTCTAATTTCTACCTTGTCATATAGAAAACAAAATTTATGTAATGTTCTAAATATTGACTATCATGCAGATGCAATGTGCTTTAATTTTAGTATACATAGAAGATCGTTGATGCTATACACAAGTTGTTCTTATATTTTTATACGACCGCAAAAAAATTGTGGACGTATAATGGTATGATGCTGTCTTTGTCGTTGTTGTCTGTTACCTTTAGTGTATACACGATAACTTTAGTTTAGTGATCCGAATGCAATGAAATTTCACAATGATATTCCTAACTATTAAAGGGTGGATAGGGTTTATTTTGGGGGTCCCACCTATTTTGGTTTCAAAATTAGGGGCCAAAAATGCTACTTATATGTTTGTTGCCACGATAACTTTAGTTCTAGTTAATTTGGCAATAATGTTCTTTACCATAAAAGGGTGAATGGGATTGATTTTGGGGGTCCCCCTTTCTTGTTTCGAAATAAGGGGCCCAAAAGGGGCAAACAATTCAAATTTTGTATTGTTTTCACCATAACTTTGTTTCTAGTTGGCTTATTGCTGTGAAATTTGTGAAGAATGTTTCTTACATTAAAAGAATGAACCTGATGAACTTTTGCGGGCCCCCTTTTCCCCGTTATGTAATTAGGGGCCAAAAGGGGCCAAAATCGAAACTTTTATATTAGTTGTCCGATTTTGAATTTTTTTTTGCATGTTTGTTCTTGTCAAATAGCGATACATTATTGAGAATCAATTCTTACGACCCCCCTTTTTTCCCCTTATTATGTAATTAGGGGCCAAAATGGAAAATTTGTGGTCTAATTTTGATCTCCTTTGGAAAAAAAATCCTTTTAAAATGTAAGTGGAAAGTCCACCAAAAGCTGCATGTGTCAAAACCTTTGTCAGTCCACCATGGGCTGCATGTGTCCAGAGTAATTTACTCGGCGAAGCTTTTTATTTTATTTTAAAACTACAAGTAGGTTTATAAAAGTTTGTTTGATCCTCCTTTACTGTATTTGCCACGCTAAGTAACTGACCACTAGTATATCAATGGGTGCGCTATGACAAAGAGGACTTGCCAACTCTTATATATTAACTGAGTTAATTCTCAATACGGATTGATTTATAGTGCAGTTGATTGTATTTCATCTGTTTTTTGTGATTTTATGTTTTTTCTTTGCTTTTCTAGTTCGTGTATACTTAGTTTAGTTTGTTGATAGATATTCAGCTGTTTTTGTAATTTCATGTTTCTTCATGCTTTTCTCAGCCGTATTAACCGTTTTTATCTTTATACTCTATTGCACTTTTGATTTTTTGACATTCGAATTTCTCATTTGTACCTCTTTACCGAAAAATACTTATTGTTCAATATGTTACAGAAAGAGACCTTACGTATGAAATATGTCATGCGAATTATTTCTTTTAAATTAAGGAACAAAACGTTACAAAACTTCGCCGCTTCGTTCCATTCGAGCAACTTTGACCTATATAGTAGATTGTCTAGCAAAATTCGTGTTCGTGTGCTTTTTCAAATGTTTTTTTAGGTGTTCTATGTAAGTTCACTTACAAAGAATAATATAATTTAAAAAAAAAAATATTAGAGCTCCTGCTTTGAGTGAATAAACTAACACTTTAAACGGCGTTAAAACATTTTCACAACCACTTTATAGTACAGGTGAACATATTTTTGATGGCAGTGTTCCTCGAAAGGGCAGCTACTTCTATACTCTCTAAAAAAAGTTACGCAACAGTAGAAAATTAAGTAAACCTACCTTATCATAAATTGATATTGCCAAGCCGTTTTTCCAAGAAAAAGACAAACAAGTGAAGTTTACTTTTCATGATTTGGACAAAATCCTAGCTGTTACGGTTTTTGATAGATAGCTAGTAGAACATAACCAATGTTTTTCCACGGAAAATGGTTGGTTGATTTAAACGGGTTGTTGATGCATAAAATTGACAGTTGTATTTCTACTTGTGATATTTTAAAAACCGGTGAAATGACGATTTTTCTAAAATCATAGATAAATTTCAATCATGTTTCGTTCTCTTGGTTTTTATTTCATTAAAATTGGTTAAGAAATGGCTTTGCAATACAAAAATAAAATTAGGTAGGTTTATTTAAAATAAATAGGGAAATTTTGTATTGTTGCGTAACTTTTTTGAGTGAGAATATAACAATTTACCACTTCGTTTATCCCAATATTTTTTAGATGCTTGAATGTCATCTCCCTGTACGTGAAAAGTACATTTTTCATAAATAAACAGAGGTACTAATGGGGCATCAGCATTTCAAAGTCGGAAAGGGCAGAGAAAAAACAAGGTAACACAAACAAGGACAGGAAAAAAAAACAGACAAAAACTTCTGAATATTAATACATAACTCACGTGTTCCTACCTGCTATAGCAAACCCGTTGCGCTGCCAATTCCTATCCAGTGTGTCAAATCTGATAAATAAGACAAAAAAAAAAAACCCTGTGACAAACCAACATCTGCACTCATCTGAGAGATGGAAATTCCATATGGGCTACGAGTGCATAATGTCTACGTAAAATTGCTTGAGTTACAACAGCAATTGAGGAGCAACACAACCTTGTGATAACAATTTTGTATCATACGTGACGCTCTGTCGAGGAAATCGATGTACATGTAATTTTCGCAAGCTCTGTAGTAACGAATAAATACGTAAACACAATAAGCTGGGGCGAACGCAATGTTGCTACACAAGAATGGAAACTTGACAATTGAAAAGTTGAGGTCATCACGTTTGTCATAGAGCTTTGCTGAAAGTTTTCCTTAAAACTCTTTTTCGGTGGTAAAGTTGGCTTTTTTTGTTACATGTAGTTACTGAGTAATTTGCTAATGATAACATATACATGTAATGCTTATAAAGATAAAGATAAAGATAAAGATATATTTATTTCCAAATTAGGTCCCCAGTAGGGCATTGACATACAACATTTATGATTCAATATATATGACAAATAAACAAAAAAACTAGAACAATGATAATTATATTGACCTTCTCCCTGCTGGCAAGATGTTTTCCTTCGATATTTGCATGCGAGTCACGGAAATTTTCTACAGATCTCTATAAAGTTGATTAAGCCCCCATCACACTGACCACGATCTTACTACGCTCTCCACGACCTCCACGATCTTAAGGGTCGTAGTAAAGTCGCGAAGATTGTGTTAAAACGTAGTCAGTGTGACTACGAGTACGAAAGAACTACGACCACAGTACGATAGTTCGAGGGGAATTTATTTTCAATTGTCAAATCAAGTACGATGCTACTACGACCACCACGAGTGCAGTGTGTTGCTTCAGCGACTTTGCTACGACCATACTACGATTATACCACGACCAGCTACGACCTTCTTACGCATCTTCTACGATCACTACGATCGTGTGACGCTTTCACTACGCTTGTACTACGCTGGGTACGATTCCACTACGCCAACATAGACTCCTCTACGATCGGTCGAACTTAAATTGCAAAACTTGGTAAGGGGTACAGGTGCCACGCTAGTCATGAAATGTTATATGATGTGTTTCCTTTAACATGTTAAGCAACATAAATTAAGGTGAATTCTAAACGTAATGTTCCTTCTGTTCAAAATTTACGTAGTGCAGTCGTAGTCACTCACAACACGATCTCCACGACCCCAGGACGACATCACTGCGATGTTCCACGATTTAGGTAAAAATCTAGATCGTAGTAAGGTCGTGGTCCAGTGTGACGGGGGCTTTACGTTAAGGTTCGGGGTCTTTTTGGTTATATAAGGGAAAAGCGTTATTAGATTTCTCAACAAGACAAGAACGAACGAAACTCTGCGAACGTAACAATGGGGATACATTATTTAAGCATACGAAAACTTGCAGATTTAACAGCTTGCTAACCTGTTTCTAGGAATTGTGCTTTTAAATTAAAGATTTGATGGAAGACATTTTTTTTTTTCGTGTTTTGAATGTCCAACATTTATTAGACTAGTAATGTGTTCTTCGTACATAAATGATATAGATAGGTAAAGTTTTGTTAAATTACGTTGGGTTTTATATGATTTGATTTATCTCCCTTTGAACGTTTTCTTGAATTATGACAACTTTATATATAATACAGCTTCATATGAGCTGTCAGAATATACAAAATAAAAAAAATAGATGATATTTCAGCAATAGTTTCAGATCTCCTTATTCTTTAGTATATATCGACCTTTAGGAACATATCATTATAATCGTTTTCCGTCTGTTTACCCATCCGCTCGTCTGTCCATCGCGAGAATTTAGCATTCACAATGTATGAGAAACATATAAAGTGCAATCAAAAAGAATAGATGTGGAGTCTTTATCGAGCTGTCCATCGTGCTCAGTAAATTTTAAGGCTTTTTTTTTTGAAGAGCAAGTTTTCAAATCTTTCACTAATCATTGAAAGGTAGGATCTGTCATTTAAATAAATATAAAACAAGAGTCTTCTCTTTGTCTTACATATATTGAGGTAGATTATTCATTACCAGTACTATGAAACTAAATTAATTAGATCTTTTGAATTAACTAAAACAGCTGAATTTTTTGCAAAAAAGATAGGACTAGTTATGTGCGATCTTAAAAGACACTTTAACATGTAGAGCTGTTTGTAAACCTCAGTTACCGAAATGTATAGAAATTGTACCATGCCAAGATTGACCAATTTTCAGCTCCTACCAACCTCTCCCCCTTTTCCTGTGGTCTTTTATTTTTCCCACCCTACCCCATATTTCTCAATATTATTTCATGTTCATTTTATCATCCTTTTATTTTCGTCGCTTTTATAGAACTCATAATTACATCGTTGCAAACGTGTACTCACATATAGAAAATCATGTTTTTACTTATAGTTTTAAGACTTATTTGACATCACACATGGTTGTGGCACGGCAACTTTTTCAACCATTGTTGTTTTTCATTTGTAAAGTCAAAGAACGGACGCTTATTAAACGTACGCAGCTTAATGGACCGCCGCGCTGAAAGGATTTATTTACATGAACACCGTAGTTTGTGTTAACTGAAGAGGGTCGCACTCGGGCTCGTGCAGCTATTGGTAGATCAGTTTTAGTCCATCTATCTTTAAAACAGTTTTACGGCCAAATAACACTTTGTGTTTATCATATGTTTACTGTTACACTGCATTGCGTTATAGTGGATAATAGCGAGCACAGCTCGTAGCGGGCACGAATGCCCGCGAGAGCGGATAGCTCTACAGCAAGTTCCCCCCCAAAAAATGGCTAATGCTGATATTGATTTTTTTGTCCGGATATGCTTCTCACAATTTCACGTGCACAATTTGTACAGGTTCGATGTGAATTTGAAAATAATTACCAATTTTGCTACTCGCCTTCCAAAATTTTTCTATGTAAATATAGAACAACGAGAAAAATATTCCGATGACGATGAGTTACTTCATTTCTAAAGTAAACAAATTTTATTCATTTTTTTTACATTTTCTTTTTTACGCTCATTCGCCCCAAATACCTCGTCCTAAACTGAATGTTCTAGAAAATGAACTGAGATTAAAGTAAAAATAGCTACGATCGTCCACGTCTTTTCGGGAATGGGGTGATCTTATATTCTGAATTCTAAACGATTTTATTCCTCAATTGAGGGCCAAAAAGAGGATCCATCTTTGATGTTTCATAGTATAGGGGGGCTGCTTCAACTCAAAAGGTATGTAAAAATACAATGAAGCTGTTCATTGACATCTTATATTTTTGCTGTGCTCGCATTTAGGCAATGCCTACCTCATATTAATCGTAAAGTAAGGGCTCCCGTTTTAGCCTTAGGTCGAGTTACGTAGAATTACGGGATCTTTTGTTAGTTCGTTTCTTGTTGAAAAATCTCTATTAAGCATCTTTAAATCGGATTTTGGGCTTCAAACCCATCAGATTTTGATAATATTTCACAAATGACAAGCCAACAGTTTTGGATCATTCTCCATCTTGATAAAATTTTTAAGATAAAACTCTTTTTTCTGCATATTCTTTTATAAAAACTTGTAACGTTTTTACCGCCAGTTGTTTGAATTTGAAAAAAGAAACTAATGAATCTTTTTAGTGTTTTGGTAATATTTTATTAACAAAAAAGAATGAAATTTTGTATCTTTTGTGTTGTTTTAGACATTCAAATGCTGACATTGCAATATATCTAAATAAGATGGTCAATTACGGAAAGCCAAAGATGTTAAAATTTATAATTCGTAAATTGTCAAGTTGTAACTTGTATTTGTGTAATTTCTTCATTCTTCCGTAAATGACTCATTTCAGTGTGTTATGACCAAGTTGAGAAGCGGGGACATAGAAATGCCAGAAGTCCTTTTGTGCGTCCGTCACACAATTGTTTCTCAGTTACTACTATTCTTAGGGGTCAAAGATGGAAAAAAATTGTAACAGATGTGACAGCTTCTATTAATCCTAGGCTTTCGATATTTGGTATACAGCTTCAGGTAGGAATCTCATAAGGTGGGATATTTATATATATTTCCATGTCGATGGCTTACCTTCTTCCTGTTTTTCGAGCATACATATAATTTTTGCCGCTTGGCGGGGGACCCAGGAATTTTTTGTTATTGTTCATTTTCCAAAAAAAAAATGCTTAGAATCATTATCACGCCGCAGCAGCTGGAAAGCAATACCTGTGTATTACCCTTCATGACTTTGGTCTTTGGCGAGAAAAAAAAACAGTATGGATATTCTATAATTACTTGCTTACTGTTATCTGCAAATATTTTTTTCCGTAATCAATATATTCTAATCCTATTCTGTAACTGTTTATAAGGAGGACTCACTATAAACTGCAATAAGAGGAGCCACGCTCCTGTCCGACCAAGTCACGCATTATTAATTCTCTATATGATAAATCAAATTTCCCCATGAAAGAGTCCTCCGAATCCCCGCCACTGTCTCCAGGGTCCAATAACCCTCTATTAGATTCATTATTAGCCACAATACGAAGATGCTATTATCAATGAAACAAGCTTCAAAGGCTTGTGTTATGGAATTGGGGGGTCAAAATTGAGTGTGATTACCTGTCTGCTTCTTTCCAGTACATTGTGACTGTTTCGAAAGCAGCGCAATCTGTCGTCATAAAGATCATGTTAGAATAACACAACGATGGCATTTTACGAATCGACATTTAACGAATCGAAAAAAAACATCAAATATACGAATTTGAAATTACACAATTACAGGTGGCAAATTGACAATTTACGAATTAAGAATAGGAAATACCATGTAACAAGTTACAAATTGACAATTAACAAATTAAGAATTTAGAAAGTACACAGTTACACATTTTAAACTTACAATTTACGAATTAAGAATTTAGAAATCACACAGTTCTAAATTACAAACTTATAATTTACGAATTTAAAATTAAGAAATTTACACAGTTACAAATTACAAATTAAGAAATAAGAATTTTGACCCCGTTGGCTTTCCATAGTCAATGTTAGATCCCTCCACTACCTGGAGACACCATTCTTGTGACATTTTATTTGTCTTAGTATTTTGAATATAGGTCCGAAATAAATTTATTTAGCTTTTGATATCACGATTTTAACCAACAGACAAAATGAACTTACTTAGACATTTTTAAAAGCCAAAAATGTACACCAAGCACCCATACTAAAAAAACAATCGTGCAAGAGAATAGTTATACATGTACCAAAAACCTCTGTGTTGTAAAAAAAACGTAATTATTGAGATCTCAAGGTGTTTATCTCTGTATATAACAAACGCATATCATAGCAAATTTAGACAATGCCCTACAATGTGGTGGCGTATACATTTTACCAAATGCAACACGCAGATGTGGAGACTGAATGACTTGTTTCTTAGGTGACATTTGAATGTATCTCGCGTACAATAAAATGTAGAATGCCTTCGACAAACAAATCCGGTATGACACTTTATAATGTATAATAACAAAATAACCGAACTTGGGAAGATCAATCTCATATTTCCAAAAGAAAAAAATAAACAAAACGAGGAGGACACAAGGAGAAATTAAGGATTGCAATATTCATGACTTAGTACAGGCTTCTTATAAATGGTGAATAATTCAAAGTTTATGGTACCCCTCCAATAGTCAATATTATTCCTATATGTGATTAAACTGACAGATATGAACTAAAACATCTTCAATAGTATAATGCTTTACATAGATAAACATTACAACAAATTTCCAGACAATAAATTTGGTTACGTCTGACGCGCGTTTTTTTACCATAGGCTCTCTACCCAAAATATTGAGGAATTAAAAAACTACATCCAGAATATGAAGAGCATTGAACGATAATATCAAAAATACCGAACACGAAAACCAGAATGTTACTAAGATTTACCTACATGTATGTCTGGGGTAGACAGAACCGTAGGCTTAAAAACATTTTAAAATTTGACTAAATAATTTAAAGCCTTGATGCGTTTTTCAACAAAACCCGAAGGGACTTACCTCGGGATTAATAACTACATTAGAAGCCTTCGTGTATGTCAAAAATAAAACTTACAACAAAGTTTCAGCCAATAAATTTTGCTAGGCCTGACGGGATTCTCGTTCGTTCAAGACTCATCAGAGGCGCTCTACCCCACATGTGCATAGGAACATTCAAAAACTATATCAAGAATATGGAGAGCTTTTAACAATTGCAAAAATACTAAACACGAAAACCAAATTGTGATTAAGGTAAACCTATGCTTTGGGTAGGCATAGAAAATTTGTGAAATTTGAACAAAATATTTAGATAATTTATGCGTTCTTCGACACAAACATATTGATGCCGGAGCGGGCTTACCTCGGGGATAATAACTCCATCAACAGCACTAAACCTTCACGTTTATACCCGCGTTTCGGTATTTGTAATTTCACCAAAAATATTTCTCTTTTAAGTGGTTGAAAATTAACAGCTTTTTTTGTTTTACATTCCTTATTGTTAAGTGTTTTTTTTTGTTTCAGAAACTGTAATTCAAACATTTTCGGATTTTTACCCAGAAATGATCTGCATAATGCACACGACATTCAGTAAAAATTTCAAATCGATATCTGATTTTTTTTTACTATTTTTGATTGTGAGAAAGGGTACTATTGATTCAGCCACTAGTAGAAAAGTTCAAAATTGAGTTAAAAGATATGGTGGTTAATTGTTTTAATTAGTGTTTGACTGGTCTGCTGTACTGAGATGATCACCTCAATATCCCTACTGTGTCTCACAACTATGTTGTGTTCTATGGTCATTACCGGATCCTAAGATCGCAATGGAAGAGGGAGGTTTTGCGCCATAAAACCTGGTTTAACCCACCATGTCGTTTGAAATGCCTGTACCAAGTCAGGACCATTGCGATCCACTAATTCTCCAGTATGACTGATTCATTTTTGTCATTTGCTCTGGACTATGAGATTGATCATTCAAGTTCGGTAGTTTTGTTATTACCTTTATTTACAATAGACATGCACTGTTTCTATTTTTTTCACAAGTATACTTCTATTCCACATGAACAGCTCCTATAACGATTGGCACAACTGATTTAACGCTGTATTTTTAAAGAATGGAAAACACAAACACATTCAATTAAACGATAATAGTAAGACTCACTTTTTTATCAAGACAAAACTCATTTATAGAGGACTGAAAAATCGAAATTCTCATTTTTCTTATAGACAACATACTTGTCCAGAACAATGAGTGTTTTTTTTTTCAGCAAACGATGAGGATTCCAAAGATCACTTATTGTGCAGATTTGCTTGCTGATTTGTTTCTTCATTCATTTGAGGCAGATTTCTTACCATCACTTCTAGACAAGAAAGATGGTAGACTTGCTCGCCTTTTTAATCTCACGTTGTTTTATATTAATAAAGTCCTTCGACAAAACACTTATCAATTTGGTCACTCTTTCCATCTCATATACCTTAATAAACTTGAGATAAAGGACACAGCGGAATCTAGGATGTCTTTTTTCATATCCGGATCTTCATATAAAAAATCCCCTCTCAATGAAGACTTTTATTAAAGCTCTATGACAAACGTGATGACTTCAACTTTCCTTTTTTGTGTAGCAAAATTCTCTCCGCCTTTTTTTTACGAATCACAATTGATTCGATATAGCATAGTATGCTGGACTTATATACATGTAGATTTCGTTGGTATCTAGCGTCACGTCTGACACAAAATTGCAAACACAAATTTTGCTGTTTCTCAGTTGCTTTCTTCGGTCACGAACTTTTTCAAAAGATATGATTCACTCATCTGATAATAGATACGTATGGGATTTCTATCGATAAGATGAGAGCATATTTTGGTTTTTCATAGTTTTTTTTGGTTACATGTAATTAACAGGATTTGACATACTGATATAAATATGTTTTAACTAATTGGCAGCGCAACGGGTGAACTAAAGCAAGTATTTCCTGCTTATTCTTCGTGAGACCCCGAGTTCATTCTGGGTAAAATATGAGTGTGTGAAGACAGCAACTGTGGAGCAGCATAACCTTGCGTTGGCAATTTATGTGTCAAACATGGCGCTATGTCAGGGAAATTGATGTATTTCCCGCAAGCTCTTGAGTAACGAATCAAGTGTGATACGAAAACTCCATAGACCGGAGATGACGGAATGTTCCTACACAAGAAACGATAATTGACGATACAAAAGTTGAAGTCATCACAATTGTCGTAGAGCTTTGTTGAAAGTCTTATTTGAGGGTTAATTTCGAGATGTAGATCTCAATATGAAGCATATTTGATATGAACTTCCTAGAATTCGTTGTGTCCTTTATTTTAAGTTTCCGAGGATATATGAGATGGAGAAGGTGACCGAATCGAAAATTGTTCAGTGAAAGGTCGTTATCAATATAAAAGAGAGAGCTAGTCAACGATATTTTTTTGTCTAGAAGAGATTTTAAGAAGTCTGCTTCATATGGATGAAGAAAACAATCATCAAGAGAAGGTGCACAATTAGCCCTTTTAGATATTGACAATCGGTTGTCAGATTGTTGCCTCTTTGCTTATTCTTGTTTTGATTACATAGTATCTGAACATCCTTGAAGTACTAATTATTGCTTAAGCCAGATCACTGTGGACAAACCATTCACGATAATACAGATGGGTTTTTTCATACAATGTATCTCTGTACGATAGTTAACTTAAAGTAAATGTCTGGTAGAGTCTGCTCTAGCAGACGTTCAGGTTAACTACCGTCAACTCATGACTTGTCAAAAAGCAGACATTCGACAGGCTTTCTGACCAATCAAAACTTCATGACTGCTATTACCAGACCAGTTATTTCAACAGGTCTGGCCTAACTGGACTCAGCTTATTAAGACGACAGTCAGATTTTAACATGTTTAATATAAAAAAGTGTGCATCAAATTAAAAACGATTTTTTACGACATTTTATTTGTGAAAACGTTACATTAAAAAATAATATATATATTAAATATAATTTATTCGTTAATCTAGAGCTTTCGAGACTAAGGTGACCAAGAGTTATCTGTCTTGACGTTATTAACCGTTGACATTCAAAATATATTATTGTTGTTTTTGTATTAAATGCCATAGTCTATTTGGAAATCCATTCAATCCATTTAATCAGTATATCAAAATAGGGACTACAAAATGCAAAAAAAATATTATTTACCACAAAAAATGATGTAATTCATTAAGGTAACATAATTTTATCATGAAATTATCTTCCGTTAATGACATTGTACAAATGAGCATACACACTTAAGATTTAAAACTAAAGTTTATATACCAATACTTTTTTTTCCTTTGAACAAACGAAAAGTTTTAAGCCGCCCTGTTAAGAGGCTGTCCATTCAGAAATCAGACAAAAGCCTACAGAATTTGGCACATGAAGAATTTGATCCCAGCAAATTTATTGTTTTAATGTTTTGTTGGACTCATATAAAAAACAAAAATCACCAGGATTCGTTTGAAAGCAACATGGATGAGTTGTGATTCAGCCTCAAAGTTCATAAACAAAGCAACCAATTTTTGCAAATATGCAAGAGTGACCTCCCTTTTGATGCACATTTTCAATGCATTCTATATAAATTATATCTAAGTCATCACTTCAATAAACCAAAAATCTGCATTTGGTTTGGACAATGGATGTTTAGTCAATGTGAAATCAATGATTTTAAAAAAATGTCATGTGCCAGCTATTGCATGGGTTTTGCTTGGACAACCTCCTAAAAGAGTGTACCAAAATCCTAGCATTATCAATGTAACATAATTAAAAAAAAATTCAGATGGGTGAACACACAACCTGTACAAAAAAGTAAACTTTGTGACTGCTTTTTATGTCTGCTCATGTCAGCTTTAGCAGACATTCAAGTTAACTACCGTTAGGTCATGACTGGTCAAAGTAGACTTGCAACAACCTTTTTTATGACTGGTCATAACTAATCATAAAGTTGTGTCTGCTTTTGTCAGACCAGTTATTTAAACAGGTCTGCTCAAAACAGACTCAATTAATAATATGACATTTTTGTATATAGAAACTGTTTATAGCATTAACAATTGAAATAAATTTCGATGACACTTTCGATGGTTAAATATGAACTTTGTCCTGTGAAATCCTCATTTTATATAGCAGACCTGTAACGAAGATAACTTGATCAGACCTGTCAAACGATCGCAACTGCTTTTAAAAGCAGAAATGGAATTATGACTGCTTTTCAAGTTAACTTGGAACCAGTCGCACGTTTGCTCAAAGCAGTTGCAAGAAGCAGAGGTGCCAATAGGGCATCCGAATGTCAAAGGTCCGAAAGGGCAGAGACAAAACCAGTAAACACGAACAAGATCGGGACAAAAACAGACAACATGTAAAACATGGAAACACAAAATTATGGAACGCCAGGACTGCCTTATGTTTGTCACCATTATTATACGCAGTAGTAACGTCATTATACTCAGTCGTTACAGCTTTATACCCAGTCGTTACAACTTTATACTCAGTTGTTACAACTTTATACTCAGTTGCTACAACTTTATACTCAGTTGTAACAACTTTATACTCAGTTGTTACAACTTTATACTCAGTTGTTACAACTTTATACTCAGTTGTTACAACTTTATACTCAGTTGTTACAACTTTATACTCAGTTGTTACAACTTTATATTCAGTCCTTACTACATTTTGTTCAGTCATTCGTACATTATACTCAGTGGTTAGAATATTATACTCAGCCGTTATAGCATTATGTTCAGTCGTGTCATAATTATACTCAGTCTTTAAAACTTTATACTTTGTCGTTACATTATTATATTCAGTCATTGCAGCATCATACTCCGCAGTTTTAACATTATACTCAGTCCTTTCGTTACTTTACTCTGTTTTTCAATATTATACACTGTCATTACAACATTATATTCAGTAGTTGTCACGTTATACTAAGGCGTTCCCACCATTATACTCAGCTATTACACCATTATACACAGGCGTTGCTACATTATACTCGGGCCTTACAACTTTATACTCTGTCTTTTCATCATTTTACGCGAATGTGACAACATTATACTATGTCATAACCACATTATAGCCAGGCGTTACAACATTATACTCCGTACGGACAACATTATACTATTTGGTTACAACTTTATACTCAGTCGTTGGATCATATTACGCTGTCTATTCAACATTATAATCTGGGGTTACAACATTATACTCTGTGATTACAACATTATACTCTGTGGTTGCATAATTATACGCTGTCTTTTCATCATTATACTTTGTGATTACACCATTATACTATGCTGTCACAACATTATCCTAAGTTCTTACAACATTATACTATGTGATTACAACTTTATACTATGTGATTACAACTTTATACTATGTGGGTACATCATTATACTATGTGGTTACAACTTTATACGCTGTCGGTACAGCACTAGGCGCTCTTTTAAGTGGTTGTTACTCGGGGAAAATCGGAAATCAACGACCATTTCCGAACTCAGATATTTTTGTAAGACTAAATTTCACACTCACCGGCACACAAAATGGCAAGTATGGAGGCGGTTCTGTTAAATTTGGGAATGGGCACTCTCGCCGAGCGTTTTCTTGAACAAAATAATTGATATAAAAATCGACAAGCAACTACCGGTATCAGATGACGAACTTGCCGCTCTTGGTGTCGTTACAGTAGGGGACGGAATCCATTTAAGAGAATCGCTGATGAAGTCAAAAGCGGGGCCACGAGATACCTGCACTGTCCTGACAGATGAAAAAGGACCACCTACGAGCAGTGATATTGTATCTGATCAATTAATAAATAAATTGCAATCAATGTACAGGGGGAAACACATTTCAAACTCGTATTTTCATTTTTGTATAAAGTACATCTTATTAACCCCTCAATAAAAGTGTTTTTTTCTATTTAGTTTTTGTAAATCTATTTGTTTTATATCCAATCGTCTTTTGCTACAGCAAAAGCTACCCCAATGAGGTGATTCATTACATGTACGGAAGATAGCTAAATTACAGTCTTTGTTAACTTGAAACAAATAATAAGATTCAAAACAACTTTATAAATCTGTGAGCTTATGTACACTAGTGAAACCCGCTTCCAAATTAGGGGTTGTGTAAATACCTAAGCATTCGGTAAACAGGAAGTAGAGGATCAAGGAACATCAGATTGCTATACGCTATATGGTACTTTAGGATAAAGCAATATGCAAATATCAGGCCTTTGCATCATGTATTGTAGTTGCTTAGAAAACTTTGACGGAAATTTTGCATATATGTCCAATATGTGTAAAAACCTTAGTATCCGGTAGACAGGAAGTATATGACATAGGAGAACAAAATAACTATACTCCATATGGTACTATAATTAAGATAAAGCTACATTTATATGCAAAATATCAGGCCTCTGTGTTATGTTGCTTAGAAAACTTCTTTGAAGCGGGGATATAAAAAAACACTTACAATTTAAAAAGACAGAAATGTTGATAAAAATGACTAAAAATATCGGGCTTTGGTGTACATCTTTTTACAGTAGCACCATTCAAGTTACCGACATTCTTTCTACAGGCCAGTGATAGACCTAGATTTTGTTATTTTCTTACACAATTTCCGTCTATATGCACAAATACACATGAGTTTCATAAATTTCATTGTCATACAATGTATCTACTTGTAGTTTTTGATGAGCTCAGAGCGGAAACCTATGATTAGAAGGGTAATGTAAAAGTCTATCCTCATTTTTTTGTGGGATTTATTGCCCATTGACCTTAAGACTTTTGCCCGTAACAGATTTCTCAGCTGCTAGTAATCCAAGGCTTTCAATATTTGGTATGCTTCAGGTAGGGGTCAAAATAGAAAAAAAATCGAAACAGAGTTCTAAGTTCCTGCTATTCGTACGCTTTCCATATTTGGTATGCAGCTTTAGATAGGGGTTTCATATGGTGGGAATCTCGCTTGCCTACCTCCTGTTTAACGGACGGACTTAAAGTTTTTGCCACACGTCGGGGGAGGGAAAAAGGAATTCCGTTCTTGTTGGTTTTGTTAATGTTTTTGTTTGTTTGGTTTTTTTCAAGGAGGGATATGTGAATCCCGGGTTTTTATTCTAACAATGTTGCATTGTTGATGCACAACCACTATCCGACCCGAAACTTACCTATGTTTTCATTCGTGTATTTGCTAGTCGCTATTTTGATTCTTTTTCATGTTTTGGGACAAGCAGGGAAATCAGTGTCCCATGGACACATTCCTTTTTTATTGGGGGTAACGTCATATCAAAATACATGTACACTATTTAAATGACATTAAAACATATTGCACACTCAAAAAGTAGACCCTTTGGGCCGCACCTATGTACCTATACCCCCCGGTCGAGAAAATTTTATTATCAAATATGTCAGCTCACTGTGGGCCAGTACCAGGATCGTTATTTCGTAGAATGTTTACCGAAAGTTACGGCTTGCTTCGCAAGTGGTAAGTTTAGCTTTATTTGTATATTTGCGTGTGGTGAGTTTTATCTGAGATCATTCAATTTAGATTTTAATTTTCTCAGGTTTTATTGACTCCTTTTATTTTTGATTATTGAAGAAGTCTATTCTTGATATATTGAGTGGAATTATAGAACTAAACACAAATGCTTTAGAAACATACTTTGATAATTAACGTTACTTATTAGGCCTACAAAAAGTATGTTTTTCCGGTTTCATCCCAGAAAAAATAGGGTCGGTAAGTAGGCATTTTTTTTAAATTTTAATGTTTTACCTTGAGTTAATGGGGAGTTGATTTCAAGTTTAACAGTGCTTAAGGAAAAATGTCAATAAAGAGGCTAGGATCGGCATGATAAAATAAGAGGCTCCCTGGAGCCTGAATCGCTCACCTGGTCTTGATGTCAACCCTACAAAGAACTTTATAGAGCTGAATAAGCTGAACATTAAAGCCAGCCACAGCTTTTCTCTTTCAACAATAGTTTTCAATCTTTGGACCAAAAACGTGCAAAATGTTTTTTTTTGAGGGCCGTCTGAAAACCTTGACTCTATATATAAATACTTTTGTTAAGAGCTTAATGAACTGAACATTTTAGCAAGCAGCCACTTTTCTTTATCTGCTAGTTTTCATTTTATCAGCCAAAAACATGAAAACATGTTTATTGAGGGGCTGTAATCCCTATAAGGGGTCATCTGACAACTTCGACCCTATGGAGACTTTTGTAAAGCTAAATAAGCTGAACATTGAAGCAAGCAACAGCTTTTCTCTATCTGCAATAGTTTTCATTTTATAGACCAAAAACACTTTTTTTCGCCTTTAAGGGCTGTAACCCTTATAAGGGGTCATCTGACAACTTCGACCCTATTGGGACTTTTGTAGAGGTAAATGAGCTGAGCATATAAGCAAGCAACAACTCTTCTCTATCTGCAATAGTTTTCATTTTATAGGCCAAAAACACTATTTTTCGCCTTCAAGGGGCTGTAAACCCTATAAGGGGTCATCTGACAACTTCAACCCTATGAAGACTTTTGTAGAGCTAAATGAGCTGAACATTTAAGCAAGCTACAGCTTTTCTCTATCTGCAACAGTTTTCATTTTATAGGGCAAAACATGAAAAAAGGCTATTTATGACCTTTAAATGGACATTACCCCAATTAGGGTTCTTCTGACAAATTCGACCCAATGGAGACTTTTGTAGAGCTTTAGATTCTGAAGAGCCTAAGATCCTTCGGATTTGTTCTATTTGTTATGGTTGCTGAGTTACTAAGCCATTTTAAGTGGTTTTATTTCTAGTAACAGCCGCCATGTTTTTATCGAATCATTTCAAAATGAGGATCGTTTGTTGCCAACATGTCATATACCATTCCTGCAAAGTTTCAATTAAATTGGTATAGTGGTATCAGAGGAGTACATTTTTGACATTGTTAACGGACGACGACGACGGACGACAGACGACGGACGACGACGGACGCATAGTGATGGCATAAGCGCACATGGCCTTTGGCCAGGTGAGCTAAAAAGGGTAGGTAGGGAAACCTGAAACACACATGTTTCATTTGACTTTATCTAAAGTACAAGCTAAATAGTTTATAGTACTTTTCTATATGATACAAATACGCCATCATCTTTACGTATACACTGTATATATAGGTTTGAGGTTGAATAGGCTCAAGGCCGTTCTAATATGATACAGGTTAAACCTGATAAGCTCTTAAAAAGACTTACTTTGTCATCCAAGAGTCTAGCAAGAAAAACAAATTTACAGAAGATCAAATAATAGAAATGCTCAACTTTCTAATCGACAACATATTTGTACAGTTTGGTGGACGTGTTTTTCAGCAAACAATAGGTATCCCAATGGGCACAAATTGTGCACCATTGCTTGTCGATTTGTTTCTTCATTCATATGAAGCAGACTTCTTACAATCACTTCTAGACAAAAAGGACCGCAAACTTGCTTTATCCTTCAATCTCACATTTCGTTATATTGATGATGTCCTTTCACTAAACAATCCTCGATTTGGTGACTATTTACATCTCATATATCCGAAGGAACTTGAGGTAAAGGACACTACAGATTCTAGGAGGTCTGCTTCATATTTGGATCTATTTCTCGAAATTGACACACAAGAAAGGCTTTGTACAAAGCTCTATGACAAACGTGATGACTTCAACTTTTCAATAGTTAACTTTCCCTTTCTGTGTAGCAACATTCCGTCCGCTCCAGCATATGGAGTTTACGTATCACAATTGATTCGTTATTCCAGAGCATGTGGGGAGTACAACGACTTCCTTGATAGAGCTACACGGCTGACAAGCAAATTGTTAACACAGGGGTACGTTGCTCCCAGGTTGTTGTCATCACTCAAGAAATTTTACGGACGACATCATGTGCTTGTATGCAAATACGGGATTTCTATCTCTCAGATGAGCACAGATGTTGGTTTGACATAGAGTTTTGTAATGTCATCCTTTCCGGATTTGACCAACACTTAATCGATCTTTGGCAACGTGACGGGTGTGCTATAGCAAGCAGGAACTGCTTACTCTTCCGGAGCACCTGAGTTCACTCTCGTTTCGACTTGAGTTCGCGTTGCTGAATGCGGTTTTGTTGTTATGTGTGTGTGTTTTATGTTGTTATGTGGTTTGTTTTGTTGTGATGATTTTTTGTCTGCCGGTTTTGTCTTTGTCTTCACGGTTTTATGATACTGATTACCCCTTTGGTACACCTTTGCTTCTCCCGCAGATATTAACTTTCTTACATATATACTATAGGTGCCTCATACCCACAATTTTGAAAAAAAAGAACGAACGGCAAACAGAACAAGGAAGTGAATTGTTCGGACGCGGACCCCGAAGAACGCATCCTTTAAAGAATATTTCTACTATCATTTTCGAATGCAAACCCGGTTAGAGAGAAAATAACAAAAACAAATTTGTTCACTGAGGACAAAGTAAATATAATGGCTACTGCATGTACTGGGAATGAAATTTGTCTGCTGAAGTATTCAAGTTATTTGTTTGGTTGACAGTGCACCGCTTTTTTGGGGTCTTGTTTCGCGAAAATTAGAATGACAGGTTCCCCGCTTCTGTCATTTTTGTTTTGATGGACGTGACCTCTAGTGATCGAATAGACGCCAATAATGAAAATATCCCTGAAGTCCTAATTTTTTATTCGAATTCTTTACATTTAAAACATTTCATAGCTGGAAATACTTGAAATAATTTATATTAATACAATAAATATGTTTATTATTTTTAAATTGAAAATTAAAAAAAAGGAATTTAATTTTGCATTCCGTGTTATTGGGTGCGGATTTCTGACTAGCTTATACGTACGTCTTCCGGTTTAAGGCATCATACTCAGTCAATTTAGCTCCCGCTTGGTGGGAGCTTATAAATCGACTATGATACACATCCAATAACAAACCCTGGTTTTTAAAAGGTTAGATGTACTTTAAAAGAAAGCATCTGTTCTGTGTTCATGATGCAAAAATGAAAATACGAGTTTGAAATGTTTTTATCACCCTGTAGGTTGATTGAAATTAATTCAATTATTTGATAAGATACAGTATTTTTATACCAATCTTTTTGTTCAAGAAAACGCCCGGCGAGAGTGCTTATTCCCAAATTAAACAAAACCGCCTCCATACTTGCCATTTTGTTAGGCGGTGAGTGTAAAATTTAATCTTACAAAAATATCCGAGTTCGGAAATTGTCGTTGATTTCCGATTTCCCCCGAGTAACAACCACTTAAAAGAGCACCCAATGCTGTAACGACAGCATATAAAGTTGTAACCACATAGTATAATGATCCACCCTCATAGTATAAAGTTGTAATCACATAGTATAAAGTTGTAAGAACTTAGTATAATGTTGTGACAGCATAGTATAATGGTGTAATCACAGAGTATAATGTTGAAAAGACATCGTATAATTATGCAACCACAGAGTATAATGTTGTAATCCCAGAGTATAATGTTGTAACCCCAGATTATAATGTTGAATAGACAGCGTAATATGATCCAACGACTGAGTATAAAGTTGTAACCACATAGTATAATGTTGTCAGTACGGAGTATAATGTTGTAACGCCTGGCTATAATGTGGTTACGATATAGTATAATGTTGTAAACAACCGCGTAAAATGATGAAAAGACAGAGTATAAAGTTGTAAGGCCCGAGTATAATGGTGTAACGCCTGCGTATAAAGGTGTAATAGCTGAGTATAATGGTGTAATAGCTAAGTGTAATGGTGTAACGCCTTAGTAAAACGTGATAACTACTGAATATAATGTTGTAACGACAATGTATAATATTGAACAACAGAGTAAACTAAAGAAAGGACTGAGTATAATGTTAAAACTGCGGAGTATGATGCTGCAATGATTGAATATAACAATGTAACGACAAAGTATAAAGTTTTAAAGACTGAGTATAATGTTAGACGACTGGGTATGTCGTAACCACATTATAGCCAGGCGTTACAACATTATACTCCGTACTGACAACATTATACTATGTGGTTACAACTTTATACTCAGTCGTTGGATCATATTACGCTGTTTATTCAACATTATAATCTGGGGTTACAACATTATACTCTGGGATTACAACATTATACTCTGTGGTTGCATAATTATACGATGTCTTTTCAACATTATACTCTGTGATTACACCATTATACTATGCTGTCACAACATTATACTAAGTTCTTACAACATTATACTATGTGATTACAACTTTATACTATGTGATTACAACTTTATACTATGTGGGTACATCATTATACTATGTAGTTACAACTTTATACGCTGTCGGTACAGCATTAGGTGCTCTTTTAAGTGGTTGTTACTCGGGGGAAATCGGAAATCAACGAAATCAATTTCCGAACTCGGATATTCTTGTAAGATTAAATTTTACACTCACCGCCTAACAAAATGGCAAGTATGGAGGCGGTTTTGTTTAATTTGGGAATAAACACTCTCGCCGGGCGTTTTCTTGAACAAAAAGATTGGTATAAAAATACTGTATCTGATCAAATAAATGAATTAATTTCAATCAACCTACAGGGTGATAAAAACATTTGAAATTCGTATTTTCATTTTTGCATCATGAACACAGAACAGATGCTTTCTTTTAAAGTACATCTAACCTTTTTAAAACCAGGGTTTGTTATTGGATGTGTATCATATTCGATTTATAAGCTCCCGCACAGCGGGAGCTAAATTGACTGAGTATGATGCCTTAAACCGGAAGACGTACGTATAAGCTAGTCAGAAATCCGCACCCAATAACACGGAATGCAAAATTAAATTCCTTTTTTTTTAATTTTCAATTTAAAAATAATAAACATATTTATTGTATTAATATAAATTATTTCAAGTATTTCCAGCTATGAAATGTTTTAAATGTAAAGAATTCGACTTCAGGGATATTTTCATTATTGGCGTCTATTTTATCACTAGAGGTCGCGTCCATCAAAACAAAAATGACAGAAGCGCGGGAACCTGTCATTCTAATTTTCGCGAAACAAGACCCCCAAAAAAGCGGTGCACTGTCAACCAAACAAATAACTAGAATACTTCAGCAGACAAATTTCATTCCCAGTACATGCAGTAGCCATTATATTTACTTTGTCCTCAGTGAACAAATTTGTTTTTGTTCTTTTCTCTCTAACCGGGTTTGCATTCGAAAATGAAAGTAGAAACATTCTTTAAAGGATGCGTTCTTCGGGGTCCGCGTCCGAAGCAATTCACTTCCTTGTTCTGTTTGCCGTTCGTTCTTTTTTTTCAAAATTGTGGGTATGAGGCACCTATAGTATATATGTAAGAAAGTTAATATCTGCGGGAGCTTATCAGGTTTAACCTGTATCATGTTAGAACGGCCTTGAGCCTATTCAACCTCAAACCTATATATACAGTGTATACGTAAAGATGATGGCGTATTTGTATCATATAGAAAAGTACTATAAACTATTTAGCTTGTAGTTTAGATAAAGCCAAATGAAACATGTGTGTTTCAGGTTTCCCTACCTACCCTTTTTAGCTCACCTGGCCAAAGGCCATGTGAGCTTATGCCATCACTATGCGTCCGTCGTCGTCCGTCGTCTGTCGTCCGTCGTCGTCGTCCGTTAACAATGTCAAAAATGTACTCCTCTGATACCACTATACCAATTTAATTGAAACTTTGCAGGAATGGTATATGACATGTTGGCAACAAACGATCCTCATTTTGAAATGATTCGATAAAAACATGGCGGCTGTTACTAAAAATAAAACCACTTAAAATGGCTTAGTAACTCAGCAACCATAACAAATAGAACAAAATCGAAGGATCTTAGGCTCTTCAGAATCTAAAGCTCTACAAAAGTCTCCATTGGGTCGAATTTGTCAGAAGAACCCTAATTGGGGTATTGTCCATTTAAAGGTCATAAATAACCTTTTTTCATGTTTTGCCCTATAAAATGAAAACTGTTGCAGACAGAGAAAAGCTGTAGCTTGCTTAAATGTTCAGCTCATTTAGCTCTACAAAAGTTTTCATAGGGTTGAAGTTGTCAGATGACCCCTTATAGGGTTTACAGCCCCTTGAAGGCGAAAAATAGTGTTTTTGGCCTATAAAATGAAAACTATTGCAGATAGAGAAAAGTTGTTGCTTGCTTAAATGTTCAGCTAACTTAGCTTTACAAAAGTCTCCATAGGGTCGAAGTTGTCAGATGACCCCTTATAGGGATTACAGCCCCTCAATGAACATGTTTTCATGTTTTTGGCTGATAAAATGAAAACTATAGCAGATTAAGGAAAGTGGTTGCTTGCTAAAATGTTCAGTTCATTAAGCTCTTAACAAAAGTATCTATATATATAGAGTCAAGGTTTTCAGACGGCCCTCAAAAAAAACATTTTGCACGTTTTTGGTCCAAAGATTGAAAACTATTGTTGAAAGAGAAAAGCTGTGGCTGGCTTAAATGTTCAGCTTATTCAGCTCTATAAAGTTCTTTATAGGGTTGACATCAAGACCAGGTGAGCGATTCAGGCTCCAGGGAGCCTCTTATTGTATCATGCCGATCCTAGCCTTTTTATTGACATTTTTCCTTTAGCACCGTTAAACTTGAAATCAACTCCCCATTAACTCAAGGTAAAACATTAAAATTTTTAAAAAAATGCCTACTTACCGACCCTATTTTTTCTGGGATGAAACCGGAAAAACATACTTTTTGTAGGCCTAATAAGTAACGTTAATTATCAAAGTATGTTTCTAAAGCATTTGTGTTTAGTTCTATAATTCAACTCAATATATCAAGAATAGACTTCTTCAATAATCAAAAAAAAGGAGTCAATAAAACCTGAGAAAATTAAAATCTAAATTGAATGATCTCAGATAAAACTCACCACACGCAAATATACAAATAAAGCTAAGCTTACCACTTGCGAAGCAAGCCGTAACTTTCGGTAAACATTCTACGAAATAACGATCCTGGTACTGGCCCACAGTGAGCTGACATATTTGATAATAAAATTTTCTCGACCGGGGGGTATAGGTACATAGGTGCGGCCCAAAGGGTCTACTTTTTGAGTGTGCAATATGTTTTAATGTCATTTAAATAGTGTACATGTATTTTGATATGACGTTACCCCCAATAAAAAAGGAATGTGTCCATGGGACACTGATTTCCCTGCTTGTCCCAAAACATGATAAATAATCAAAATACCGACTAGCAAATACACGAATGAAAACATAGGTAAGTTTCTGGTCGGATAGTGGTTGTGCATCAACAATGCAACAATGGTAGAATAAAAACCCGTGATTCACATATACCCCCTTGAAAAAAACCAAACAAACAACAACAATAACAAAACCAACAAGAACGGAATTCCTTGTTCCCTCCCCCGACGTGTGGCAAAAACTTTAAGTCCGTCCGTTAAACAGGAGGTAGGCGAGCGAGATTCCCACCATATGAAACCCCTATCTAAAGCTGCATACCAAATATGGAAAGCGTACGAATAGCAGGAACTTAGAACTCTGTTTCGATTTTTTTTCTATTTTGACCCCTACCTGAAGCATACCAAATATTGAAAGCCTTGGATTACTAGCAGCTGAGAAATCTGTTACGGGCAAAAGTCTTAAGGTCAATGGGCAATAAATCCCACAAAAAAATGAGGATAGACTTTTCCATTACCCTTCTAATCATAGGTTTCCGCTCTGAGCTCATCAAAAACTACAAGTAGATACATTGTATGACAATGAAATTTATGAAACTCATGTGTATTTGTGCATATAGACGGAAATTGTGTAAGAAAATAACAAAATCTAGGTCTCTCACTGGCCTGTAGAAAAAATGTCGGTAACTTGAATGGTGCTACTGTAAAAAGATGTACACCAAAGCCCGATATTTTTAGTCATTTTTATCAACATTTCTGTCTTTTTAAATTGTAATTGTTTTTTATATCCCCGCTTCAAAGAAGTTTTCTAAGCAACATTACACAGAGGCCTGATATTTTGCATATAAATGTAGCTTTATCTTAATTATAGTACCATATGGAGTATAGTAATTTTGTTCTCCTATGTCATATACTTCCTGTCTACCGGATACTAAGGTTTTTACACATATTGGACATATATGCAAAATTTCCGTCAAAGTTTTCTAAGCAACTACAATACATGATGCAAAGGCCTGATATTTGCATATTGCTTTATCCTAAAGTACCATATAGCGTATAGCAATCTGATGTTCCTTGATCATCTACTTCCTGTTTACCGAATGCTTAGGTATTTACACAACCCCTAATTAGGCGTAGCAAAATTTACTGTCTGGAACTTTGTTGTCATTTGTATTTCGAACACACGTGAAGGTTAGCACTGCTGGTGGAGTTTAAATTCCCCGAGGTTAGCCCGCTCCGGCACCAACACTTTTGAGTTGGAGAATACATCAAAGCTTTAAATTATCCGTCTAAATTTCAAAATTGTCTAAACCCTAAGGTTCTTCCTACCCCAGACATAGGTTGAATATCTTAGTAATAATTTGGTTCCCCAGTTTGGTATTTTTGGTTATACTGTTCTATGCTCTTCATATTCATACAGTGTTTGGCATTTTCAATATTTTTGGTAGAGCGCCTCTGATGAGTCTTCAATAGACGAAACGCGCGTCAGGCGTAGCAAAATTTACTGTCTGGAACTTTGTTGTCATTTGTATTTGGAAGCGGGTTTCACTAGTGTGCATAAGCTCACAGATTTATAAAGTTGTTTTTTGAATCTTATAATTTGTTTCAAGTTAACAAAGACTGTAATTTAGCTATCTTCCGTACATGTAATGAATCACCTCATTGGTCTAGCTTTTGCTGTAGCAAAAGACGATTGGATATAAAACAAATAGATTTACAAAAAACTAAATAGAGAAAACACTTTTATTGAGGGGTTAATAAGATGTACTTTATACAAAAATGAAAATACGAGTTTGAAATGTGTTTCCCCCTGTAGATTGATTGCAATTTATTTATTAATTGATCAGATACAATATCACTGCTCGTACGTGGTCCTTTTTCATCTGTCAGGAGGGTGCAGGTATCTCGTGGCCCCGCTTTTGACTTCATCAGCGATTCTCTTAAATGGATTCCGTCCCCTACTGTAACGACACCAAGAGCGGCAAGTTCGTCATCTGATACCGGTAGTTGCTTGTCGATTTTTATATCAATTATTTTGTTCGAGAAAACGCTCGGCGAGAGTGCCCATTCCCAAATTAAACAGAACCGCCTCCATACTTGCCATTTTGTGTGCCGGTGAGTGTGAAATTAAGTCTTACAAAAATATCTGAGTTCGGAAATTGTGGTTGATTTCCGATTTTCCCCGAGTAACAACCACTTAATAGAGCGCCTAATGCTGTAACGACAGCGTATAAAGTTGTAACCACATAGTATAATGATGTACCCACATAGTATAAAGTTGTAATCACATAGTATAAAGTTGTAATCACATAGTATAATGTTGTAAGAACTTAGTACAATGTTGTGACAGCATAGTATAATGGTGTAATCACAGAGTATAATGTTGAAAAGACAGCGTATAATTATGCAACCACAGAGTATAATGTTGTAATCACAGAGTACAATGTTGTAACCCCAGATTATAATGTTGAATAGACAGCGTAATATGATCCAACGACTGAGTATAAAGTTGTAACCACATAGTATAATGTTGTCAGTACGGAGTGAGTATAATGTTGTAACGCCTGGCTATAATGTGGTTATGACACAGTATAATGTTGTCACATTCGCGTAAAATGATGAAAAGACAGAGTATAAAGTTGTAAGGCCCGAGTATAATGGTGCAACGCCTGTGTATAATGGTGTAATAGCTGAGTATAATGGTGGAACGCCTTAGTATAACGTGATAACTACTGAATATAATGTTGTAACGACAGTGTGTAATATTGAAAAACAGAGTAAAGTAACGAAAGGACTGAGTATAATGTTAAAACTGCGGAGTATGATGCTGCAATGACTGAATAAAATAATGTAACGACAAAGTATAAAGTTTTAAAGACTGAGTATAATTATGACACGACTGAACATAATGTTATAACGGCTGAGTATAATATTCTAACCACTGAGTATAATGTACTAATGACTGAACAAAATGTAGTAAGGACTGAATATAAAGTTGTAACAACTGAGTATAAAGTTGTAACAACTAAGTATAAAGTTGTAGCAACTGAGTATAAAGTTGTAACAACTGAGTATAAAGTTGTAACGACTGGGTATAAAACTGTAACGACTGAGTATAATGACGTTACTGCTGAGTATAATGATGGTGACAAACATAAGGCAGTCCTGGCGTTCCATAATTTTGTGTTTCCATGTTTTACATGTTGTCTGTTTTTGTCCCGATCTTGTTCGTGTTTACTGGTTTTGTCTCTGCCCTTTCGGACCTTTGACATTCGGATACCCTATTGGTACCTCTGCTTCTTGCAACTGCTTTGAGCAAACGCGCGACTGGTTCCAAGTTTACTTGAAAAGCAGTCATAATTCCATTTCTGCTTTTAAAAGCAGTTGCGATCGTTTGACAGGTCTGATCAAGTTATCTTCGTTACTGGTCTGACAAAAGCAGACACAACTTTATGACTAGTTATGACCAGTCATAAAAAAGTTGTTGCAAGTCTACTTTGACCAGTCATGACCTAACGCTAGTTAACTTGAATGTCTACTAAAGCTGACATGAGCAGACATAAAAAGCAGTCACAAAGTTTACTTTTTTGTACAGGTTGTGTGTTCACCCATCTGTATTACTAAGAATTTTTTTTTGAATTATGTTACATTGATAATGCTAGGATTTTGGTACACTCTTTTAGGAGGTTGTCCAAGCAAAACCCATGCAATAGCTGGCACATGACATTTTTTTTAAAATCATTGATTTCACATTAAGTAAACATCCATTGTCCAAACCAAATGCAGATTTTTGGTTTATTGAAGTGATAACTTAGATATAATTTATATAGAATGCATTGAAAATGTGCATCAAAAGGGAGGTCACTCTTGCATATTTGCAAAAAATTGGTTGCTTTGTTTATGAACTTTGAGGCTGAATCACAATTCATCCATGTTGCTTTCAAACGAATCCTGGTGATTTTTGTTTTACATATGAGTCCAACAAAACATTAAAACAATAAATTTGCTGGGATCAAATTCTTCATGTGCCAGATTCTGTAGGCTTTTGTCTGATTTCTGAATGGACAGCCTCTTAACAGGGCGGTTTAAAACTTTTCGTTTGTTCAAAGGAAAAAAAAGTATTGGTATATAAACTTTAGTTTTAAATCTTAAGTGTGTATGCTCATTTGTACAATGTCATTAACGGAAAATAATTTCATGATAAAATTATGATACCTTAATGAATTACATCATTTTATGTGGTAAATAATATTTTTTTTGCATTTTGTAGTCCCTATTTTGATATACTGATTAAATGGATTGAATGGATTTCCAAATAGACTATGGCATTTCATACAAAAACAACAATAATATATTTTGAATGTCAACGGTTAATAACGTCAAATTTTGCACAGTGGTAGAACCCTATAAGATGTGGCATGTACTGATATTCAAGTATGGGGACCGCCTAGGGACCGTGCCACGCCCCCAAAAATACCCCCCATTTTTTTTTTAATATGTTGAAAGAAGTTCAAATTACTGCCTTATAACCATTTATATCATTACTCCTTATAAGTAGACGAATCATTTGGTACTATAGGGTGGTCCCAGGGGTCATGCCCCGCCCCCTCAAATTAAAAAATCCCTAATATCTTGAACATCATTGAGATCCCCACCCTTTAACCATACATATTATTACTCCTTATGATTAGACGAATCATTTGACACCACAGGGGGGTCCAAGGGGGTCATGCCCGGCCCCCCTTAAATTACAAAATCCTTAATATCTTGAAAATCATTGAGATCCCCACACTATAACCATATATATTATTACTCCTTATGATAAGATTAATCATTTGGTACCATAGGGGTCCCAGGGGGTCATGCCTGCCTCCCATCATATTGCAAAATTCTTAATATCTTGAGAATTTTTTACATCTCCACCTTATAAACATATATATTATTACTTCTTATGATAAGACGAATCATTTAGTACCATAGGGAGATCCCAGGGGGTCATGCCCGCCTCCCATCAAATTACAAAAGTCCTTAATATCTTGAAAATCATTGAGATCCCCACCCTATAACCATATATATTATTACTCCTTATGATCATACCAATCATTTGGTACCATAGGTGTCCCTATGGAGGTCAATCTTCGCCCCTCAAATTATTACTCCTTATGATTTTAAAGATAGGGGAGTCTGAGATGATAACATGGGAGTCATGATTGGGAAACTTCGTTTGGGAGACTTTGTAACAGTTTCACAGTTACACTTATTACTTGTTCTATTTGAAATCTTGTAAGCTTTTTTCATGTTTAATTTTGCAGACAATCCTATTCATCTTGTTCTTTATCGCTGCTTTATCTGGATTTCCATTGGAAAGAGATCGGACTATTCATAACATCAGCAGGAGTGAGGATATGATTATGATATCTCAGACTAACGGAACTGACGAAATATTCAATCACTCCCTGGGCCCTCAAAAAGAGCAAAATATTACTACGTTTCAGCAGAATGGTGCAAAGAATCATGCTTTGATTTCAAATGAGCCTTGCGGATTGGAATTCGATCTTGTAGATATAGAGAGAGCAAAAAATAAAATCAGAACAGACATTCTAAATGATGAGGTATTTTTATTTTTCTTTTATCTAAAGCCTAAGGCTGACTTTTATTACAAACACCTTCTTGATAAAAAAGAAGTCTACTGGAATGGTATACAAGAATGGGTATGGTTTAAAAAAGAATATAAGTACTATGTAGCTAATCTACCAGTTGATTTAGACGCTTTAACATTTACTATTTCTCACTATGGCTCCAAAAACATTGAAATTCGATGGAATGTGACCGGAAACTGTAATCAAACTGGAAGCATTAATTATGAAAAGGAGACAAAGAAAATTAAAGATTACTTAAAACGTCAAGTCATAGAAAACGAAACATGGGCAGAATCGCAAATATGCCATAGAAATTTTGTTAGAGATACACAATTTCTCACTTATTTGTATAAAGTGTTAACGATATGGATTGGCTATGATTTTGATTGTTACTCAACAAATTTGTTGGAAAACGATGTGCCTACAGAAGAATCAAAGAATACCATTATCAAAATTCTTCTTGTTGTTGTCGGAATTTTAGCATATATGTACCCTTTATTATTTCGCATGGTTGAGACTTTACAGCCTACAGCGTACTATAAGGATTTGTTTTATTACCACAAAGACACTATAGAAACCGAAAAGCCGTATAGCGTTGCAAGATGCAGTAAAAAATTTTTTTATGGCAATTGGGTTACGTATGAAAATGCATCGAATAATACGTGGGTGAAATACATACCTATTATTCGGATGTTTTTCCTTATATTTATAATCATGCTTTTGGTGAACTTTTGGTTAGTTCTAAAAGTGACAAACACATTTCATGAACATGGCAATGAACACTTTCCTGAAGTTTATCGATTGGGAACATGGGAATACAACCTAATACCGTCATTTCCTTACAAAAGATGTGTTTTCATTTTCATCTTCGCGATTCCATTTTTTGTTTCGAACGTCTGGTTCTATAAGTTATATAACGAAGGAAAAAATAATATTTCTATATGTTTTCCAAAAGTATGTTGTGATAAGAAAACAAGATACTGTTGTACTTCAATCGAAGATATTGTTAACCCAGAAAATGTTAAGGAAAATACAAATGTTGCCAAAAGTCACGATGTTGAAGATAAAAAAGATATCGAGCTATTAACTGTTGGAAAAAATCTTATTTTAAAGTTCACTTTGTTATTTAAATGCGATTTGTGGTGTTTCGTGTTTCAGCATTCATTTTGTCTTACTGTTTTTGAAAATATTGCGGAAAGTTTAAATAAAAAAAGGGTAATAGCTTGGGTCGTATTAGCAGTTCTTGCACTAGTTTTTGAAATTTTATTTTTTATCATTAACTCGGTATTAGTTATTATACAATGTTTTCCGCTGATTAGTCTATATTTTGGATCTTTGCAGAATGTAAAATCAGCAAAGGATATCATTATATCTGTTATCTGCTCTCTAGTGTATTTGTGTTCGTTGCGAGAACACATCTATATTTTTGTTTTTATACTTAGAGCATTTTTTCATACAATACTTATCGGTTTTATTGGTCCTGAGCATATATTTAGAGTCTACGTCGTGGTTATTGGAGTTCTAGCATATTCTTTAAGTTATTTTAACACATTTGTTGACTCCTATAAGAATATAGTGAATTTCGTTTTTAAACAAAAAATCGACAAACGAAAGATTGAAGATTTAGAAAAAGAAATTCAAGACAACAGGAAAAAGGAAAAAGATTTAAAAGAGAACATTTCAAACTGCCAGAAGCAGAGTCAAAATTTGGATCCTACCCAATCGGGCTACCAGCAACAGAAAACAGATTTAGAAAATAGAATTACAGAATTGAATGAAGAGAAATATAATTTTCAACAGAAACGTTTACAGTGTGAGAAAGAAGTGTACAATTACACTTCTTTAAATGAAATTATTTTTAATTACATTGTAGATAATTGTTTTACTGTACAACAGAGAATCGTTATTCTCATTTTTAAAACTGGACTAACACTTGTTTTTTTCTATGTTGCATTCGTAGTTCTAGAAGATTCTGGAGTCTTTATTCAAACAAAAAATATTAGTGATTTCATTTCTTATTTTGCTGTACTTTTGTCTCCACAAATCGTTAAGTTACTATTTCAGTCACCAACAGACCAATTTATAAAATCTCACGCGTCTGAATTAGAACATTTGTATAACAGTGCAAGTGAAGGTTATAATCATTCTAGAACTACTTATAATACAGAAAATAAAAATACAGAAAAAAAAAATAAATGTGTCAGAGGCTGTCGTTTTTGTCAACGGGTTTTATGCATTTGTTGTTATTTAACAGCAGACCAATGTTCGAGTTGTTGCGTTTGCTGTAGCAAAAACGAACCGGCTGAACCCACTGAACGAGATCATGACAGTGATGAGCAGAATGAGACAGCTACTTAACTAAGCTTTTTTTAATAAAGATGTATACCATTTTACAATTTTTAACGATTGTATTTAAATATTGCCAGGCCTATTGCTAGCCAAATCGCACATGATTGAAGCTAGAATAGAACTAGCTACAATGTAACTATTTTTAGCGTAAACTTAAATGGTTTAAGAAAACATTGTTCGGTGGTTAATGGAAAATCCATAACAACAGATATTGATTGTCCATTTTTAAAAGTATTTACTCTGAAGAATGTTAGCTTACAAAATTTTATATTTCAATTATTTTTTTTTCAAATAACAAGGGTTGTGCATTATCAAGATTTTGGAACAATAAAAAAAATGTGTGCAGTAAAGATAGTATATCTCGTCTCGTATCATTTTATAATAGTTTGTCTTATAGAATGAAAACCTTTGAAAGTTTTATAAGATATACATAAGACTTTTACCAAATAGTTTTATAAAGCTTCATTGTGGATCATACGATTGATTCAGGCTCATGGGAAGTTCTTGACGAATATTCCATCTTAAGAACATTGACTTTTAACCAGTTTTCAATTTCTAAAATCTAAAAGGATTAAAGAACCTTTAAGCTTTTTTGTGCTTTTCAATTTTTAATTAAGAAATTAAAAGATAAGATTAAGGCCGTACAAAAAAAAATTCAGCTTCTCAGGCCAATTTTGTCAAAAACAAATTACAGAAAAGCTTCTATTTTTTTATTGCTCAATATAGTGGTTGAGGTAGCTTTTTACATTGTAGATACACAAAAAAATGATGAGACAGGTAATGTATTCTTTTTATTTTATGAAAAGCAATAAAAAGGGATAATGAGGTTGCCTCAGAACAGATGAGACAGGGTCCTGAGAAGCTACCATATTTTTGTATATTGCTTAACCTTTCCATTTTTGTATTGAATCAAGATTTTTATATGACTAGGTAAGAACATTCTGTTATTAGTCTTCTTCTAAAAGCGCTAGCGAAATGATAAACCACTTTCACCTTAATCAAAAATTGCACTTAATCTTTCAAATTGACTTTAAAATGAAGTTCACGGTCAAATAAGTATAATCTCAGAAGATAATCTTTGTTTTAGTTTCACCTTTTAAACGTCTTTTAAATAACTTTATAAAACAAACCATTTCACAACAGTGGATAGACCTGTAAATGTATACTACTCGTATGTGTTTGTTTATAATTTAATTTATACTTTTTAAGATGTTTTTCACATGTGCTGCTACATGTACTTAAGATATCAAGGCATCTTTCGATATTGCTTAAAACCTAAAATAGAAAAAGAAGAAGACTCAAAGTCTTTAAAATAACCCAAAATTGCAAGCCAAAACTTCAGTAATTGAACTTGAAAAAATCACGTGCAAACTAAAGCAGTTAGGAAACATCTGAATCTTCGCTTGACTTTTTAATAAATATACTCTCTCAAAAAAGTTACGCAACATATAAAGATATTTAAAATACCATTGAAATAAAAACTATTGAATTTCAACTAAGAATTGTCGTACGAATGTGAAATTTTGCAGAATTATTTAGGAATGATACATCTTACTTGTGATATAAACAAAATTGAAATTTACCAGCCAGCAAAGGCGCAGCGGCAACTGTAGTAATACCGACTAAATGATAAAATTACGACTTCACTTGTGTTCTCTCGGTTTCTAAAAGAACGCTGCATACGATCATCTGGCTCCCATTTTCACACATATTTAAGCTTTTGCTCCCATTACCCACGTTTTTAAAAACATCGGGTGGCGCTAGCGCTTGCACTTATCCAGCTTTGAAAAATCATAGATATTAATAGTCTTAGCTAACATCCAATAATTCTGGTAACCAATATTTGAACCGGTTACATTTTTGGTTCCATAACCATGCAAAAATCTTCCTTTCTTTGATACCATCATTATCATAACGATAATCCCGTCTTAAGTGGTTAACATCAGACTCAAAATGAGGCGTGAATTTCCCCCACACACGACATATCGGTTGAAGGAGTTTTGAACACAGGAATTCTCCTTTGATTATTCATCCAGAGTGATATCAGCACCAAAACATTTTCGTGGACTAAAATACCAATTTTTACAAAGTAAGCTTCTGCAAAACATTTTAACAAATGGCAAACAGTACGAGAAGGACGGTTCAGAGATTTTGAAAAATTGGGCGGAGTGTAGTGCATCAAGAGTCAAATGGGTACATTGGTATCCTTACCAATAACATAACAAACGTAAACCACAAGACATTTTTGCTTTTTAAAGATCTTCTGAAAATTTTGATCTTATGAAAAATCGTGCATCAACTGATTAAATTGGATCTGCGCATGCGTCAATGCCTAATTGCACAATCAAAAACCACGGAGAAAAAGCACAAACCTGTGGGTTATAAAAATCTGATATTGAAATCTTGTGCGGAACGTTCTTTGTGAATATGGGGATGGCAGTTTGAGTTTTGTCTTGCAAACAAACTGCATGCCATAATTCTGATTGGCATGCGCACTCGATTTGTCGACATTTTATAAAAAAATTAGCAATTAAAGAAAAAATGGTCCCTCCAGAATATCCAAGTAAAATTTCAAAATGATATTGCAACAACTGCTGATATAAAATTCCACTTTTAATTGCGATGTAATTTCAAAAATTTTGCATGTTGCGTTTCTTTTTTGATAGAGTATACATAATATCGTTGTGTGTGTGCAATATATGCATTGAATACCAATTAAAACACAATTAATCCATTACAAGTACGACCTATCTACAAAATTTATCCTCAAAGTTTTACCGAATTACTAAAGATTATATTGGAAAGGCAAAAAATAAGCATTTAATCTTTACTCAGAAAAAAAATCCACGAGTTTCTGTTCTATTTTTATCTTATCAATATTAATTAAATACAATATAATTCGAAATAAAACAATAAAAACATGGGGTCACCAGCTTATTTTTTTTTGTCTACATTACAAACCTTTGTAATTTTGGGGTCAATTTTCAAGTGAATTATCTCCCTTATTTTTTTTGTCTACATTACAAACCTTTGTAATTTTGGGGTCAATTTTCAAGTGAATTATCTCCCTTGTTTTATTAGAAAAAAAAATCCACGAGTTTCTGTTCTATTTTTATCTTATCAATATTAATTAAATACAATATAATTCGAAATAAAACAATAAAAACATGGGGTCACCAGCTTATTTTTTTTGTCTACATTACAAACCTTTGTAATTTTAGGGTCAATTTTCAAGTGAATTATCTCCCATTCTGGTCCCTCCGGAATGTCCAAGTAAAATTTCAAAATGATGTTGCAACAACTGCTGATATAAAATTCCACTTTTAATTGCGATGTAATTGCAAAATTTTTGCATGTTGCGTTTCTTTTTTGATAGATAGAAGAAAATGAGATGTGGAATAAGTGTACGCGACACAACCTACATTGTAAACGTATATTTTAAATATCCACAATGGAAAACAGCCAGCAGCCTTCAATGTGACCAGCGGTCGCTGCTCGCTGTTTTTCAATTGGCCCCTGGATTGAAAATAAAATACATATGATTCAAGCCCAATCCCAAAGTGCATTGAAAGACCCTCTTCTTGACAAAAAACAATTAACAAAAATTCGACTAAATACAAACATAAGCTTTGATAAAGATTCCTGGCTTAGGACAGGCACATTAAAATGTGGCGGGGTTAAACTAGTTTTTTGGCGTCAACCTTCCCCCTAATGATAATCAATAACAAAGCACAAACTAACACACAGTAAAAATCAAATCGATAGAAGTTCAATTCAACAAGAGAGTATCAGAGTATACATAATATCGTTGTGTGTGTACAATATATGCATTGAATACCAATTAAAACACAATTAATCCATTACAAGTACAACCTATCTACAAAATTTATCCTCAAAGTTTTACCGAATTACTAAAGATTATATTGGAAAGGCAAAAAAATAAGCATTTAATCTTTACTCAGAAAAAAAATCCACGAGTTTCTGTTCTATTTTTATCTTATCAATATTAATTAAATACAATATAATTCGAAATAAAACAATAAAAACATGGGGTCACCAGCTTATTTTTTTTGTCTACATTACAAACCTTTGTAATTTTGGGGTCAATTTTCAAGTGAATTATCTCCCTTGTTTTATTCGAAAAAATATATCTATTAAGAAATGGTTGATGTATTTGTTAAAAAAATGATTTATTTTTATTATGTTTTATTAAATGAAAGACACGCTATATACCATAAATGACAGTTTCACTTGTTTTTTTTGCATTTTTTGCTGTTTTGGTCACATGACACGTGTCCTCACTAACCTTAAATGGAAAAAATGGTAATTATTTTCTAGATTTTATCTTCATCCAGAAACAAAAGGTTGTAAAGAATTAAAACATTTTTACATACATTAACATACAAGCTCCTATATTTTTATTTTTATTTTATTTGTTTTTTCAAGTCATTGCTCTTGCCAAGGAATGATTTGGAATCTTGAAAGTACATGAATGTTGGAATAAAAATGATTGATATTTACCTCGTGTTTCCGACAAACGCTATAACCCCTTTTATGTCTTATTTACCATGACGGTGATGCACAGTCAGCATGTCAATGTTAGGCTACTGTTGACGATTGGTCGTCAGTTTGGTCAGCCCAACGGAATATGCTAGTCTATGCGACGAGGGCCCCGATGGTCGGTTTGACGTCGATCAAACGTTTACAGGCTAACCGACGGTATTCGAACGGTCTTTCGATTACATTTGGTGGTATTCGCAGGTTGACATCGTCGGAATTACCAAAGATTAGGTATCATAACAGCTAGGTGCAGCCCGGTTTCCAACCAAATGAAAATCACATTCCACTCCTGGTTTGTTATCCTAAAGAAAAGAACAATCAAAATAATTTTATGCAATTATTTCAATTCTTAACAAACACATTGACCTAGATAATACTGTTCACACGATTGTATACCTGTACTTGATTATCAAGATAGCCATCGCTTATACAAATTATAAAATCACCAACTGCTACATAATCAACATCTATCATGCGTCTATCCTAGCTAAGACTTTTACATCAGATATTTCAAATATTTGGTTATGTAATTTAATAAATAAAGTTAGTAGAAAAAATATTCTAAAAAAATCATGCATGTCTTTCACACGCCTTAACGAAATTAGGCCGACAGTCGTATATTTTTCTTGCAGCAAATCAATTAAAATCAGGATCGTGACTAGTAAAATCAAGAGTAAATACACTGGACATTACTGGGTTGGCCTTGAAGATAAACTACTGGAACTTATCATTCTTGAACTTTTAACACTACTGAACAATTAACAAGTCAATGGTAAAGAAGGCATGTCAAGTGTATTAGATCCCTCCAAGAGATTGATTTAGTCTTCACTAGTGGATGGCTCCATTGATGTCGATATGTTGCTTTTTTGACTGTTAAAATAGTAAGACGCGCAAACAAAATATGTTTTTATTGACGATAAAGAACCGTGTAGTGATTGGTCTAATTTGAACGTGTTCCTGATGTCGAAATCATAATGAGCCGCCTATCACTGCAAGCAACAGTGAACTAGCGTATCGCATATATCGATTCCAATATCTTTTACTTACAATTGTATATATAATTTTCTTATTTATCAATATTAATACTTCTACCAAGTAAAAGAGTTTCAAGTAAAATTATTTGCTTCTTCACAATTGAGCTGGAGCGAGTTAAAAAATGAGTATGAAAAATCCACAATGGGTTAACATAATTTATTGGAGTCCGAACCTGTAGATATATATAGTGAATTAGATAAGTTAAAACATATTGAACTCGATACGCATGTTCCTAAGAATGATTATGTCAAATTGGAAACAATCTTAAAAATCGGGTTTGTATAGCAACAAACCGGTAAAATCCACAAAACAGTCTATTAAATTGATAACTTTGCAATTTTGAAGCTGATTTTGTTTTTGAAAACATACTTTGAAATAAGATAATACATTTCCACACATTTTATACATACAATATTTCAACATCGAACTATTAACATATTATGTTTTCTTACGTTCTGAACAAAAATACCTTATTATTTTAGCGTTTTAGTGCGTCTATTGTTTGAATGAAAAATGTGATAAAAATGATATTTACAATGATCTGTATTAACTTTGATGTTCATTAAATAGATAGGTAACTTTATTTTAATTGTTATATCTGAATAATAATATGTACAATGACTTTGTTACATGCAATAACCACAAAACAGTGTAGTTTAGATCAGTTTTACCATGATATCGATGACATAAGTATATCATAGACAAATAAAACATATTTTACTTGTTTTGTTTTTCTCATTTTTAGATGTATTAGGAGAGCCAACAACATGACTTACCAATTTACACTAATGATAAGCCAGTTCTTAATGAAAAATATCAAACACATGGAATGTTGCATTTTCATTTTTAGTATTGTTTTGCTAAGTTGCAAGGGAAAATAAAACGTTTACTATTATTACACACAAACAAGCTTTATGAAACAAACTTAATAGAAATTGTAACAACAGTATCTTTTAAAATTCCTAATAAATGGTTTATAATTAGGTGAGAAAAAAGACAAATGAGGTATGCAAGTCCCTGTCAAAATATCGATTAAAATAATTCTAAAAAGCTACAAAGAGTTAACTATGATGTTCCCGTTGGGATTTTAAGTTCACAAGACCGAAAGTGCATACATAAAATCGATAGGCGTATAAACAAATTACACTCGAACTAAACCACATTTATAAACTAAACTTCTATTAGTAACACGGTAAAACCTGAATTCGATATACCTCAGTGCTCAGGAAGGCGAGACAGAACCTGCTTCACGGGTCAGAAACTGATAGAATAACTTATCCGGTTACTCCAGAACTAAGCCCTCTCACTTATGGAAAACCGAACAAAACAACCACATCAGTCATCACAAGATAAGACATTTCTTTATTTTAACTACTAGCGGCTTAAATAATTCAATACAATTTATGCCTTTTCTAAAGAGAACTGTTAGACGAATAGTCAAATGTAATCACCTTTTCAAATTGTCTCTTTTTTTGTAATGCGTGAAAAGCAGACAAACGTGGAGTTTGACGAGAAAATTCTGAACTATGTGTCAAAATATAAAAAAAAACCAAAAAGATTCCAAGCCCCTACATGTCATATTTATGTATTTATATCACACAAATAAACAATTAATTACAATTAGGCTGTTTATTTATTTACATTATTGAAAGTTCATTAATTATGACGATATAAGCAGAAATCTGTGAGGAAATTCTTGGAATAAGCCATTAATATTTGGGGAAAGTTATGTATCAAAATAATTCAGGTTTGTTAAGCGTTCGATAGATGTCTTGAAAGACGAGACTAAGCCAATTTTCCTGATTCATTCCGATGGCGTCGGCATTCACAATGGTTAAGTTTTTGAACAATAAAGTAATGGTACACCATGAATATTTGGTATAAAAAATCTGGCATGCAGTTGCATTATCATAAGTACAGATGAATAGTTGTGTATTTGTATGCTTCTGCAGTCAGGGTCTACTGGCCCTTGAATTTGTTTGCTGATTTGGCCAGTGTTTACATTTTTTCTTAAGTACTAGTGTGCAAACGATTTAGCATCATTACAGAACAATTTCAATAACAACTGACATTACTCCAACAAAACGTTAATATTCAAGCATTATGACATTGTAAACAAAACCATAAAAATGGACCCAAAGCTGACTATCAAAAAGTAAACAGTTCGCAGTAATACTAGTAGATTGAGTAACATCCGATCCAGTCAGTGTAGATACTGGTGTCCCCCAGGTTCAGTATTAGGACCACGACTCTTTATCTATTAAAGACTTACAGACTTATAAAGCCAAACAATCAATTTCATAGTCATACAAAACAGAGGCATTAATGGGGCATTCGAGTGTCAAAAGTCCGTAATGGCAACGATGAAACCGCTAAACACAAGCAAGAACAGCACCAAGAAGCACAAAACTTGGACTCACCTTCACCAACAAACTACATGTACTATGTCAAGAGCACACAAACAACACCTGTTACGAATCTAACAAAATCATCAGCTTCCTATGCAGAAATCTGATATCATTAATTGATACAAAAGATAGGCATATACTTCACGTGACAGACTCCTAGCTGAATCCGCCAGTACTGTTTTGACCCATATAAACAGTGCAATACAAATCAAATTAAGTCTGTACACCAACAGTTACAGGAAAAGATCCAGTGTATTCAATATAATATACAACTTAAAGTGGTACAAATTTAATTCTTACAAGACTCGAGACTCTTCATCATAATCTATACTGAACGAGCTTACATTACACCTGAGAACATTAAGAATAAGAATTAAGAGAGCATTCCAAATAGAAAACAGCAGAACGGATACCAGGAAATTTAATTTCTCCCATAACAGATCGTGCTAGGAATGCTCTACCAACAGACATTGTAGAACTGAACAACGGTAACCAGTTGTTCTCATCGAGCAACAGCCAAATTATTAAAAATCATCTAGTATACACTCCGAAAAAAGTTAAGCACCACCCTATAATTTTTATTAAGTCTAGCGTTTAGGCCTTTTTTACAGATCCCAAATGAATTAGAGCCCAATTTTAAAGTGATATCTTTTTATATGTGTCATAAATGTGAGCTTTCCACCAAAATTGTTGAACAATATATGGTTAGTCGCTTTGAAATGCAAACTCAAAGCAAACCACCAAAATTACTAAAACCGTCCTAAAGAAATCTTTCAAAGAAAAATGTGCTTTTGTACATTTAAAGTTATGCATTTAAACAGGCGATTCAATATCCAATAGATTAACATACTTGGAAGAGATTTTTTGTAAAAAACAGAAAAGAAAACAATCAATTGTAAGCAAAAAGGGAGATTATTCGGTTAGGATGAAATTTTCAGCAAAAAAATAGAAAACTCAATTTTCTCGACAGAATTTAAACTTTTTGGCTCAAATGTTTTGTAGAATAGTTTTTAATCAACTTATCATTAATGGAGGTGAATGGCGTTGATCTTAATTTCCACTATCAATTTTTTCACATTTTGATTTTTTTGAAAGATTTGTCTTTTTCACTAAAATGTTATTTCTCTCGTTTAAACGTAACACACAACTGTTTTTCTTATTCTAAACTTATTTACATTTTATACATGTTTTCTGACATGTTTTTTTTAAAAAGAAATGGTTGAAAAGTTCATTTTGAGTGCAATTTACCAGATTCACAAAAATCCCCATTTTCTGAAAATGACCGAAAAAGCAAATTTTTAGCAAAATGCCATGAAGCATGTTAGTCTTAATGGAGATTAATCAATTTCAAACGTAAGGTTTTTATTTTAACATGTTTTTTGTGATAAAAATAGCTCTGACAATATTAGGTCCAAAATACAGCGGAAAAACAGGCTAATTTGAAACGTTGCAAATTTCTAATGAAACTTGTAAAACTCGATTTCTAGTACTTTGCAATGCTGTTAAGTTGTGTTAAAATCTTTGATATGAAAATTAACTGACTTTTTACCGTATAAAAATGGCCCCCGAAACTTGATTTTTGTCCTCGCTTAGTCAAGTTTAATAACACAGTAATGTTAATGACGTTAGTCCCGCCAAAAGTTAAAAACAAGTTTCCAAGAGTTGTTCCCCTTATTGCGATGAATACTCGGAAAAATAAAATGCCTGTACCATATAGATTTGATAAAATATTTTGAGTTTTATTGTCTTATGTGGTCTGATATAATTATTTACAGTTATCAAACCATTATATTTTATTAATATTACTCAATAGTTAGAAAAACCCGAATAGAAGAATTTTCTTTTGGAAATTAAGTCCCGCCCCTTTTGCCTTATTTGGAAAATCAGACGAAATTTGATGCCTCATTTCTTAAATAGGATTTAGTACCCCCAAGATCGACATCAATTGTTTTAGAATTTCACCATATGATAGATCATACAATATAGAATATGAGAATTGCTGCTCATTGTTTTGTATTTTCGAAAATCATAACAAAAAATTGATATTAAGATGAAAAACGCAGTTTTTCTCATTCTGATTTACCCTTTTCGTCCAAAAATTAAAATTATTCTTAACATTATCAACAATGAGCACCTAAATCCAAATAAATAGATCAAAAACGAACCCAAATAAATTATTTATAATCAATTCGATGGTGCTTATCGGGGTGCTAAACTTCAGTTTCCAAATCCGAGAAAAGTCATGTTGCAGATCTAGACAAAATGGTTGCCTTATGGTACTATATGAGCAGTATTCTAACGCATTTACATATTTATATCGAAAAACATATCAAATTCCTGTTCATTTCGATATGAAATAACTTTATAATTTTTTTTATGTTTGAAAGGGTCGGAAAACGGACGATTTTCCGGAGAAGTGCATTAACCAACCTGTGAATGGCACGGATGTTAAAGAAGAAAAACTCGCTTTGATTTGTTTTAAAGGCAAACAATTGATCATACTTTAAGGTTTCCTCATGCAAAATTTCAGAGAGTTTAATGGCCAAATAAAAGTATGGCGTCAATTTTAAATCTGGTGGTGCTTAACTTTATTCGGAGTGTATATGTACTCATATCATTATCTGTCAATGACGCCGCAAGTATAAACAGTCTTCAGGGACGTCCTTAAATCTGAATTTTACAAACTGTTTAATGTATTAATATAAAAAAAACCAACATAATAATAAACGAAGACACTCCTCAGAGCTATCGTCCTTAATAGGTAACACTGACTTAACTAGTCGTCCATTAAGGAAAAATATATTTGACTCTGATTATCATACAATGTCGACTTATTTCAACCCCGTCATCAGCTACATGTACTCAAAGACAAAACTCTTTTTTTTTCTGACAATGATTTCCAGCATTTGACTGCGGCTGTTAAAGGCATGATCGACGATCTGATGCGTGAATTGAAAGCATGTGCGTAACGAACAGCTCCGCTACATAACGAAATTCAATATCTCAAAAGACAATGTAGGAATAAAGGTAATATTAAAATGACCGAATTTGGAGGATCAATCTCAATGCCCAAAGACACAAAACAAGGAAGACATACAAGAAAAAAATGAAAATTGAAAATCTCAATGGTCCTGAAATGGTACATGTATTTCAAAAGAAGCCAGATTTAATGGCGCGACAAACCTTTCTCTTCCATGAAAACTTTAGGACATTCGTATGTGAACTTCACAGCATCATTAAAAAAGGTCGACGACCTAGAACAGGACAGTCGAAAAAGCTTCAATCACATAACTGGTGTTCCAGAAACGGAGAACGAAGACACTTGTCTAGTGATATCGTTTGTGACAAAGCCAATAAATGCAATTTTACCCTAGTGCCTAACGACATAAGTACTTTACATAGGCTCCCAACTTGAAAAAAGGTCCAAAACAGATCTTTGCACGTTTCACCCATGCTAACAAGATAGTTTACCTTCTAAGAGCAACTCAAATCATTGACAGAAATCCAGATTTAAGAGCTGTGAATATCTATCGGGATCTTTGCAAATCCATAGCAAAATTTGTTTATCTTGCTAGAAAGACCAGACGGGATAAAATATTAAGGAAAAACTTTGAAAGAAATGGCCATTATTTGTCACAAACCTCAACAACAAAACGTTTTTAATAACACACGAAGAATTAATAAATAAAATTCTCTCTCAACCTGTCATCTTTACATCTTACACCTTCAGCACTTCCATTACAACTCTTAAATCCTTCAAAGGTAACACACACGTTAAAGCTCCCCGATAAACCATTTTCCGCCTATGATGCCAACGTTTCCTCAGAATGTGCAAAATGCTCCCTTCAGAACCCAAACAACGGATTGCTAGCGACGATGCCGCAACAAACAGCCATCTAAAAATGAATGATTGTCACTTGCCACAGCACAGTTGACAATACTATTCATGTACCTGCTCGAACTTTTGTGGTTTGCTATGTAGAATATGACTATTTTTTTTTATTAATTTACTCATTACTTTTTCCATCGTTCCTAGTAATTTTTACTCCCATTATGCCTAAGATATTAAAGCACAAATCTTAAATATCTGTTATAAATACCATTTGGATAATTTTTTATTCATTTATTTATTTTTGAGGGGTCTTAAATTCACAGGCAGTAATGTGTCATATCGTAAAATGTTTGGTAAAGGGATTTTGTCATGGTATGGTAAGGGAGGTCATGGTTTATACAAGGGATTTTTTTCTTAAATATGTAAAAATACCTTTATTTTAGTATCAAATAGTGAGAAAAGCTGAAAGGAATTGAACATGACGATAAAGGTTTACTGTGTTAACTTTAAATCTGCTTAGTTGTGCTTGTTAACTAAATTTAAATTTTGTCATGGTTTGGTAAAGGGAACAGAAAATTGTCATGGTTTATAACATTATGTCATGGTTTATCACATTTTCTAAAGTTAGGAAAGAAGCAAAGGTGTACCAAAGGGGTAATCAGTATCATAAAACCGTGAAGACAAAGACAAAACCGGCCGACAAAAAATCATCACAACAAAACAAACCACATAACAACATAAAACACACACACATAACAACAAAACCGCATTCAGCAACGCGAACTCAAGTCGAAACGAGAGTGAACTCAGTAGCTCCGGAAGAGTAAGCAGTTCCTGCTTGCTATAGCACACCCGTCACGTTGCCAAAGATCGATTAAGTGTTGGTCGAATCCGGAAAGGATGACATTACAAAACTCTATGTCAAACCAACATCTGTGCTCATCTGAGAGATAGAAATCCCGTATTTGCATACAAGCACATGATGTCGCCCGTAAAATTTCTTGAGTGATGACAACAACCTGGGAGCAACGTACCCCTGTGTTAACAATTTGCTTGTCAGCCGTGTAGCTCTATCAAGGAAGTCGTTGTACTCCCCACATGCTCTGGAATAACGAATCAATTGTGATACGTAAACTCCATATGCTGGAGCGGACGGAATGTTGCTACACAGAAAGGGAAAGTTAACTATTGGAAAGTTGAAGTCATCACGTTTGTCATAGAGCTTTGTACAAAGCCTTCCTTGTGTGTCAATTTCGAGAAATAGATCCAAATATGAAGCAGACCTCCTAGAATCTGTAGTGTCCTTTACCTCAAGTTCCTTCGGATATATGAGATGAAAATAGTCACCAAATCGAGGATTGTTTAGTGAAAGGACATAATCAATATAACGAAATGTGAGATTGAAGGATAAAGCAAGTTTGCGGTCCTTTTTGTCTAGAAGTGATTGTAAGAAGTCTGCTTCATATGAATGAAGAAACAAATCGGCAAGCAATGGTGCACAATTTGTGCCCATTGGGATACCTATTGTTTGCTGAAAAACACGTCCACCAAACTGTACAAATATGTTGTCGATTAGAAAGTTGAGCATTTCTATTATTTGATCTTCTGTTAATTTGTTTTTCTTGCTAGACTCTTGGATGACAAAGTAAGTCTTTTTATAACCGACTACCAAATACTTGTACCTGCGTTTTCCATTCTTTTTGATAAAGCTACGTTTAATCAACTGTGCCAAACGAGATTTTAATTGTGAATGTGGAATTGAAGTATATAATGTAGAGAAATCAAACGTTTTAATGCTATTACATGATGAAAATGACTTAGAATGGAGATTTTCCATCAGTTCTTTAGAATTTTTGAGAATCCACATTTGATTGACGCCATTTCTAGAGTAACAACAATCGAAATACTTTTGAAGGCTTTATTTTATTGCCGTCAATATTGATGTTAACAAAACTGAAAGAGGCTTAGTTGTACATTTGGATGACCCAGCAATAAATCGTTGCTTGAATGGAGTTTTATGTAACTTTGGAATCCAATACAAGGATGGAACGTCATCGTTCTTTTTGTCAACAGAAGTGCCAAAGGAAGAAATTACAGAATTATGATTGTTGATTATTTCCTCCTTTGACAGTGTTGTTGCTGTATATGTGGTGCTTTTGCTAGTACAACCAACCCCTGATTCAGCTGTTAAACAATCAATATGGTGTCTTTTGCATACGAAAATGATGTTGTTAGGCTCTTTATCAGCAGGTACGACAACATATTTGTCATGTAAGGTGGACAATATCTTCGCAACATCAGGGTTGTTGAAAATAGATGTTGCCTTGGTGCTCATCGAGCCTTTCAAAGAGTTAATCCTTTTCAAAACCAACGACCTCACAGACTTTACCCACTCAGAAGGAGATCGGACAAATTATTAGGTATTTTCTGCTGTTTTATTGTGTTTGACGACATACTGTGTTTCCGTGTTTCTTTTATACGCATCTTTAACCCCCGAAAAAAATCATTGGATCGTTTATTGGAATTTATAAATCATTACCTACAGTAATAGCATATAAAAGATATATATTTTTATATATATAATTCAAATTCTTTTAATTGCTCTAGACCGTCACTAAGCCAACAACATATACTAACCATCAGGATTACCATTGAACAATTAAATATGAATATGGTTATTGTATAAGCTTCTAAAACAGTACAAGCTACTCCTGTATGATAATATAAAACATATTATGGATGAAGCAAACGTTTCTCTAATACTATAAGCACTTCTGTTGCACTGAATAATATTATTATGGATGAAGCAACATATTCCCTGAGATATGCAAGAAGCAGGGGTACATGGGGTATCCATAACGGAATGTCAATCAACAGCGCGAGTTCCAGTCGAAACGAGAATGAACTCAGGTGCTCCGGAAAAGTAAGCAGTTCCTGCTTGCTATAGCACACCCGTCGCGTTACCAACAGTCAATTCAGTGCGTCAAATCCGGTAAAGGAAGACAAAACAAAACCCTATGACAAACCAACGTCTGCACCCTGATCTGCATCTGATGCCCTTTGCAATAGTTCAGTTGGTAGTGAATATCATTTAAGTTATGGAATGTCCTTCTATTAATACTGAAAGGAAAAGCTTCATTGATAAGGAGTAGAGAGTTTTTAGTATATATATTAGCGGCAATAAGCAAAATCGTGTATTAAACCTAATGCATAGTCAGTGTTTTCCTGTATCCTTTGTATCTATTTTGACTTTGAGTTTCCATATTAAATCCCATATCATTTCTCGAGCGATGTTATTGTCTCAGCTTATTCCTACATCTAATATGGGAGTCTCGAAAAGATATGGAACATGATATGGCAGTTTCTGTATAATAATAATTATCTCATGATTACTCTAACATGTCTTATGAATGGCATACACATTATACTGTTATAATTTTATCCAGGAGCGGTTGATATGTATATTTGTAGACTGCTGGCTGTTTTCCATTGTGATTTTTTAAATTTCTGTTTCTTTAATGTTGGTTGTGTCGCGTACACTAATTCCACATCTCTTTATCGTCTATTGTAGTATGCATTATTTTGGTAATATATTATTACCGGTTTAAGGTTTAAAACATAATTGTTAGCTCATATGATTGAATAATATTTTAATTATCATTTTTAAATATCCCTTGACCAAACCATGACCACCCTACACTAAACCATGACGTCCCTTGTACAAACCATGACAAGTAAAAAAAAATATTTTTGCGATGCATGCTTTGTAAGCCTTTAATTACGCTGAAAAATGTGTCAAAAGATTGTATGCACAGTAAATGATTGTTTTTGAGCAACATCTGGCTTTTACTTTTGCTTGGAACATAAAATGATGTTATTTTATCAATTAAACAAACTATTTTTCCTGAATGATTTAGCGAGTATATTCCATCATTTACATGTGCCATATTTTAGTATAAATATATCTTGCCCTTAACAATGCCCGAAAACGACTTTTTTGCCCGGAAAAAATATGATTTCATTTTTGCAGACGACATTATGCAAATATCCCTTGTACAAACCATGACGCCCTTGACTAAACCATGACAAAATCCCTTTACCAAACGTTTTACGATATGACACATTACTACCTGTGAAATTTGCTTCTATCATAATTAATGCTACAGTTGTCTATCTGTTTACACAAAACATAATGAAATGAACTTGTTCTTATTTTACAAATCTAGCTCTTTGTTGGTAAACGTTTTTTTCCAGCTGCCCTCTTCTCATTTATTGCACAATGTTTTCCTATTAAAATTTCGTTTTTGTACAACCTCTCATTTAATGATGTCAATGTTTTGACACGCTCAATGGACTATTGGCAACGCGATGGGTGTGCTATAGCAAGCAGGAACTGCTTAATCTTCCGGAGCACCTGAGTTCACTCTTGTTTCGACTGGAGTTCGCGTTGTTGATTGATATTCAGTTATTTTGTGTTTCCATGTTTTACATGTTGTCTGTTTTTGTCCCGTTCCTGTTGGTGTTTACTGGTTTTGTCTCTGCCCTTTCGGACTTTTGATATTCGGATACCCCATTGGTACCTCTGCTTCTTTGAATACAAAGATGCACCATATAAGTAAAACTACTGCATTGGTAGTCAAGTTACGTCTATTTAAAGGTAATAAATGCAAAATCAACGTGAAAATATTTTTATCTGCATTGAATTTGATGTTATATTGTCATACGATGGGGCAGTTGATCGAGGGTACCCCTATTTAACAAAATATTTAGAAAAACTCGACCACAAGAACTTCTTACGACAAGTAAAAATCAAACTAGAAGCGTGTACCTTTCGTTTAAGCCCAAAATCAGCAGTATGTTCTTTCGGGACATTAAACTTTTAAATAAAGCGTCTTTTTGCATTCCGTCTACTCTACTTAAGGTTTAATTGCTTCCCTTTGAAGAAAAAAAGAGGTAAAGATTATACACCTAAGAATAAAATTAGAGAGCTCCTTTAAGTTTCGTTGTTCTCGTATAGTAATCTTGTCTCAGGCTCTCTCTTGGTGAAGTGAACGTGTTATTTATTTTTTTGTGCTTTTTACAAGAAAAACAATAGGTTGGGCCCAATAAACTAGTTTAACCCCGCCATAATTTATATGTGCCTGTCGTAAGCTCAGAATCCTTGTCAAAGCTTTTGTTTGTCCTCATCAACTATCTGTGTTTTTGTTTTATGTCCAGCGATGGGTCTTTCGTTGATAATCTGGGGATCTATTCGAGTCTTGTGTATTGTGTTTTTGGTCTTGGGCCAATGCAAGACAGCGAACAGTGACATATGGTCATGTTGAAGACTGCTGGCTGTTTTCCATTATGATTATTTAAATTGCCGTTTCTTTAATGTTGGTTGTGTTGCGTACACTTATTCCCATTTCTTTATCGTCTATCAAATAAGCACATCTAAGATATAAAACATCTTTTTCTATGCTACTTTAGTGGCCGTTGAGTGAAAATTGCCAATATGTACACTCCGGTCGTGTATTGACATCATTAAATGAGAGGTTGTACAAAAACGAAATTTTAATAGGAAAACATTGTGCAATAAATGAGAAGAGGGCAGCTTGAAAAATGGTTGCTTCACGTATACCAACAAAGAGCTAGATTTGTAAAATAAGAACAAGTTCATTTCATTATGTTTTGTGTAAACAGATAGACAACTGTAGCATTAATTATGATAGAAGCCAATTTAAGACCCCTCAAAAATAAATCAATGAATAACAAATTATCCAAATGGTATTTATAACAGATATTTAAGATTTGTGCTTTAATATCTTAGGCATGATGGGAGTAAAAATTACTAGGAACGATGGAAAAAGTAATGAGTAAATTAATAAAAAAAATAGTCACATTCTACATAGCAAACCACAAAAGTTCGAGCAGGTACATGAATAGTATTGTCAACTGTGCTGTGGCAAGTGACAATCATTCATTTTTAGATGGCTGTTTGTTGCGGCATCGTCCCTAGCAATCCGTTGTTTGGGTTCTGAAGGGAGCATTTTGCACATTCTGAGGAAACGTTGGCATCATAGGCGGAAAATGGTTTATCGGGGAGCTTTAACGTGTTTGTTACCTTTGAAGGATTTAAGAGTTGTAATGGAAGTGCTGAAGGTGTAAGATGTAAAGATGACAGGTTGAGAGAGAATTTTATTTATTAATTCTTCTGTTGTTATTAAAAACGTTTTGTTGTTGAGGTTTGTGACAAATAATGGCCATTTCTTTCAATGTTTTTCCTTAATATTTTATCCCGTCTGGTCTTTCTAGCGAGATAAACCAATTTTGCTATGGATTTGCAAAGATCCCGATCGATATTCACAGCTCTTAAATCTGGATTTCTGTCAATGATTTGAGTTGCTCTTAGAAGGTAAACTATCTTTTTAGCATGGGTGAAACGTGCAACGATCTGTTTTGGACCTTTTTTCAAGTTGGGAGCCTATGTAAAGTACTTATGTCGTTAGGCACTAGGGTAACATTTCATTTATTGGCTTTGTCACAAACGATATCACTAGACAAGTGTCTTTGTCCTCCGTTTCCGGAACACCAGTTATGTGAATGAAGCTTTTTCGACTGTCCTGTTCTAGGTCGTCGACCTTTTTTAATGATGCTGTGAAGTTCACATACGAATGTCCTAAAGTTTTCATGGAAGAGAAAGGTTTGTCGCGCCATTAAATCAGGTTTCTTTTGAAATACATGTACCAATTCAGGACCATTGAGATTTTCAATTTTCATTTTGTTCTTGTATGTCTTCCTTGTTTTGTATCTTGGGCATTGAGATTGATCCTCCAAATTCGGTCATTTTAATATTACCTTTATTCCTACGTTGTCTTTTGAGATATTGAATTTCGTTATGTAGCGGAGCCGTTCGTTACGTACATGCTTTCAATTCACGCCTCAGATCGTCGATCATGCCTTTAACAGCCGCAGTCAAATGCTGGAAATCATTGTCAGAAAAAAAAGAGTTTTGTCTTTGGGTACATGTAGCTGATGACGGGGTTGAAATTAGTCGACATTGTATGATAATCAGAGTCAAATATATTTTTCCTTAATGGACGACTAGTTAAGTCAGTGTTACCTATTAAGGACGATAGCTCTGAGGAGTGTCTTCGTTTATTATTATGTTGTTTTTTTTTATATTAATACATTAAACAGTTTGAAAAATTCAGATTTAAGGACGTCCCTGAAGACTGTTTATACTTGCGGCGTCAATGACAGATACGTTTTATAATCTTACGAACACAAGATTGTGGTATATATTCATACGGCTGTCTACATGAAGGTAACACGAAGCGTTTTCTGTATAGAGTGCTTTTTTGTTTTACTTTTTAAAAGAGAAATGTAAAAAAAAAACCTTCAAAAATCACCTGAAGAAGAACAATTTCACTATTTTTACACAGATAAATATGTCGAAAAATCAAAGGCACGAGTGATAAATTGTAGGTCTTCCGTTGTACTTTGAAATAAATAATTAACAGAAACAAATGATCTCTTTTTCTGTCATAAACCATTACACAACCACCTGTTAATTACCATCCCCGGGAAGTAAGTAATACCTGGGAGTGTCACAAGTTTAAATACGTTACCCCCGACTGTGAATTACTATCTTCATATAGGTAAAAATAATATTATCTTCCATATAATGAACGTTTAAGAAATCCTTTAAAGATAAAAAAAAATGCATTTGCGCATTTTTAAGAAATGCATAGGGAATGGATAAAAAATGACGAAAAAAATTGTTGTCTGTTTTAAAATGTATATTTACTAGTTATTAAAAAAATATTATGAATAAATGCATGTCAGTTATAACTGAAGTGTTAAAACGCTTATACAAAAAAAAATAAGTTTTATTCCACTTACGGTTATATATTCTTAATTTTACGCACACCCGTTATAATTCTTTTTTTTTAAAACAAAACTGATATTTTTGTCTTGTGGATTTGTGGATTTTTAAAGCAAAGATTCTAGGTAATAATGTAACATGTAAGAAACGTTCGACTTGAAAAATAATGAAATTATTATTGACGAATATAGATAGATATAAACATTTTTCATGGATAAAAGAACACTGCTTACTATTAAGTCACCCTCTAAAGATATTGCTTCAAAATGGTCTTCCGACACACAAACTTGTATACTTGACATTGCTGATAGTGGATGGCAAATCTAAAGATTGGACCCATTTAAGATGCAAGTCTGTCTTTTTCTTTAGGTCAGGAAAACGGAATAACACTTAACCGGTACTACGCTGAGTAGAACAAACAAACAATCATCATGATCATGCAAGACATTTTTAAATGACGATAGAGTTGACCATTGCGTGTCGTTATCGTTTTGGTACTTTGTGGTTATTGGATATTAGGTGATGGTCACGTGACAATAGGGCCAACTAGCCGTACAAAATGGCCGCACCCATCGTTCTAATTTATCGATACAAAACGCTCTCATACTCGCTTATAAGTGAAGATTGCAGAGTTTAACATGTATATTTATGTTTAGTAAAATGTGATGAAAAACATATGTAAAAATTATTTTTATGCGAATTTTCCCTTTAAGCACGGACCCAACTGTTTCGAGTAATATTGTAGCACTTGTGTATCGTAGTCTATTTCAAGAGGGAGGTAATGGGTTATTTTCGTGCTACGGTTTCGACGTTTTTATTTTACGTGTTTTCGCGATTTTGATTTTTATTTCTCGTGTTTTCGTTTTGGGGAGGTTTTTGTCTGTATTTTTTCGATCAGCGTTTTTGAAGCACGTGTTTTCGTGTTGGGTCCCCCCTTAAACTTAGTCATTCATAAGGGACCGACCATTTGATTTTTATGGGGCTATGGTGAAATTTGAAATAAAAAGGCAGGATGGCAAAAATCCAGAAAAAAGGCAGGACACTGCTATTCATTAAAAAATAAGGCAGGATGGTAGTTTTGGCTGAAAATTTTATAATAGTTTAAAAAAAAAACAGACAGGACGTAGAAAATTCTCATAGCCCCCCCCCCCCTAAACATCAAATGGTTACTCCCTAAATGCCATGCATAAATTGTTCTTAATTATGCTTGAACTAGATTAGCTAACATATAACGATGTCCGGATGAAATTTATATTGTGCCTATTTGAAAAACTGTATAATATACATGTATATTATATTCCTTTAATTCAACTACCTACTAGTATATGCATAGTGTCTGGGGGACTGCTCTGGATAAATATTAATTAAAAAAAACCCAAAGTCTTGGAACTTGTAATGCCTATAATTATTATTTTTCTTATTTTATTATGATATTTTGTTTGGTAATGTGTGTTGTATGAATAATTATCTATATTGTATCGTCATTTTGTCCCATTGAGGGCCCTTTGATTGGAATAAAATACTTATACTGTATATGACAAGCAAAACATTTGAAATATGAAAGCTATATTCAAATTTCAACCAGTAGTTTAACATTTGTAAGGGTGTACAAATTAACATTATATGATTTAGTTTTGACTACTGTTCTCTTCATATTCTTTTATACTGCAATTCTTTTTGATATAAAGTGCATTTTAGAAGAGTCTTTTTGTAAAGAACAAACAAATAAAAGACTGCTTACAATACAGTGGCAGATGCAGAAATTCTGAAAAGAGGGGCCCCGCTTTGGTCACCTTTCAATGATTTCCTATATATTCAACCAAATTTTACCACCAAAAGGGGGGAGGCAGGCCACCAAGGCCACGCCTATGCAATTATATTTAAAACAATACACAAATTAGAGACATAGCTTTATCTGGATTGCTGACTCGTCGGGCATGTGTTTTTAAGTAATTCAACTACTTGTTGGTACGCTGTACATTGTTTGTAACTATTTATCAATTTTGTTTTCTTACTTGCTCTACAATACTTAAAGTTCTCTAACTCGGCTACGTAAGGTGTCCAATCAAAATTGTATATTGCAAATGATTAAATACAAAATTATAAGTTTGTTCTGCAATGTCTGCCTGCATAAACAATGTCTCACCACCGTTTCCCCATTTTTTTTAAGTTAAAAGGTCCATGAATCCCGCAAAAATTTGATGATGAAAATTTCCTTTTTATTTGGTCAAAACTATGTAGTTAATGTGTTTGTGCAAATAAAGTATTATTACAATGTATCATTAATTTATTATTGTCACTAATCATGCATTAACATTTTCATCATTCAGGTACATTTTGTAAAGGTTATAAACTTTACAGCTCATTATCATCTTTTTATTATTCATGGGGTACAAATGTATTTAGTCTATTCAACAAGCATCATTATATGACCACAGAAATACATCTCCATGCGCATGTATTTCATCGAAAGTGTTCTTTAATGTTTCCATATGTAAGTCATCTAGCTAGATTTTTGAAGTTCATGTGTACATCTGTCAAGTCCTTATCCATCTCACATGTTGTCTTTGTATAACCTGTATAAAATACACCAAAAAAAAATGAAAAATTAACAATGAATAACTGTGTGTGTGGCCCAAGTACACTATAACTCCTATAAAATTTGTAAAATCAAAATGGTGTTGCGTTATGATCAACTACATTTCATGACAAACAATCCTACAAAATGTCATCAAAATCCGTTGTGCAGTCTCAGAGGAGTTGCGCTCACAAAAAGTTCCTATCACATAAAATGAACAAAGTCCCATAACTTCTATAAAATTTGCTGAATCAAAATGGTGGTTTAAAATGATCAATTGCATATCATGACCAACAATGCAACAAAGTTTCATCAAAATCCGTTGACCGGTCTCAGAGGAGTTGCGCTCACAAAAGCGTGACGGACTTCCGGGCAGACGGACAAAGACCATTACTAGGTCCCTCTGTCTTGTCTAGATTGTCATCCCAATTTTTTTAGCTGCTTGAAAATTTTATTTTGATTTTTTGGCCAATTTTTTTCTTATTTTTGTTCAAAATCTTGGAATTGGCAGCTTATTTATCAAGTTTATTAAAAATGGGGGGGGGGATTACAAAAAAAAAATTGCCCCTATGCCATATTTACAACAATCTCATTAAAATAAGATCTTAGTTTAATATGATTGTACAATATATTTACAAGAAATTTAGATAAGAATCTAGGAACTATTTTATCATGGCCAGACATCTCTAAATTACATGTACTATGTACATCTAACATTCTAAAACACACTCATGTTTGCTTACTCAGGAGGGTTTTAAGGGGTTTAAATTAATGTAATGGAGCAGCCGCCTCAAATTTAAGTGCTAACTTTAAGACCATTTTAGTGCGGTTTATGAGTTACTATGGATATATTATTAATACTTTGATGGTGAATTTGTGACATAATCTAGCTACAAATATTAGGTTTTTACTCACAAAACTTATTTTCATATTATTTTGATCTTGAACTTCATAGTAAAGGTCAGGATCTAAATAGTAAAAATGTTGCAATCTTATCAACAAATCTTCTATATTGATCACATTTCAACATACAGTGTAATTAGAAGAAAACAAAAGGCATTCTTATGTTCATCTTACAGTTCAGCGTAATTTCAGTTGCTATGAAAGCTAGACATAAAATTTCGACTTTCTCAATTGCGGGTTATGGGACCCCTTTGTAGCTCAGCCTAATCTAAAATATGCCCAAAGAGTTAAGTAACATTTTTGCAGATAATGTATACATGTACATGATGTGCATATACATATTGAAAATTTATAACCAGAAAAGGTACCACCGCCACAATTACAACAACTTTTTTGTTACTTGAATAACATTGCACATGCTACATTGTAATAGATATATCATGTACAATGTATATGATTACATACATTTTTGTAACCCTCAGCCCATTGACTTCATTCCCGCATGGGTAATGCATTGTAATGGAGCAAACCTTAAATTTACATATTCATATATAAATATACCATTTTACATTTTTATTTTTTGTTGCTAATTCATTTGGAAAACTCTGACATATGGAACATTGTAACAACAGTCTTACAATTTCTTTTAAACTGGCCAGTTTGTTTTAGTATGTATTGTACTAGTTTTTATCATGAGACACTGAATGACTGATTACTTAAAATTATGAACTTAAAGTTCATGTTCAGCAATTTAAATGACGTGTCAATTAAACTCCTAGGATGAAACTATTTTTAGGCAATACAAGTTCTTACCAATAGAACATATATGTTTCATTATACCCGGACATTATATTCATGATTCCTAAGCATGTAATCATTTTCAAGTCATCTCTGTCAAGAATTTTATTTCTAAGATTAGTGCTGTAATGAATGCCTACGGCGTTGCTCCATTACATTAAATACATGTAGGACCAAATCGTTACCCTTACATAGTGGACTGAGGATTACGTTATCATATCTGTGTACACATCATACCAATGTATGTGCGTGCAGGTGTACATGTACAAAAAATGTATGTTCACCGGCGCATGATGGGGGTAGAGAATAGAGTTGAGAAATACACCAAGGTTGGAATGAATGAAAATATCTTACATGTACATGTATTGTCCATGTAGTGCTTGTTAAACGTTTTGTTGATTATAATTTTGAAGTTAAGTTTGATGGTTTACTTTTTCATTGTCCATGTAGTGCTTGTCAAACCTTTTGTTGATTATAATTTTGAAGTTAAGTTTGATGGTTTACTTTTTCATTGTCCATGTAGTGCTTTGTTGATTATAATTTGGAAGTTAAGTTTGATGGTTTACTTTTTCATGTCTGTAGTACTGTACATAAGTGTAAGTATGTACCAGTACCGTACTGTACCATGTTCAACCACAAGGTCATGGCTTACATTTTAAAATATTTATATATTTTGTTTGTCTTTTAACCTGAGAAAATCAGTTTATACCAAAAAATTACAACATACCGTTCCAAGAAGCAAAATTACACAACATGACAGGTGCGTGCTAAATGTAAACATCGTCATTTCACTGGCATTGTTGTTGGTTTCTCATCCTTTTAAATCACCAGATTTCACAAAATGAGTGTCCGTTTGTTTCTTTACATAGTCCGGAAGAACATGCAATGTCTTTATACCACATAAACGGTTTTTATTTCGTATAAAATTGACGAAATCCTCTCGATATGATCTGAAATCAACAATGGCGTGTTGTGTGTAAAGCTCTGAATCGATGAAGATTTTCCCGATTTACAAAATAAGGACATATCGCTCCGCATACTAATTATGAATGCAAAAGAGGAAAAGGGCTAAAAACAAGCCAAAAGTGATATATTAAGACGCGATTTGAAACATACAGAGAAGAAAAATGTCTTTTTGTCATTAAGTAAATATATTATTCTTGTTGCAATCATTTATTCTTTGCTAAAATCAAGAAATCTTAGCGGTACACGCTACCAGTGACGTCAATATATTGACGTTGAATATTCATAAGAATACGGAGTTACTTCCCCATAGTAAAATCTTTCAAATGATTCCTTAACCCTGCAGCGTTATAAGTAGTTCTAGAATGATTATAACCTTCACTTGCACTGTTATACAAATGTTCTAATTCAGACGCGTGAGATTTTATAAATTGGTCTATTGGTGACTGAAATAGTAACTTAACGATTTGTGGAGACAAAAGTACAGCAAAATAAGAAATGAAATCACTAATATTTTTTGTTTGAATACAGACTCAAGAATCTTCTAGAACTACGAATGCAACATAGAAAAAAACAAGTGTAAGTCCAGTTTTAAAAATGAGAATAACGATTCTCAGCTGTACAGTAAAACAATTATCTACAATGTAATTAAAATAATTTCATTTGTAATTGTACACTTCTTTCTCACACTGTAAACGTTTCTGTTGAAAATTATATTTCTCTTCACTCAATTCTGTATTTTATTTTCTAAATATGTTTTCTGTTGCTGGTACAGTATCTGTATGGTAAAAGCTTCCCTCTCTCTCCATTTACCATCACACCATTTACCATCCCCATACACCATATACTATCTCCATCCCTATTCAACATGTACCAGCCCCATCCCCATCCCTATACACTATGTACCATTCGCGTCCCCATCCCCATACACGATTTACCATCCCCATCCCCATTTACCATTCTATATTCCCCATACCCATAATGCAATTGTTTATTATTATCGATATACATGTATTAATTTGTGTTAAGGAAATTATTACGATATTTAATAGTTTAAATATCTATTAATGTTTTTTATTCAGTTTACATGTATAAATAACATACGGGTGACATAGAAATAATAACTAAAACTTATTTTCAAAACACAAAATTTACTATCGCATTTTAATATTTTCAATATTAAATATTAATTGAAAATGTTTCATTTTAGTAATAACTAAAGCTGTTATTATCATCTTTTAATAAAACCATGTTATTCAAAATCTAAGAAACATAATTATAGTGTCTATAATAATAATTATATTATATTACGCAACTTTTTAGTAAAATCTTATCTTGAACTTTTCTAATTACATCCAATGTATGACATATAGGTCTAGGCATAACCTGTATAAAAGTCAACATATTTATATTTTTAGTTTATCTTAGCATATATGTTTCAAATCTAATGAAAAAACTTGTTTCACAATCAATTTCTTGTTAATTCTATTAAGCCGGCATATAATTTGGAGCTCAAATATCAGTTTTTACTTGAGTAACTAATATTTTTAATATAACAATTGCAAGTGTAATCTTAATACTCCTATGCAAACCAATTTTCATTATAGTTTCTTAACTATGAACCTTATTTTAAAATAATTGATGCAATTTATGCATATGGCTACTTATCTTAGCATATATGTTTCAAATCTAATGAAAAAAACTTGTTTCGCAAACAATTTCTTGTCAATTTTATTAAGCCGCCATATAATTTGGAGCTCAAATATCAGTTTTTACTTGAGTTACTAATATTTTACATATAAAACTTGCAAGTGTGATCTTAATACTCCTATGCAAACTAAATTTCATTATAGTTTCTTAAAGGGAAAGTTCACAAAAAATGAAAATTTGTCATATGATTTCTAATGCAGTATCTAATTATGCTATATCATTTAAATTTTTATATTCAATTTAATAAGCTGACAAAAATGGAATCTTATTTTTTATCTTTTGGTTTCTGTCATTTTAAATTACACAAAGCATCTGAATACCACAAAGTCTCCTTTTAACAGTGACCCACCATTTACCTATTTATTGAATTGCCAATATATAATATTTTTATGTGCATCTATGTTATGGCATTTTAGATAAGTGATAGAAAATCCTTATTAAAATTAACAAAATTGAGTTAATCTTTAATTAGTAATAATGATTTTTTGGTATAAAAATCAATTTAAATAAGTCATTTTTAATTATCTAAGTCATGTTGTGTTGTGATAATCTTGCATATAAATCACATCATTGTTTTAAATGCTAAAATGAAAATAATATGATCTAGTACATAAAACTTTGTTTCTGAATGTTTGTATAATAGGTTTTGACACCTGTAGGTATTGATAATTATTTCACCCCAAGTCAGCTGTGACTAATTACATTTATGTTTACCTAACCATTACACAGGTACCTGCTGAGAGACAATTACAATAAATTCACACCAATTAACACTTTTAGCAAACCCAGTCATGCCAGTGGGGGATTAGAAAAGGATGACCTGTAATTTACATAACTATATCACAATTATTTTCAATGAAATATGATGACTTACATTTACATGTAAATACACAACTTCTTTCTTAATAGTATATAGTAAATAAAAATAATATTTTTTTGAATTGTAGATTTTATTTTAAATTAATTTATATAATAAAGTTCAATTTAAAAGAAAAAGATAATAGATAAATAAAACATTTTTAAAAAGATTTTATATAGAAAGTAATTTGAAAATATTAAATGATCTTGGTGACTTTTGATTATTTTAATTATTTTGTTGGTTATAAGACGTACCACATGATCACTTAAACGTTTGAACTAATATGATTTTTTGCTACTCAGTAGAAATTCTGATTAACTGAAGTAGTCCCCTAATGTAGGGTAGGGGACTATTTCAAATAAATAATCTCCAATATCTTTGTTATAAGTTAAGATATGAGAGAAAAAATTTGCACACTGTTATAAAATATTGTTCTGAACAAATCGTGAACTTACCCTTTAACTATGAACCTTATTCTTAAAATAATTGATACATTTATGCATATGGATATGTATATTTTCACTTATCTTAGCATATTTGTTTCAAATCTAATGAAAAAAATTGTTTCGCAATCAATTTCTTGTCAATTTTATTAAGCCGGCATATAATTTGGAGCTCAAATATCAGTTTTTACTTGAGTTACTAATATTTTACATAATATAAAACCTGCAAGTGTGATCTTAATACTCCTATGCAAACCAATTTTCATTATAATTTCTTAACTATGAATCTTATTTTTGAAATAATTGATACATTTATGCATATGGCTATGTATATTTTAAACTTATCTTAGCATGTATGTTTCAAATCTAATGAAAAAAACTTGTTTCGCAATCAATTTCTTGTCAATTTTGTTAAGCCGGCATATAATTTGGAGCTCAAATATCAGTTTTTACTTGAGTAACTAATATTTTTAATATAACAATTGCAAGTGTAATCTTAATACTCCTATGCAAACCAAATTTCATTATAGTTTCTTAACTATGAATCTAATTTTAAAATAATTGATGCAATTTATGCATATGGCTATGTATATTTTCAAAAAATAAATTGTTTTGGAAACAAAATTTCTTAGTGTGTAGTACATGTTAATAAAGATATATCTTTCATCGAATTATATTTTTTGTTTCTTTCAATTTTCATTTACACATGCGTTGGAAATTATAACCCACGTGATGATATGCTTTTAAACTATGCGCTTGGTGATTATTTGGATTTTTGATGAATGAGAGGTAAGTTATTCAAATATATTAAAAACCGATAGATTCATTCGGAAGAAGCCGAGTATGTTATTTCTAATCAAATATTTTTTTGTTTTTTATTTCTAAAAATGCATTTTTTAACTAAAAGAAAATGCACAGCACAATTCACAGTGCTATATCATGCTGTGCAACAAATTTGAAGTTCATGTTCCGTAATAGCAGAAAAATAAACAGGATTTTTTTTTACAGATAAACAGACGAAAAGATGATTGCAAATCAATCCCTCTCTGAATTCGAAATTTCAAATAATAAGGTACATTTACATTTGGTCTCAAAACCACCAAGAGCTTAAAGTCAGATTGCAAGTGTTTTTACATGTTCATACATGCATGTATATATGTATGACTCAAATTTATGGCAGGTTCAAAATGTACGGCAAATTCAAATCTTTGGCGGATTCTGACGCAACAGTTGTTTCAAATACGCAAAATTTCTCGTAAAAACATAGAGGGAAAAAGCAACATATCTAATAAAAAAATAAATTATCGGCTTCTACCTAAAGAATCGGTTTTTGAAATGTTAATAAATTATACAAGGATCTTTCTGGTCTCAATACTCCGTAGTAAGTCTAGTATGCTAATACTGATGCATAATGAGTTGTCACCTTGATTTGAGTAATTTTTATACATTTTTTTTAAAAGCCTTCACTCAAAAGACATTTGTGATAAAACAGAATGCGTGAATATATGGATCCAAAAGCGGAGGACAGATTAGAGATTATTAAATGTTTGCATGAAACGAATTGTCCTTTGATTTAGAACGTCTGAAACTAAGTCTTGAAGTATGATATTCAATTCTTATCTAGTTTAGATTTAAATTAATCCAAAATAAAGTTTTTCAGACTGTTTCACAAGAAATTTTACGGTGGACACATGCATTCGTACACAAATATGGGATTTCTATTTCTATTTTGTTCTCAGATGATTGCAGATGTTGGTTTGTCGTAGAGTTTTGTTTTTTTCTTCCATAACCAGATTTGACACACTGAATGAGAAATTAGCAGCACGACAGGTTTGCTATAGCATGCAGAAACCGCTTACTCTTCTGGAGCACTTAAGTTCGCTCTTGTTACGAACTGCGTTGTTGATTTCCCTACGGTTGATTATGTGTTTTATTTTGTTTCCTCGTGTTGTTCTTGTTCATGTTTATCGGTTTTTACCATCGTTACCCTTTCGGACTTTTGACACTCGAATGTCCCATTAGTGCCTCTTTGCCTCTTGTAAGGTCACATATAAAAATGAAAACAATATAACATTAATGGTATTTTTTCACGGATTAAAAAGATTGCTTAATGTTTTCCCTGCATTTATTTTGTAACAAAAGTTGAATAAAGATGCACGGAGTCGACAAACATATTTGAAACTATTCTTTATGTATGATAAGGTGAAAATCAGTAAATCATGAAAAAATGAACCAGTTTTGGATTTGATGTACGGGATCGATTGATTTCTTGTGCTGCTGTTTTAGATATAAAATGATATTTATGTCGTTTTTTTCATCATATTAAATTATGTTGTACTTGTTATGACACTTTCTATATAACTGTTCTTTTTTAACATGATATTGTTCGTAAGATAATTAAATATCTAACCGTCACAAGGAAATTATTAAACGATAATGTAATATTAATTTGTATTACATATAATGTACAACATGTAATAGATTTTGAAAAAATTAACGTAGAATAATAGTTGAAGAAAATCAACGTTGAAAAAATTATGAAAAATCAACGTTGAATAAATTCTGAAAAATCAACATGGATTATCAACATTTCTTTTGTCTTTTTCTTAAGGTTGCTCGCAGGTATTGTTTTTGGGAATTACAAATACCAAAACGCACGTATAAACGGCTAATTTGGGTTTGCTATATTAGCTCAGCCGTTTAACCCAAAATATCACAAGAATCCTTCAATTGATGATACAAGCATTAAATTTGGCATGGAGTATAGTTAACCCCTCGTGTGAAAGAAAGGCACATTAGCCAATCAAAATATTCAAAAAGGCGGCCAGTTTTCAAGATGGCGGACAGTAACCATAAATTTGGAATATTTCATCAACCAAATTCAAATAAAAATATACAAGTTGTCAGTGAATCCATAAATTCAATATATACTTTCTTAAGTGACTTTTTTTCTTGCACAGATAAAATAAAGGAAACGTTATAATTTCCCATTGGTAGCCATTATTTATCCAATATTGCCGAAGAAATACGAAAAATTATCAAAAACTTTTTGAATATAATTTGATGCAATCTGGGCAAATTTCAGAGACAACTAATACTTTTTAATATTAGCATCCACAATAATAGCGCTCAGATGTATAAGGGAACAAATGTTGAAGTGTTTGGTTTAACTATCCAAATGAAACAATGACACATAACATACTTTAAGCACCGTAATATTGATGAAATTCTTTCACTAAACAATTATCCATTTGGTGAATTTCTTTATCTCATATATCCGCAGGAACTTGAGATAAAAGACACAACGATTCTAGAAAGACGGCTTCATATTTGGATCTACACCTCGAAATAAACTCTCAAGGAAGACTTTTATCAAAGCTTTATGAAAAACGGAGTCAACTTTTCCTTCTTGTATAGCAACATTCTGTCGTAATGAAGGTTGTGTCGCGTACACTTATTCCACATCTCATTTTTTTTTATATTCCGTCTGCTCCAGCATATCGTTACGACTTGAATTCGCGTTGTTGATTTCTTTTGGTTGAATTTGTGATTTTATGATTTGTGTTTCTTCGTGCTGTTCTTGATCGTGTTAACTGGTTTTGTTGTTGCCTTTTCGGAAGTTTGACACTCGAATCTGATGCCTCTTTGTTTCTTTCTCTCAACATTAACATATGACCTCAACCTTAGTCTCTATTTCTATTTCATAATCAACCCGTGTGGTATCCGGGGAGCGAACAGGCCTGCAGCAGCGCTAAGCTTGTCAGTAAAAGTGAACTAAAGAGCCCTCAGAAACCTGACATCGGGTCAGGCCGCCTGCCCACAAAGTGACTGGGATGTGTGTCCGTCCCAGGTGGTTGAATGGGGCAGCCCTGACATCGAAAGATGCGGGGTCGTCAGGCGATAATGCGGAAAACCTGACCGGAAATCATAGTGGTGCACCGTGTTGGGAAAAATGTCACGTTTTACGTTAAAGAACCCTGCTTCAGGTTTCGGTAAGAGTAGGATCCGTAGGATCCCCATGCAGGAGGCTAAATTTCCCGTCCCTATCCATCACTCCTTTTTCCAGTGGCAGTCAAAACTCTCCTACCCAATTGGCCTTGTGCCCCCATTTCCTCCACTTCATCATCATTTCATGTTATTTGTATCACCACTTTCATGTTCATCTCCTGGATATAGCGGAAATCGTGCTGCTTGGAATTAAAGCAATAACTAACTAATTATTTCCTAATCATAAATTAGGATTTATTTTCTATAATACCACCTCAAGTTAATACGTTGGTCTGTTTTGCCTTCGACCCTAGTAAAAAAAGCTTACAACGTATCAAAATGGCTTCCAAGATGCCGGTGGTGAATACAATTCTATTCATTTATCGAATTTGAAGAAAAGTTAAATTCGTTTCAGGATACCAAATTTTATAAAAGAAGCTCAAGCAATGTTTGTGATTGTTGTCTGGAATGGTATCATCTTTAACGTGTCGGACTTTGAAATCCACCTAAAGCTACTTACTGGATGTGTAGGAAATGCAACAAAAAATGAAATAACTTCCATTTAGATTAATCCTACTATTGTTTTCATGTTACTGTATCATGTGTATTACAATAGCCATATAGCATGTATAAATGATAGAAAAAAACTTTGTTTACTTAGTTAACGCACTGTAAGGTTACAATAACGAGCGGTAACAATAACAAAAATTATTAGTGTTGCTTTCATAAAAACAGGTCCGCATCCGTGGACCAGTTAATATTTTTTTTTACTTTCGGCGTCAGGTAACAATATTTTTTTCCTAATTGTTACTTTTCCTGGTAAATCCAGGTAATCGTTTCAAAATGGTTTAACCAAATGACCAATTTTACTGCCAAATTTAAAGGAAATGGTAAAATGTATGAAATGTCTTTACAACGGATACATTTTTATTTTTAATTGCCACAAATTGAAACAAAAACTACTTTTTTCTTATTTCATCATATGTTTAGAACAATTACACTACACTTGTGTATACTATTGCACAAGTTTTGGAATTTAAAATCCAATGAAAAAGAGTTGACCTCTATAGCTGCAATAATTGCTAATGAAAAGTCGCCATTTTGAAAAATGGCCGCCATATTGAATTTTTTTCTCTGGCTAATGTGCTTTTTGGTAAAAGTGGTAGTTAAGCTTCATTCATGCCAAATTTGGTGCTTGTATCACAAAGTGAACGATTTTTTGACTAAGCGGTCGGGCTATATATTTAAAGGAGTTACCTCTCATCAGAAGCATTTAAATCAAACCATTGGAAGGTCAAATTCCAAAACTGTCGAAAACAAGAAAAGTACTCAAAACCAAATCCAAGGAAGACAATTCCAGCACAGAGGATATCGAACATGTGCATTACAAGGAAAGAATCCTGGTAATTTAAACAATTTTGAATTTAAAATTCGAAAATTTCAGCGACAAAACTTTTAGAAATTATATGGTAATTCGTGTCAGACAAGTCTGACGACCAGGCCTGTGATTACCCTCGGGGACCTCTAGTCCACTTGCAGCGGTTATCGCCAAGTGGTTTCAAAATAACAAATACCATAACACATATATAAACGGCTAATTTGGATTTGCTATGTATCGATATTTCAAGGAGTTACCTCCCCTCAGTACCATTTAAATCAGAACATATGAAGGTCATTTTTCAAAACTGTTGAAAACGAAAAGTACCCAAAACCAAATCGTTCGAACAAGGAAGCCAGTTCCAGTACCGAGGACATCGACCATGTGCATTAAACGGAACGAAACCTGGTATTTTAAACCGTTTTGAATTTAATATTCGAAAACGCCAGCGAAAAAAAAAACATTAGAAATTTTATGGTTAATCGTATCAGACAAGTCTTACGACCAGGCTTATGATTACCCTCAAGGATCACTGGTCCACCAGCAGCGGTTATCGCCCAGTGGTTTTCAAATAACAAATACCAAAAGGCGGATATAAATGGTTAATGTAGATGTGCTATATATCGATTTCAAGGAGTTACCTCTCATCAGTAGCATTAAATCAAAATGCAAAATATCAAAATTCAAATAAAACACATTTTCTCTATAACATTATGGCTCATCAAAATCACTGTCATAAAGTATAAATACATCAGAGGGGTATTATAATGTCAAAAGTCCCCGGCAGTCGAATGTTAAAGTTATTATATGTCAAAACCAGTAAACATGAACGTGAACAGCACAAAAGCGGACAAGTACAACTAAATGTACATCATCAAATAACACAAATTCGAGTCTTAACGACAGTGACCTCGAGGTGTGTAAAATAATAAACACACTCGTCTCGTTACTAGCTGTCAAATCAGCGTGTCAAATCCGTCAAAAAGAAAAAAAAACAAGATCTGCACTCATCTTGAAGCGGATGATTTCTTTTACAAAATTAAATGCAAAAGACAAAAGCCGAGGAGCAACATAACTCTGCGTTAGCGATTTCTGTGTCAGAAATAACGCTCTGCTTAGAAACCGAAATGACAACAAAGTTCCAGATAAATAATTTTGCTACGCCTGACGTGCGTCGTTCCGTCTAAACAAGACTCATCAAAGGCGCTCCACCTAAAAAATTGAAAAAGCCTAACACTTAATGATTATGGAAAGCATAGAACAATAAAACCAAAATATTGTACTAGAGAACCAAACAATAACTAAGATGGTCAACCTGTTGATGTAAGTCTCACAAGTGCTTTTGTTCTCCATGATAACCAAAGTATTTTCTTACAAAATTTTAGTAAGTATGATAAGAAAAGTATCATGAAAATCAATAAGAATTTATAAAAAAATCATGAAATTTTAATATTTGAATGATAAAAATCTATTTGATATCTTGTTCTATCACAAGATCATCCCCTAGCCCGGTATATGTAGTTTTTGTTGTAATATCAAACATTTAAAAGGGTATGGTAATGCCTAACGTTACGAATATCCGCCAGTATTAGTAAAGCATGTACACGCTCTTCGTTTTCATTGTACTTTGTAGTTTTATCATAATACATGGTTTTTTACATGTTAAGTGTCCAGAAAGGAAAAAATAATTCCGAATGGAACAACTGTAATACAAACGTTTAAAACAGTAGCTTCATTGAGTAATTGTGCGATGATTTGTGCCATTCATACATCATGTTGCTCTGCAGATTACAACGTAGTTTCGGAAGACTGTAATATAGATTCCGGTTGTGACACTCCAATAGAATATGATTCAAATGTCTACCACCTGAATCTAAATCAAGGTATGTATATTTCATCTATAGTTTCATTCTCAATCAATTGTTGACTTATACGCAAATAGTCAATCGAGCTGCTTTGGGCATAGAAACAACGATCCTTACCTCCTTTTCATTGGTGGAAGAGCGAGGTATGGCGCCATAGGACCTGGTTTAACCCACCATTTCGTTTGAAATGCCTGTACCAAGTCAGGACCATTGCGATCCACCAATTCTCTGGTATGACTGATTCGTTCTTGTCATTTTCTCTGGACTATGAGATTGATCATTCAAGCTCGGTAGTTTTGTTATTACCTTTATTCAGTTGTTGCCTGCTTTCTGTAGCAAACAGATGGGTGCAAAAATAACCTGTACGGTACGTTACCTTAAAAGCAGAAATAAAGATAACTTAAAATTCACTTGTGACTGGTCAAGCCACTGCTTTGAGCGGAAGCGCGGATTGTTTCAAATTAACTTGCAAATCAGACATATATATGTCTGCTTTTCAAAGCAGTCGCGTTCATATGACAAGTTTTGTCAAGTTAAATATATGACAAGTCTGCTTTATAGACTGACTGTTTTAGCTTTCACTGTACAAAGTTCATGTTCTACCACCTAAACCTTCGTCGAAATTTCTATATACAAATATAACGGTTGTTTTATTAAACTGAGTCCGATTTGAGAAAACTTATTTGGTGGAGGAAGTCACGACTTTTCGACTGGTTGTAATTTTGATTTGGCCAGTCATGAGTTAATGCAAGTTTTTTTTTGAAAATGTGATATAGCAGACATTGAAATCTGTCCCAAAATTAACTCTATGTTAACTATCGTACATGTAATGAGTGTGTGCAACCATCTGTATTATAAGGTTTTTCACCGTGGAAAATTTAAATCTCCTGCAAAATGGCCTCAGGGTTGCCTTGACTGATATCATTACGAGAAGTACGAGTGGTTTTTACAGAAAAAATTGATCGAAATTACCTGAATGGTTGACTATGTCAAGGAAGGTCCTCTCAAAGTTATTCGGTTCTGCAGAACTAGTTTACACATATTGATGCTGGAATAATATTGTCAAAATATAAATAAACTAACATAAAAGCGAAAGTATAGGAGTTAAGCCATCTTAAAAGGCACAGGACTGTAAACAGTCTGTAAAATGTACAGACCAAGAAGGGAATCAGGTGGTGTTCTAGCCCATGGCTATGCTTTTTCAGGTAACAATTTGCTTAAATTGGCATTAAACCCTCTACTCATATAGGACTTTTAAGTGGAACCGTCTTTTTGAAAAAAAACTAGATCCGTTTCTAATGAAGACAGCAATAGTTCTGATATATCAATTTAGCGTTGCACAAAAGAAAATCGACAAGATATGAAAATCAGAATAGAAATAACTCTTCAGATTTACTGGGATACTAATTTTAAACTTACTTTTGACATTCAACAAAAATTATTTTAATTCAATGTAAGTAAAGGCAGTAGTTTTCATTAAAAAGCTAACAAACGTAAAGAAATGTTTCAAACAGACGTTTGAAGTTCATTCTCTGATAAGCTATGAGTACTTAATAATTTTAAAAAAAAACACACAGAAATTAACAACACTTTATTGTAGCTAAATATAAAACTGTCAAATTGTTGTTACTGGTGTCCTTAAACAAGAGGCCCCCAAGAGCCTGAATCGCTCACCTGAACTACACAGATACATATATTTGTAGATATTATTGTGCTTAACCATATGCGATTTAAATTTATGAAATATCTTGGTTAGTTTTCAAGATATTGGGCTTAATTAGTGTAAATATGGCAAAAATTAGGAAAAAGAACAATAACTCCCACATCAGCAGTCAGATCTTTTTCAAAATTTCAGGACAGGTAGATCTTAATATGCTGATCACTTTTGATTCTTGCACAATTTTGATATCTGAAACCAGTTTTGAGTTATTAGCAAAAAAATGAAATTAGCCCCTATGTTCTATTTTTAGCCATGGTGGCCATGTTTTTTTACGAATCAAAAATCTGAACGATAGAGTTGTAGCATATAAGCTATCAAACAGTGTGCCATGTTAAAATGCAGTTGGTCTTACTGTTTCAGACAAGTCAGGGGAAAAGTAATGAACAATGGTAAATATTGACACTTTAAGGGCCATAACTCCTAAAAGAAATGGTTCTACAGCTTTGACCTAATTACATGAATTGTAGATCTTGATGTGCTTAATCATATGCAATTTGAATTTTAGAAATTTCTTGTATAGTTTTCAAGATATAGGGCTAAATAAGTGAAAAATTTTGAAAAAAAATCCAGAAAAAGGGCAATAACTCCTATGTCATTTGTTGGATCTTCTTGAAAATTTCAGAACAGGTAGATCTTGAGATGCTTATCACTTTTGTCTTCCATCAGAATTTTGATATCTGTTACCGTTTTTGAGCTATTTGCAAAAAACTGTAATTTGACCCCTATGTTCTATTTTAAGCCTTGGAGGCCATATTTTTTGACAAATCAAAAATCCGAACGATAGAACTTTAGCATTAATGCTATTAAACAACTGTGCCAAGTTTGGCTGAAGTTGGATGTATGGTGTCAGACAAGTTAATCTTTGAAATTCAGGGTAAAAGTAATGAAAAATGGTAAAATTTGATGCTTTAAGGGCCATAACTCCTAAAAGAAATGGTTCTACAGCTTTGACCTAATTACATGAAATGTAGATCTTGATGTGCTTAATCATATGCAATTTGAATTTTTAAAATATCTTGTATAGGTTTCAAGATATAGGGCTAAATAAGTGCAAAATTTTGAAAAAATCCAGAAAAAGGGCAATAACTCCTACATCGGTTGTTGGATCTTCTTGAAAATTTCTGGGCAGGTAGATCTTGAGATGCTGATTACTTTTACCCTTGCCAGAATTTTGATATCTGTTACCGTTTTTGAGTTATTTGCAAAAAACTGCAATTTACCCCTATGTTCTATTTTTAGCCATGGCGGCCATGTTTTTCAACGAATCAAAAATCCCCACGCTAGTTTTATACTACCTATGCTAATTAACAACTGTGCCAAATTTAAAAGCCATTGGACTTATGGTGTTAGAGGAGTTAACGTTTGAAAAATGTTAACGACGACGGACGACGGACGACTGACGACGGACGACGGACGACGACGGACGCCAAGTGATGGCAATAGCTCACATGGACCTTTGGTCCAGGTGAGCTAAAAAAGGAAAGAAAGAAAGAAAATAGAACAAATCAATGCAAAACAAAATGGTTTTTGAATAGGTTCTAATTTACATTCAAAAGAAAGGTTTGATAAACCAAGGTTTAAACGATAACAATAATCATAGCTTACATTGTATGAATACCCTGAACTAAGCACAAACTTGAATATACAACAAGCAGTTTATAATAGAAAATAATAAGAAGTGGAATAAGTGTATGCGACACAGTCCACAATTAAGCAGCGATTTAGAAAAAAAAAACACAATTGACAACCGCCATCAGTCTTCATCGAGGCCATTTGGCACTGCTCGCTGCAATTCTGCTATTGGCCCAAATAAATTGGTCTGAATAAAATGCATATAATTCAAATCCAGTCCTGAAATAGTCACAGATTGACCCCCTTCTTAAACAAGGAACAAAAAACATCAAAAAGACAAGTACAGACGAAAGCTTTGTCAAAAATTCCTGGCTTAGGACAGGCACATATAATATGTGTCTGGGTTAAACTAGTTTTTTGGGCCAAACCTTCCCCCTATCAAAATTCCTAGACAAAGCACAACAACTAAACACACAATAAAAATCAAATCGATCAAAGTCCAATTCCACTAAGAGAGAACCAAGGACAAAAAACAATAAGAAAAAACAAAATGACGATAAAGGACCTCTCTATAGAACACTCGCTGTTACTGACAGCTAGCTGAGAATCATCAATCGACTGATGTTAAAAATATCGAACATATCGATTATAAATTCGACACAACACTTCAAACAATGATGATTTAGTGAAGTGTTATCACAGAAAACCGACATGCTTGATCGCTATAATGCTAAAAGATGACATAGTAAAAACGTTTATGGAAGTTTTTAAGTACATGTGTCAAGTTATCAATATTTCTGCCAAAAAACACTAAATTCAAACATTTAACCAAAAACACTGTCTTTATACACAACAAAAATCACAATCAACAACAATACAATTCTAGGTTAAAATTCCAGGTCTACTAAAATTCATACTATCTGTTTAGTTTTCTGCGAGCTGGGCTGGAATGGACACGAAAGAAAATGCTACTTTTTCTCCACCGATTTTCCGGACTGGTATGCAGCTAAGGTAATCTAAGACTTTACTTATTTCAGCACGTTTTGAAATATGGCAGTTTGGATGATAAAAGAAAATTCGAACTCGTAGATGTTTACTTTTAATCAGTTCCTTTAGGTTTTTTGTTAGACTTGTTGTTTAGCTCTTATCCCTTATCTCGTTACACTTTTAAGATTCTTAAAATGATATATATAGATATATGGACTTCAGCCAATTTGTCAGTAATATGGATGTCGTCATGCATATTCTAATTATTACAATTTATGGAAACATGTAAGAATATAATTGGAGGGAAACTTGCTGAACCAGAGAACCAATTGGAAATACAATACTTGAGATCAAAAGCAATGGCTGCACAAGGAGGTAAGAATCTATGCAATCAAAAAATTTGCGAATGATGAAATATTTTATTCATCCTATAATTTAAGCTTAACACATATTCCCATCTACGGCCATTCAAACAAGTTTTTATAAGGATGTAGATGCATTTATCAAAAAAAAAAAATACGTACATGAACATTTGATGGATTTTTTTCTTTATAAATGTATGCATTTATCACACAAATAAACTTTGTGTACAAACCCTCCTATTGTGTCAATTTTGAGATATAAATCCAAATATGAAGCGGACCTCCTCTAATCTCGAGTGTTCTTTATCTCAAGTCCTTTGGGGATATATAAATTACTTAAAGTCAAATAATCCAGGATTAATTTAAAGAAAGGACATCATCAATGTAACGTAATGTGAGATTAAACGTAATGCAAGTCTGTGAACTTTTTTGTCCAGAAGTGATTAAAAGAACTCAGTTTTATAGAAATGAAGAAAAAACATTAGCAAGCAATCGAACACACATAAAATTAAAAAAAATATGAAGTGCAGATATATGCATATTCGTCCTTCAAAAATTCATTATCTTTTTAGACTAAAAATTCAATTTTTACATCTTTATATAAAATATTACCATCATAAATTGTAATAATGTTAAAGCGTTCCTTACACAAATGGTTATTTTGACTTACTTGCAATTCACATGACATTAGCTTATCACGTGTCGGTCATGTTTGAAAACCCAAAGTGTTTCTATATTGGGCAACAGAAAATGCCCAAATTTAAACACCACTTTTGTAAATGCTTTTACACTTTAAACTTCTTATAATGTGAACATGTTTTTGTAGTTGCGAATAAAGGTAAAAACAAAACTACCGAACTTGAATGATCAATCTCATAGTCCAGATAAAATGACAAAAACGAATCAGTCATACCGGAGAATTGGTGGATCGCAATAGTCCTGACTTGGTACAGGCATATGAAACATTCGATGCAACAGTTCTGATATATCTCTAACAGCGTGTATGTGTGTGTGTGTGTGTGTGAGGGTGTATGTGTGTGTGTATGACATGAGTCATGAAGGCCGGTCAGTTCTAATGGTGCAGGAAACCGGAGTACCCGGAGGAAACCACCGACCATGGACAGGTAACTGACAAACATAATCACATACAGTTTGGGAAATCATCCTTTATTTTTAAATTACAAACGGGACTCGAACACAAGCTGAGAGGTGATCAGTTAACAATCAAAAGTGTGGTACTTAAACAACCACCTTCGACCACTCAGTCACCCAGGCTCCAATGTCTATCACAGTTAAATATCCCCAGTTAATAAAACTTGCGCAAAACGTAAGTTGTGTTTATTAAGAGACATTTTAAAAGGAATTTATAAGAGTACATGTATTTCTCTACTTAAATTAGATAATGCAATTGAATAAAAATCTGTTAATTTATGTACTTGATCTTCGTGTGGTTTCAAAAAAGACGACTAATTGACATTCAATTAATTTGTATATATAAATGATCAATAAGCACCTTCATAACTGGACAATGGAATTTTACAGATTTTGCTGTTTAAGACACGTTGTACCTAATCTATTTAAAAATCAAGTATTTGGTGTTCTTATAACATTTATAATATAGACATTGAGAAGTGGATTTAAGACCAATGAATATATGTATGACTTTCAGTTTTTTGGCTGGGAGCGTCAGATTTAGATTCTGAAGGAGAGTGGACATGGGTTTCAGATGGGCGAAAAATTACTGAGTTTGATTGGGCTTACACTGAACAATATGGTTTTGAACCAACTAATGGTAAAGGAGGAACGGAGAATTGTATTCAAATTCTTCATGGCATATATGAATACAGATGGAACGACAATAAATGCATGGCAAACTGCCGCTATATTTGTGAAAAAAGGTAAATGCTCCTATCATGTTTTAAATTTATGTTCTACATTCTATAGGCCATTGGTAAACAATTCAAATTATGTCAGACAAACCGATTCGTGATTAGTTTAATTAGCTGTCTCTTTTTTTTTTTAAAGACTCCAACAGGCAACGTGTCATTGAAACTTTTAATTATACCTACAGATATTTAGACGATATTCTTTCACTTAACAATCTCACATTTTCTTATTTTTATTCAAGGAAGTAACTTTGAATAAATCTATCTTTACCGATGATATAAGCTCATTTTTAGATCTAGATTTAAGCATTATCAATGGAAAAGTACTCACTAAAATAAATGATAAACGGGATGACTTTTCATTTCCTATTGTTAATTATCCTTTTCTAGAGGGAGATGTACCACTTGCTTCGTCTCATGGAGTTTATATTTCATAGTAAGTAAGATATACTCGGATCTGCAGTAGCGTGTCTGATTTTAATGATAAAAACCGGTGTATTACCAAAAAAAAACTAAAACAAAGATATCGTTACCACAAATTATTAAAATCTTCTTTATTGATAATTTGGTACTTACTTTAAAATGTTAATTGCCTTTTATACTTTTTTTATACTTTTTTTTATACTTATGTCATTTTAAGCATTACAGCGGTCAAGTGTGACGGTTTTGTGTGATAATGCATCATAAAATCATAAATTGTTTGACGTGTTGTGTCGAATTTAAAATCGACATACTCGACTTCTTCGTGACCGACTTTTGGAGCAGGGCTATAAGAAAATATGTCTCATACAATCCCTAAAAAATTCTTTCTTCGATATCAGGTTTTACATTGTAGTAAAAAATGTCGAAATTGAGTTAAAAGATATGGTGATCAATTGTTTTAATTAGTGTTTGACTGGTCTGCTGTACTGAGATGATCACCTCAATATCCCTATTGTGTCTCACAGCTATGTTGTGTTCTATGGTCATTACCAAATCTTAAAATCGCAATGGAAGAGGGAGGTTTGGCGCCATAAAACCTGGTTTAACCCACCATTTCATTTGAAATGCCTGTAGTAGTCAGGACCGTCGCGATCCATCAATTCTCCGGTATGACTGATTCTTTTTTGTCATTTTCTCTGGACAATGAGATTGATCATTCAAGCTCGGTAGTTTTGTTATTACCTTTATTTACATCAATCGATGGACGCTTCTTAGCTAGTTTCTTTGGCGGATAAAAACAAATATTTTGCATCAATTTTGATACGGTTTGGACGTCTGACTGAGCCAAGGACTTTAATTTGACTACCTTTGTGCTTCGTGGGAACCAAGAATTTATCAGCTATCATTCAATGGTTTGTTTTGTCTAATTATTAGCTGTTAGATGCATAGAATTCAACCCCGCAAGCTGTTTACATTTTGTTATTTACTATAGCAAAAAAATGTATCAAAAACAGAAATTTATTCATTTTGTACAATTATCCGCCATGTTTTATACAGCTCATTAAGGACCCCATGCCGAATTTTTTTACACAGCTGAGGAACCGTGGAATTTTAAAGCTCAATGTCCAGCGGTGTCTTAATATAAAGCCATTGACGTGTACTTCCAAAATCAACCCCCGCAACCTGTGTGCAAGATATTTTTATTGAAATTTATTCAATATAGAAATAATATTCCTTTGATCCTATAGTTAAAATTATGACCGTAAACGTTCCTGATTTTATAATACGCTAATTAGCAGATTGATATAGATTTCTTGATATGAAATAAAGGTACAACACTGATTAAATTCATACATATAAGGAGACAAACATAAATTAAAGGCACAGCAAAGATTAAACCTATACATCTAAGGGAAAAAATAAAAACACAACAGTGATTTAACAAATACATATACAAGGGCTGTCCATAAAGTTCATGGAAAGTTGATATAAAATAAATCATGTTTCAAAAGAAGCAGATGTACCAATAGGGTATCCGAATGTCAAACGTCCGAAAGGGCAGAGACAAAACCAGTCAACACCAACAAGAACTGGACAAAAACAGACAACATGTTAAACATGGACACACAAAATAACTGAATATCAATCAACAACGCGAACTCCAGTCGAAACAAGAGTGAACTCGGGTGCTCCGGAAGTGTAAGTAGTTCCTGCTTGCTATAGCACACCCGTCGCGTTGCCAATAGTCCATTCAGCGTGTCAAATCCGGTAAAGGAAGACAAAACAAAAGCCTATGACAAACCAACATCTGTTTATCAACATAAATTTTGTTATAATAGAATGAGTAGTCTTATAAATAGGTGTTCCAAATTTTAAAATAAACAAACAACTACAAGTTGCTTTTTCATCATTTAGAAAATAAATTGTATTCATAACCCGGAGCAAGACGTTCCTATTTTTCGACGTCAAATTAAACATTTTGTTTTCCATATGGTCATATTGAATGCAATATTTTAAAACGTTTATCAGTTTTGAACATTATATTTTGTCAAATGTATCTAGATCTTAATTCATATTTCTGCATGTAATGATTCATTTTTGGAAACATTTGATTCACACATTGCATGAAAATTCAAGTTTTTGACATCAACAATACAACCCCAAGCAAAGTCTGTTGGTGGAGACAGTACTATATAGAATATGGCTTATAGCCAATAAAATGATTAATTACTCCAGGCTGAACAGGGACTCATCAACGTAATTTGGAGTTCCCGCACTTAATCTTCCTATTGAATGTGTTACACTGAAAGTTAATCTCTCTGATCAGTTTAAACTCACATCTATAGAGAAGAGATTATCTTGTTGTATGAAAGAAAAATTTTCCTAGCATAAAAGATTTACCTGTTGAAAATTTCACATTGAAAAAATAGCTCAAAAAGGATATTTATATAAAAGAAAATGAGAAAGATAAATGTCAAAGAGCTGGTTAAAGCATTAAATTCATTAAAAAATATTATGTTGTTGCAACAATCGTAGATATAAGCATTGTTTTTCTCATAGATAGGAGATTTTTTCCTAAAGGTAAAAATCATCTACCTATGAGTAGTTTTCATTTTCAATGCAAGTTAAACTGATCAAAAAGATTAACTTCTATTATTACAACATTCTATAGATAGATTAAGCACAAGTACTCCAAAGTACCTTGATGAACTCCTGTTCAGCTTAGGGGAATGGAACATTTGATTGCCTATAATACCACAAAACATGCCAATCGGTTGTTTTCTATCTCCATCTGAAATGCACATGTCATCAGAAGTTTCTTAGTAAGCTTTTTTTCACAATTTAAAGAACTTGTGTATATCTATTGATATTTTTAAGACCAAAACATACATTTCTATAACCGTCAACAATTGCTCCATCTCTTCGCAAAACGTTACTTTTTCTACGTCAATAAAACTGATGTCGATTCTCAAAATACCGATTTCTCAATAAAAATAAAATTAAAGACCTTTCAAATGTATGTGCATCATCCAACTTATTGGCATCACTGTAGTACAGGTTTTATTGCGTGCTAGATATTGTATATGCATAGCAAGATCTTGTTTTAAGCATTCTGAATATTTCCGAAAAATGTCTTACATTGCCCCGACCCACCATACAGCGAGTCAAATAATTACACATGTAAAACAATATTCAAGAAATAAAGGAAAATGTTCAAAACTCTTATTATGTAAAGAACTTATGATAAAAAAATCATTTTTCTATAGATATACTATGTCTTAAACATGATAAAACCTCAAATGTTGATAACAAAATTCATAATAATTTAAATCAATCGGAAGAGTGATTAGGACGATGATATACTGCTTCATAAATTTTTAGCAGTAAGATGCATGATTAGGGACGAAGTCATAATTTTTCACTATTTTAGATAAATGTGATATGTCAGAAACAATGTTATAATATTTTATTCATTAAGAGTATGGGAATTGTGAACCTAACACAAGTGATTTTCCTTTTCGTTTTTCGTTTTTCGTTTTTCAAATTTTTTTTCAAATTTTTTTTTTTTTCGATTTTTTTTTGTTTTGATTTTGAATAGGAAAATGACCCATTTTCCTTTTCGTTTTTCATTTTCCTTTTCGATTTTGAATAGAAAAATGACTCATTTTCCTTTTCGTTATTCATTTTCCTTTTCATTTTTCATTTTCCTTTTCGATTTTGAATAGGAAAATGACCCATTTTCCTTTTCGTTATTCATTTTCCTTTTCAAATTTTTTTTTTCAAATTTTTTTTTTCGATTTTTTTTTTTTTGATTTTGAATAGGAAAAAGACCCATTTTCCTTTTCGTTTTTCATTTTCCTTTTCGATTTTGAATCGGAAAATGACTCATTTTCCTTTTCGTTATTCATTTTCCTTTTCGTTATTCATTTTCCTTTTCAAATTTTTTTTTTTCGAATTTTTTTTTTTTTTTTTTGATTTTGAATAGGAAAATGACCCATTTTCCTTTTCGTTTTTCATTTTCCTTTTCGATTTTGAATAGGAAAATGAGCCATTTTCCTTTTCGTTTTTCATTTTCCTTTTCAAATTTTTTTTTTCAAAATTTTTTTTTTTCGAGTTTTTTTTTTTTTTTGACTTTGAAATTTTGAACTGACCCATTTTCCTTTTCGTTTTTCATTTTCCTTTTCGATTTTGAATAGTAAAATGACTCATTTTCCTTTTCGTTATTCATTTTCCTTTTCGTTTTTCATTTTCCTTTTCGATTTTGAATAGGAAAATGACCCATTTTCCTTTTCGTTATTCATTTTCCTTTTCAATTTTTTTTTTTCAAAATTTTTTTTTTTCGATTTTTTTTTTTTTTTTTTTGAATAGGAAAATGACCCATTTTCCTTTTCGTTTTTCATTTTCCTTTTCGATTTTGAATAGGAAAATGACTCATTTTCCTTTTCGTTATTCATTTTCCTTTTCGTTATTCATTTTCCTTTTCGTTTTTCATTTTCCTTTTCGATTTTGAATAGGAAAATGACTCATTTTCCTTTCATTTTCCTTTTCCTTATTCATTTTCCTTTTCGTTTTTCATTTTCCTTTTCGATTTTTAATAGGAAAATGACCCATTTTCCTTTTCGATATTCATTTTCCTTTTCAAATTTTTTTTTTCAAAAAATTTTTTTTTCGATTTTTTTTTTTTTTTTTCGATTTTGAATAGGAAAATGACCCATTTTCCTTTTCGTTTTTCATTTTCCTTTTCAATTTTGAACAGGAAAATGACTCATTTTCCTTTTCGTTTTTCATTTTCCTTTTTGATTTTGAATAGGAAAATGTCTTATTTTCCTTTTCGTTATTCATTTTCCTTTTCGTTTTTCATTTTCCTTTTCGATTTTGAATAGGAAAATGACTCATTTTCCTTTTCGTTATTCATTTTCATTTTCGTTTTTCATTTTCATTTTCGATTTTGAATAGGAAAATGACCCATTTTCCTTTTCGTTATTCATTTTCCTTTTCAAATTTTTTTTTTCAAAATTTTTTTTTTCGAGTTTTTTTTTGATTTTGAATAGGAAAAAGAGCCATTTTCCTTTTTGTTTTTCATTTTCCTTTTCGATTTTGAATAGTAAAATTACTCATTTTCCTTTTCGTTATTCATTTTCCTTTTCGTTTTTCATTTTCCTTTTCGATTTTGAATAGGAAAATGACCCATTTTCCTTTTCGATTTTCATTTTCCTTTTCGATTTTGAATAGGAAAATGACCCATTTTCCTTTTCGTTATTCATTTTCCTTTTCGTTTTTCATTTTCCTTTTCGATTTTGAATAGGAAAATGGCCCATTTTCCTTTTCGTTATTCATTTTCCTTTTCGTTTTTCATTTTCCTTTTCGATTTGAATAGGAAAATGACCCATTTTCCTTTTCGTTATTCATTTTCCTTTTCAAATTTTTTTTTCAAAAATTTTTTTTTTCGATTTTCTTTTTTTTTTTTTGATTTTGAATATGAAAATGACCCATTTTCCTTTTCGTTTTTCATTTTCCTTTTCGATTTTGAATAGGAAAATGACTCATTTTCCTTTTCGTTATTCATTTTCCTTTTCGTTTTTCATTTTCCTTTTCGATTTTGAATAGGAAAATGACCCATTTTCCTTTTTGTTATTCATTTTCTTTTTCAAATTTTTTTTTTCAAATATTTTTTTTTCGAATTTTTTTTTTTTATTTTGAATAGGAAAATGACCCATTTCCCTTTTCGTTTTTCATTTTCCTTTTCGATTTTGAATAGGAAAATGACTCATTTTCCTATTCAAAATCGAAAAGGAAAATGGGTCATTTTCCTATTCAAAATTCAAAAAAAAAAAATTCGAAAATTTTTTTTTTTGAAAAAAAAAATTGAAAAGGAAAGTGAATAACGAAAAGGAAAATGGGTCATTTTCCTATTCCAAATAAAAAAAAAATTCGAAAAAAAAACTTGAAAAGGAAAATGAATAACGAAAAGGAAAATGGGGCATTTTCCTATTCAAAATCGAAAAGGAAAATGAAAAACGAAAAGGAAAATGAATAACGAAAAGGAAAATGAGTCATTTTCCTATTCAAAATCGAAAAGGAAAATGAAAAACGAAAAGGAAAATGGGTCATTTTCCTATTCAAAATCTAAAAAAAAAAATAGAAAATCGAAAAAAAAAATTTTGAAAAAAAAATTTTGAAAAGGAAAATGAATAACGAAAAGGAAAATGGGGCATTTTCCTATTCAAAATCGAAAAGGAAAATGAAAAACGAAAAGGAAAATGAATAACGAAAAGGAAAATGAGTCATTTTCCTATTCAAAATCGAAAAGGAAAATGGGTCATTTTCCTATTCAAAATAAAAAAAAAAAAATTCGAAAATTTTTTTTTTTTGAAAAAAAAAATTGAAAAGGAAAATGAATAACGAAAAGGAAAATGGGTCATTTTCCTATTCAAAATAAAAAAAAAATTGGAAAAAAAAAATTTGAAAAGGAAAATGAATAACGAAAAGGAAAATGTGTCATTTTCCTATTCAAAATCGAAAAGGAAAATGAAAAACGAAAAGGAAAGTGAATAACGAAAAGGAAAATGGGTCATTTTCCTATTCCAAATAAAAAAAAAAATTCGAAAAAAAAACTTGAAAAGGAAAATGAATAACGAAAAGGAAAATGGGGCATTTTCCTATTCAAAATCGAAAAGGAAAATGAAAAACGAAAAGGAAAATAAATAACGAAAAGGAAAATGAGTCATTTTCCTATTCAAAATCGAAAAGGAAAATGAAAAACGAAAAGGAAAATGGGTCATTTTCCTATTCAAAATCTAAAAAAAAAATAGAAAATCGAAAAAAAAAATTTTGAAAAAAAAATTTTGAAAAGGAAAATGAATAACGAAAAGGAAAATGGGGCATTTTCCTATTCAAAATCGAAAAGGAAAATGAAAAACGAAAAGGAAAATGAATAACGAAAAGGAAAATGAGTCATTTTCCTATTCAAAATCGAAAAGGAAAATGGGTCATTTTCCTATTCAAAATAAAAAAAAAAAAAAATTCGAAAAAATTTTTTTTTGAAAAAAAAAATTGAAAAGGAAAATGAATAACGAAAAGGAAAATGGGTCATTTTCCTATTCAAAATAAAAAAAAAATTCGAAAAAAAAAATTTGAAAAGGAAAATGAATAACGAAAAGGAAAATGTGTCATTTTCCTATTCAAAATCGAAAAGGAAAATGAAAAACGAAAAGGAAAATGAATAACGAAAAGGAAAATGAGTCATTTTCCTATTCAAAATCGAAAAGAAAATGAAAAACGAAAAGGAAAATGGGTCATTTTCCTATTCAAAACAAAAAAAAAAATTCGAAAAAAAAAATTTTTGAAAAAAAAAATTGAACAGGAAAATGAATAACGAAAAGGAAAATGGGTCATTTTCCTATTCAAAATCGAAAAAGAAAATGAAAAACGAAAAGGAAAATGAATTATTTTCCTATTCAAAATCGAAAAGGAAAATGAAAAACGAAAAGGAAAATGGGTCATTTTCCTATTCAAAATCAGAAAAAAAAAATCGAAAAAAAAAATATTGAAAAAAAAATTTGAAAAGGAAAATGAATAACGTAAAGGAAAATGGGTCATTTTCCTATTCAAAATCGAAAAGGAAAATGAAAAACGAAAAGGAAAAGTAATAACGAAAAGGAAAATGAGTCATTTTCCTATTCAAAATCGAAAAGGAAAATGAAAAACGAAAAGGAAAATGGGTCATTTTCCTATTCAAAATAAAAAAAAAAAAAAAAATCGAAAAATAAATTTTGAAAAAAAAAATTGAAAAGGAAAATGAATAACGAAAAGGAAAATGGGTCATTTTCCTATTCAAAATCGAAAAGGAAAATGAAAAAACGAAAAGGAAAATGAATAACGAAAAGGAAAATGAGTCATTTTCCTATTCAAAATCGAAAAGGAAAATGGGTCATTTTCCTAATCAAAATCGAAAAAAAAAAAAATCGAAAAAAAAAAAAATTGAAAAAAAAATTTGAAAAACGAAAAACGAAAAACAAAAAGGAAAATCACTTGTGTTAGGTGAATTGTGAAATGTGACGATTTGTTTTCATTTTCCGTATTCTTTAACTGAATAATTGACATCATCATTATTTTGCCCATCATTATTTGAATGAAGATGACATGGACATGGCATTTGTGAAATTCAGATTTGGGATCTGTTTGAGAAAAGATCTTTAGTTCCAATATTTAACGATTTTTTATAAAATATTGCTAACTATATTTTATCTTTTAATAACAGCCCCTAAACGGATAAAGAAGAAAGTGACGCAACTCTATAGCATGAATTTGAATTGACAATATAATGTTTTGATTGTTTATATACTAATGAAACATAAAAAAGCTATATAATGAAGAATTATTTCCTTTACGAAATATTTTGAGTTGATATATATTACCATTAGTGTGATTGCCTGAATAAATGTCGTTCGCATTTATACCATTACTTTTTTAGTTCGGTATGCGATTTATGTTTTTCAAAATCGTGTTACGTTTCTACAGCTATCTCCGCTGTATGATACTTTAATGTTTATGTTTACTCGTATTATTCATATATCTATTGATTAAATTGTTTATGTGGCTATCAACAGAAATAAGGAAAATGCAAGAAGCTTCATCAATACCATCTCCGCTGTATTACACCATCTGGTCAGATGGAACGTACGACTTGCAACCATTATTTTCAAAACTAAGTAACTTAACAATGAATTTGTCACAAATGAATTTTCGTTGTATTTGTTAGATCATTATCTTCCCCATGGTAAAAATACTGTGGTTTTGTGAAACAAATCATCAATATCCCATCCAAATGTGACTTTGTTGTCAATAAGGAAATCAGGCATCCATGGTGTAACATGTCTTGTTTTTATCTGATTCTTTAGAACAATATGCATGGGTTAAGAGAGATAACACTTACATGTATATTATTAAATGGAGAAACACACACAAAAAGAATTTTAATAATAAAGACATGGGAACTGTGTTAATATTGTCAGTTGGTAACCCTGTGTCCATTCTGATAAGCAAAAACTGTGCCCCTATCTATGCTGACTTGTTGTAATACTCCTAAGAGCTAGAAAATCGTATAATCTCACTTTCAGATAGGGTGGTAAATTCCTCTCTTTTGACGAAACTTCTTTTACTTTGTAGATTGTTTGATCTGTTAAGGTCAAGGTTAAAGCTTAACACGTTCATCACGTTATTACCAGTGTTTAGTTGCACTTACTTGACTTATGTGCAGATGTAATAATGTTTTAACTGTTCAAATATTCAGTAACTATGTTTGTTAATAATTTTGTCTGTGAAAAATGAACCTTCCTCCCGGAAGTTAAGAAAAGATATAACTTATAAAAATGAACAATGGAGAGGATGAGCCTCGAAAATTATTTGGCTTTTAGATATACAATGATTGTCTACAAAAATGAATTCCATAATGGCACCTTGCATATATTTATGACAATTCCGTACAATACAGTTTTATTCCAATTTGTGTATCTTAGATTTTTAAAAACCAAAAATTCTTAAAAAAATCAAATATCACTTAAGCATCTATGCATTTATAAGGTTATTATTCGGCATCACGGTTTTTGACTGTGTTAAGGAGTCGTCAATAATGGCAAAGTATCAAAAGCTGCTCGTTCAAGGAAGCAACGGTTTGTATTGGACGTTTAAGATAAAAGTTCAATCTAAAATGCTTATTTTCTTACAGTAACGTGCAAAATATCACCAAATAATTATGTCAGTCAACATGAATGGAGGTTATAATCAAAATCCAACAAAACATAAAATGAAAATGTCTTCAAACTGAATTTCAACCGGCAATTAATAATTACTCTATGTTAAGCTATATATCCAAGAAAAACAGATTGTTTCAACAAAAGGAATATTTTCATATCAATAAAAAGGGTCTTGTTTCTGTGCTTAACTCTAAAAAGTGAATGTGGACATTGCTTAGATGAGAAAGGTACATGTATGTTCGATATATTGAAGGCATCAATCCATGAAAACGATGCATTGTTGATAGAAACGTCATCGTCAAATACAGATTGATCCAAACCTAACCTGTATGCAAACCAAACTAAAAAAGCAAACCATAAGTTTGTTTTAGGTGTACTTTTTACTTTGTTTGGTTTACTTTAACAAACCAAAGTTTACTAATGTTTACTCGAAAAGTAAACCAGACGGCTGGTTTGTGGTTTGGTTTGGTCAGAGCGAACCAAACTTTAAATAGCAAACCAAATTAGCGCCCTAGTTTGGTTTGCTCTTAGCAATCCGCGAGCATGCGCAGATGATTCATATAATCGATGTTAAAGAATGTCCAAAATATTTCACAATTATTTCATTTCATGAACAAATATTATTCACTAAATGTGTCAATCGAATAACAAACTCAAATTAATTTTTAACATTTAACATTATATTAGATTGGTATTTTATGAGTTCACCAAATCAGCATCCTATTTTGTTGTTTTAAGAGGAAACCAAACCAGCGGCCTGGTTTCATTTGGTTTGGTTTGGTTTGGTTTGCTCTTAGCAAACCATGAGCATGCGCAGATGGTTCAAAGAACCGACATCATTTTATGATATTTGCTCTCGTAAAACCCTTCGTTTTACTTGAAAACATTTAATATGATTTAGATAAGAAACACCATTTAAGATTGGTTTGGTCAGAGCAAACCAAATCAGCAGTCCATACATAAGAATATGGGAAATCTTAACAGAGGCCTCGGTATCTATTACCGCACGAGGGCCGTTTCGCCGATTTTATTTAACATTGTATTTATGGGAAAATTCCAATCGTGGTCACAATTTCTTCTACTGCAAATGCATTGTTATTCCGTGAATATTTTCCAACGTCCAGTCAGAACCTTTAAACATTTAGAAATATGTTAATATAAAAAATATTACTATAAGTGATCATTTGGCGGTTCCCTATTAGTTTCTGGGTGCAGGAAAACATCATATTAAGATAGATGGGGTGTCAAAAAATTTATCCATAGAATTTTCTTAAATTTTGATCACAGTTAGCTCTAGACTGGTACTTTTCTTCAGATTTATGAAAATCTTGTTTTCTAATGATTTTTAAATATACTAAATAAAAATAAAGTTCACCATCAAATTTTTGGAAAAAAGTGAAAAATGTGTTTTCCCTATTATTTCTATACAAATTATCTCCCCTTAAAAAGTTCCTGAAAATATTGAAATTTCGCAAAGAAGGTGTATTTAATCCCATTTTTTGTTGTAATTACCAATTTTGATGTTTAGCTAGCCCAAATAGAAATCAATTAGAATAACAAACATTTTAAAATCTAAAGTTTTGATAGATGTGCAAAAAAGATGCTCAGTGATAGACACCCCATCTACCTTAAATTTGATTTAATAATTAAAACCCCCGTTTTTTAATTTCATTGTGTGTAGGTTCAATCAGACTTCAGCATTTTATTTTCGACAGAAAAGGGTTGTTTATATGAAACTGGGTAAGGGTTGGCTATATCCCACACAGGCAACTAGTATGACCTTATTTCAGATAAGGTTTCTTCATTGTAAGTCACACCATGCCATCAGTATTGGTTCCGGATTGTGCAAAATTCTTTGGGAAGGCTTTCGTCACTTTCTGGGTGCATAACTAGCCTTATATATAATGGTGCGTTGAGGTTATATTAGCCTGTCTTGTGAGTTGGTTCGTTAATTTTCTTCGGGTTTGTGGTCGTTCCTTTTAGCATGACATTCAAGGGTCTGTGTTATAGTTGATGTGTTATGGGTGGGTCACACAAATAAATTTGTTGTTTCAATTAGTTCTTGTCCTGCTTATGAATGAAATAATATTGACTGGACATAAAACAAACAACAAACAAATATTAAAAGACCAATGCAGTAATACAACACCTTTCTACTCTCATTGGTGTCAAAAGATTAAATCTGAAAGTCACACGAGTGCAATTTAAAGCATGCTAAAGTTGTTCCGCGCCTTTCTACAATTTTAATTGTATAAAATAGAATACATATGTATAGATTTAAGCTTTTCGTCCGTCTGTCATTCTATCTGGTTTGTTCCCCAAATCCAGAGGAGTTAAAAGTCAAGATCACAAAAACTTTGATATTATAGAGTGATATTGGTTTCCTATGCATAACTTATAAACGCTTTGTTATAATTTCATAAAACGGTCACGTCGTAGAGCTTATGATGCATGAAAGATGCATGTAAATTTTGGAGTAAAACAGGAAGGGGAAAATCGAGCTATGCATTTTGTGAATTGCGTTTACATGCACAAAAAATAATTTAAAAGCATACGTAAATTTTCACATAAAGATTTACATTTGGTCCTGAGGCGATGTAAATTTACACCATGTGCAAATTTACATACGTATGTATTTGCATTTACAAGCAGTATTTACACACATGTGTAAAATTACATACGTATGTAAAATTGCATACGTATGTAAAACTGTGCATGTAAATGGGGCTTTTTGACTTTTATAATCACTTTCATTTTAAAATAAAAAATAGCAAAAACCAAAATAAAAAGATTATTATTTTGACATTAGGTTGTGAAATAAAAAAATATGGAATAAGAATATTGAAATCTAAAAAGTAAAACTAATAACGGTAAGATAGAGGAATGTATTACCCCTTCGGCTTCTATCATTGTAGCAAACATTAGGCGGACAAACAATACGATTTTGTTTTTATTTTATTTTATTTTGCGATGTGTAAAGAAAGTTTAGTGTTGTTTCGTTTTTAAAGTCTACTTGTGTATTTGAAATTTCATGTTGTGAATTATTTCGCTAATATTTTGTGTTTATCCCCGCTGTGAGACGCACGAGGCAGGATGTTATTTAAATGACATGAATATTACATGTACTAAATACCTGACCCGGTAGTAGACGAACTAATTTTCAATTACCTATATAATCTGCACTGATCAATGTATACGGGATGGACTAATTACCGGATGAATAGAAACAATGCTGGCGGTTGTCCGTTGTGGATTTTCTAAATTGCCGTTTGATTGTGGGCTGTGTCGCGTACACTTATTCCACATCTCATTATTTTCTATTTAGAATTTACAACATTTTGATTAGAGCGTCTCTGA
>OZ020315.1:14112498-14151128 GCA_963971305.1 Arcuatula senhousia
TCAATGGAAACCATTGTAACAAAATGGAAAGATTTCTCCCAGGACCAGGCAGTTATGAGCAAATTGTAATTTATTTCTTATTTTTTATACCTTGAACTATCTTTCGTTAAAAATAAACCACTGTAGCATTTTTATCGATGAATCACTTTTCTTCGATTTTGCATGATTCTTAGGTGGACTACTACTCAAGTACCTAACACTTAATTATCGTTAAAAAGTCTATCGTTTAACTAATATTAATGTAATGCTAGAATTTTTTTTCAATATTTTATATACTACTTTATTTATCACAAGCCTTACTCGCTCGTGTAATAAATCCCATTTAATAAATGACTTATACTTGAACCATCTTCATCTCAGATAGCCTCGGGACACAGCTTATTACTTCTATCTTTCTTTGGTTGCTGTTTTTGTTTTGTTGTTTTTCATTCTGATTCCCTTATCAGGAGTGTTCGGGAAATTACACCTGCTTCATTTGTTTATTTCAGTGGCTGTTGTTTTGTTTCTCCTTTTATCTATTTAAAACTCAAAAGGTCAAATGTCAGGTTTCTGTGTACTAGGTGCCGATCTTTCAGTGTCATTTTGTTTTCATTCGAAGTCCTGCTATATAAAATTGTTGTTGATCTAAAAACATCGGTGACCTTTCATTGTCTTACAGCCTTGGTTTTTGATTTGTTTACTCCAAAAAGTAATTTTCGATCTTATTTGGTCACTTTTTTAATATGGTGATGATTATAAAAATATATTTTTCGTTATCAAGGATAATCTTAATCAGAAGTCTTTGAGCAGTTTATGTGGCAACGGAATATTATAATTCCTAAAAGACAAAACCAACGACAGCACGAAGAAACGGACAGGACAGGATAAAACACATAAAATCATGACAAAAACCAGAATGGCAATCATAAACGCAAACTCAAGTAGTGACGAGAGTGAAATTATGTGTTCCGGGAGATTAAGAAGTTTCTGTTTGCAATAGCACAATCGCCGCACTGTCAATTGTCAATTCAGCGTGTCAACTGTGGTAATTATATACACGAACAAGATCAGCACGAGGAAACTCGAAATCAACTAAACAGAAATCAACAACGCGAACTCAAGTTGTAACAAGAGTGAACTCAGGTGGTTTGGAAGAGTAAGCAGTTCCTGCTTGCTATAGCACGCCTGTCGTGCTACCGATTTCCGATTCAGTGTGTCAAATCCGGTAAAGGAATTAAGGCAAAAGAAAATTCTATGACAAACCAACATCTGAGATAGAAATCCCATACTTACATGTATCAACGAGTGCATAGAGTCAACCATAAAATTATTTGAGTGAAGACAGCAACCTAGGCGCAACATAACCCTGTGTTAGCAATTTCTGTGTCAAACGTGACGCTCTGACAAGGAAATCAATGTAATTTCAAAAACCTCTGGAGTAAGGAATCAATTGTGATACGAAATTCCATCAGCTGGAGAAGATGAAATGTTGTCATGGTGCTTTTTTGACAGTTTCAATTTCGAGATGTATATCTAAATATGAAGCAGACTTCCTAGAATCTGTTGTATCTTTAAGTGTTCCTATGACAAACAGAGTGAAAATGTCATCAAAATAAGTGAAAGAACTTTATTAATATGGTTAAAAAAAAAATTTAACTACACAGCAGTGCTCCGAAGAAATTTAGATACTCATACTAAAAGCTTTTATTTTGTTTTATCATTTTTTCAACTCTCATTGCAAATAAATGAAAAGTCCACACCAATTCTACACTCAGTAACCCTCTTCACTTTTACTTGAACAACTGGAAATGGAGAAAACAACAGATTCGGCACAAATTACTACATGCATTAACTAGTATAATAGTATAATACAAAAATAAAAACGTTGTCATACATTTTTTTTTTACTTTTACAATTTTTAGATATTATTAATATATACGAATGTACAAAGTAAACTTATTTCATAACAATGGGCTCACCAAGTTCACTGCATGGTCACATTCGATTGATTCAAACCCGTTAAATATATCGCCTGTAACGGTTATATTATCTATTCCTAACTTAGATATATTTTGAGAGTAAACTTATGATTGAAACAGATTCTATTTATAGTTGAGTAGAGCACGCTTATCAAAACAGAATCCTCCGATTATGCCCAATAAATATAGCTACAAAGGATAAGTGTATATTGAATAAATGCTTGTTTAGATCCCTATGATTAGGAAATAAAATATCTTTATCTTTATATCTGAGCTTTAATATATTAACTGGGTAATGATTTACGTTGATAAATTAATCAACTTATAAAATGTAGATCTAAGTATGCTCATTTGTTAATGTATTGTACATACGTTCATAAAGAATGAATTCAAACACGGAAATCAACCTTTGATATTTATCCACACTTAATAGTCGTGAAATTTGAAGACGAATACGGGTTCAAACGAAATCATACTAGGAAGATTCCGATTAGTAACCGGAATCATTCGGCCATTTCCGCTACCCGGCTGATGCATTGATCATTTAAATGTTTTGAAATAGACGGAATCCAATGACTGAATTTTCAAGCGCTGCTTGTACAGAGATCTTCATGCAATTGCTCCGAATCTAGACTGCTCGGGCCCTTGAGCCCGAGCAATAATTAAAATTTCAAAGTTCTCTTGTAATCTTTCTTTAACATATTTTGGTTGCATGTAAATATACATGTATTGTTCAGTATTGGTATTTTTCTATGATCTCTTTGCTACTTGTATGAAGGTTCCTATCTAAACACTCAAATATCAACATGTTGTTTACAGATTTTGCAGCTTTTAACTGGTACATCGATTTCTATATTATCTTTATTCTCATAAAACCATAACATGCGTATACAGAGAACAAGAAGACAAAAGGAAAGGTTGTAAAACATTACAAATTTTACAATATTAAGTACATGTTTTTCTTATAATATTGTAATAAAGCAAATAAAGTATAAGGTTACCAAAGAGACTCTATTTTCATATTTATAATACTTATAAATGTACATAGTTTTACGAGATCAGGTGGGTATTCATCTATTCATTCGGTTTAGAATTGGTTTTCTTAAAACATCAAAAATAAAATTGGATAGGGGGCCTGGGTGGCCTAGTGGTCTATGACGCTGTGGTTTAAGAGTGGTTTAAGCCCCCATCTACCTTAAATGACGATTTTATTTAAAACAAAAACAATATTAATAATAAATAAATGTAAAACTCTTGTTCTGAGATGTCTTATTGATTGATTGACTGCAATCTTTTTACTTTAAAGGAAGATCTTTTAATTTATTATTTCATTTTTTGAATGTGTGTTCATTCAGGTTTTATAGCTGTGACCGATATTATTGTATTAAGCCCCAGTCACACTGTCACGTTTCGGCTATCCCGTTTTACTACGTTTTAAAACGTCACGTTTCAATGTAATTCATTGTCATAGTTTTCGGTTTCTACGTTTCACTAGGTATATGCTACGTTTTGAAAGGTTTTCCTGCGTTCTATTACGTTTTACTACGTTTAGCCAGGTTTAACAGAAGCCGTTTAGTTAGGTTTTACTACGTTTTGCTACGTATCAGGTACGCTTCATTGGGTATTACTAGGGTTTGTCAGGGTTTACAAGGTTCACAGTACGTTTGATCACGTATTGATGCGGTTTTGTTGGGTTTGTGCTACGTTTAATTGCGTAGTACTACGTGTCACTACGTTGTAATTGATTCTTTGCAAAAACCGCGTCAATTTGAGTTTCTCATATATCAAAACTTCTATCATTTCACTTTTAAATCAGGCATCTTCGAAAAAAGGCAGTCTTGAATTTGAAGAAAAATGAATGTAAATTGTAATGTAAATTGTAACAGCATTCAGATTCTAGTACATTTATATTGTGTATTAAAAATTTAAGACTATTCATGTATTTTAAAAAAGGTAAACATGTTCGGTGCCAGGTGTATTTCAATACGGCTAAAACGAAAAAAAAAAACATGTTTGTTTGTTTTTACCTACCCAGAAAAATTGGTCCTACTATCTACCCCAAATTTTTTATCATGATATTTTACCAAAACTGTTTTTATTCCTCGGATTTCACAACCTTAAGAGATTTTTGTTCAAATTGCACAATCACAATCACATCACAATATCAAAAGAAAACTTCAACAATGTGATATGATGAGACTTGTATGACACAATTCTCTTTCCATTTTTTAAGCAGTTGGTATGATTGCATATAAATTTTTGGCTTAAAATTCCCTATTTACCTAACACTAGGACCCTTGGACCGGAAACATCTAACCATCATTGTCTTATGGGTGGCCTAACTATATCTTTTCGTCCTCCATCGGATAGACATCTTGTAGCCACATGCTTTCCGTCAACTCAAATAAGAGCATGGTGGAACTGCCAAATAGTACTTAACTGCTGAGCTGCATTTAGCCATCCATTTTCATATGCATCTTCGGTGTATTCATAAATCATTGCCTCGCTCTCGTTTTCCCAGTACGACATTTGGAATTGTGTTGTATAGAGCCCCAAGTGGGTACATTATAGAGAATGGTACTAGTAATTGTACCCAGTAGCAACCAAACATAAAGTTCCATTCAGGCAATACATTTTGTTACGCCTGACATGCATTTCGTCTATTCAAGACTCATCAGGAGGCGCTCTACTCAAATATTGAAAAAGTCAAACACTACATGAATATGAAGAGCATAGACTAAATAACAAAAAAATGCCGTTATAATTTACTCTAACTGAGATCAACCTATACATGAGGTAGAGAGAAGTTCGGAATTTTGACAATTATAAACATTACACTGATATTTTTTTAGCTTTTATATGGTCTTCAGCACATAAGTTTTGATAATGGAGAGGGTCAACCTCGGGGTATAATGACTCCAACAGCAGTGCTAACCATCATTTGTTAGAAATAAAAATAAGTTCCAGCCAATGAATTTTGCCACGGCTGTAGCGCATTTCTTTTATTCAAGAGTAATAGCAACAGTTTAAGGCCAACTGGCAGTGCCTTTCCGAACCATGCGTTTTTCGTATCAAGTCTTGGTGTCCGTCTAGCCACAATCGCAGCAAACATATCGTCGTCAGCTCGCAAAAGGTATTTTAAAGAAACAATATCCTCACATCTCAGTTCATCAAAAAGTTGTTCATATATGCCGAATAAAGATAACAACATAACTACCGAACGAAAAGACAAATAGAAAATAATGAGATGTGGAATAAGTGTACGCGACACAACCCACAATTAAACGGCAATTTAGAAAAACCACAATGGACAACCACCAGCAGCCTTCAACGAGGCCATTTGGCACTGCTCGTGGTTCTGCAATTGGCCCATGGTCTAAATAAAATGCATATAATTCAAATCCAGCCCTGAAATAGTCACAGATAGACCCCCTTCTTAAACAAGGAACAGAAAACATCAAGAAGACAAGTACAAACGAAAGCTTTGTCAAAGATTCCTGGCTAAGGACAGGCACATGTAATATGTGGCGGGGTTAAACTAGTTTTTTGGGCCCAACCTTCCCCCTATCAATATTCCAAGACAAAGCACAAAAACTAAACACACAATAAAAATCAAATCGACCAAAGTCCAATTCCAATAGAGATAACCTAAGACAAAAACAAGAACAAACAAGGACGGTAAAGGAACTCTCTATAGAACACTCGCTGTTACTGACAGCTAGCTGAGAATCATCAATCGACTGATGTAAAAAAATCAAACGTATCGATTTTAAATCCGACACAACACTTCAAACAATAATGATTTAGTGAAGTGTCATCACACAAAACCGACACGCTTGATCGCTATAATGCTTAAAAATGACAATAGTAAAAACGTTTATGGAAGTTTTAAAGCAAGTATCAAGTTATCAATATTTCTGCCAAAAACACTAAATTCAAAGATTTAATCAAGATATTCAATTCACATCCTTTCCGTTATAAATTTTGAAGCCAATTTTTCATTTCTAATGGATTGCTTTTAAATTTGTGAGCTTTATAAAATACATTACCATAAAATTCTGGATGTGATATTCCTTTCACTAAAAGAAAACGACGTGTACATTGAAAATCCAGAATTTCAAAAAGACATGATATGTTAAACCAGGTTTTATGGCACCAAACCTCCCTCTTCCATTGCGATCCAAGGAACTAGAACACCAAATTAAAAGGACTCTTCTTACCCCCTGCATAGTTCCGGCTCTGGTTATACCGAAGCAACAACAGCCTCATCTGCAAAATGTGTTCGTGCAGCAATATTCAAACTCCATGATTATTCTTTAATATTATGTGCAAAAATATGTGAAAGGTGGCAGTAAGCGTAGTAATGCGTAGTAAAACGTTATGGTGCCTAATAAAACGCGAGAAAACGTGATAAAACCTACCAAGACGTAACATAAAACGTAATGAATCGTACTAAAACCCATTGAAACCTCGTAAAACGCAACAAATACCTAGGGAACCGTAGTAAAACCTGCTGGTTGGCATTCGCTACGTTTTACTAGGTTTCCATTACGCTTTTACTAGGTTTTAATACGTTTTAAAAACGTTTTAATACGCTTTAGTACGTATTTGCTACGTATATTTTTTAGCCACGTTTGTGTTGTGCAAACGATACAAACGGGACGTGCCACGTTTCTGTACAGGTAAGTCTACGTATATAGCCGGTTTCAACTACGTTTCGGTACGGTTCGTTACGTTTATAGCCGTTTCACTACGTTTTTGAAACGTAGTAAAACGGGATGCCGAAACGTGACAGTGTGACTGGGGCTTTAAAAGATTTATTTTCAATATTTGATTTTATCCATTTATTTAGTTATAATTATCGTTTTAATCTCGGTATTTTTTTATAAAACTGTTATTTAGATATAACAAATTATCTGTGTCCTGATAATGGCTGCAATATCACCAACAGGAAATCCAGCAAACAACAATTTATCAATCAGCGATATAATATCTGATCATGACTTAGGCATTAGTAAATTCTCTTGCATAAGGTAGCATTAGAAAATTCACTATTTGAGACAAGTGCGAATCGACTAGGAAAGACTGAGATTATGGTTGAGGACACCATTTAGATGTCAATTATTCCTTAGACGGCTTCAAATATTAGATCCATGGTGTGAGAGTGAATTTAGTTTTATTTCTGATTTCCTTTGACATTAAACAAAGTTATTATCTCTTGATGAAATGATAAAATTTAATTTGATTTAAAATATTATAACGAGCTGCATTTAAGTTTGATATGGTTTTCTTTTATATAGAATTCAACAAGTCTTGAGTATATAATGCTACAAATTATACACTTTACACCACAAATCATTCTTTATTGAGCTTCAATTGTCTTATCATATTAATTTTATCAATGATACGGGAAAAAATAACTAAATATGCCAAAACATGGAATCGTCAACACGCTAAAAGTCCCAAAACTTGAGTTAATATAATCCCTTATGCTTTATGTATACCACTGGGGACAACATGGATAGTATAAAACAACAATATTTTGACATATGTTTGAAAGAAAAAAAAATCCCCACATACCACGGTTGGGTTTCTACTCTTGTAACGATATGTTTATATCATTTGTTTGATTTGTTCAAGTGTGTTTTGATATGTGTAGTGTAGTTAGATTTTGGAGAACCACAGTGTCAATATTCAATTTTTTCATTCAATAAATTTATGTTTTGCTATAATGACAATTATTTTGTGTAAAGCTGTTTTTTGCATAATGATTGACTGTGGTTTTGTTGTCTTACCTGATCTTATCTAATTTACATGTGTGTTGTTAACTGTCTTATATTCAAATTGGCCGCTGTATCCATCGGGTGTATCCAACCTTGATATGTGGCAGCATGTATATAAAGTCATTGCATATCAAGCGTTGGAAGGGAGGCTGAGAAAAGACAGAAATGAATATAATTTATGTATGCAAAGACATGGTTGAGTTTTTTCTCAAGATGATGTACTTAATAAACCCATGTAACTTGTGCACTTGAATTGCATGAGACTTTAAAATACATATTATTATGGGCTTGCAACCAAATTCCATGAAAATTACAAAGTACATATTGGAGGAGACAGTAGAAATTAGGGCTAGGTGTCTCCGTATATTAAACCAAAGATTAATCCAAAAAATAATCGGAATGATTTACTTTGTAGAGCAAAGCATAGAAACAATTTTTGGTGTTTTCCTGCTTTATTTACATTTTGAAGGAAACAATACTCTTGTACTCTTGTACTACTTTTGAAAGTCTATAATGTGAGGTCACAAAGTAAACGATGGACCAAAAGTGTGTTTTCTAGACGGAAACATTCCGAATTGTGAACCATCGGGGAAAACAACATACCACTCGGGATTCTCCTCCATTGCGGGCCACAGTTGTATATTGTACTGACATTGATTGAAAATATACGAATATACAAGATTTAATAAAAAAAATTATGCAACACATACAAATGGCCTCTGAGAAGTAAGCAACGACAGAAGCTGACAATCTGGTGGCCAATGCTATTTTAAGAATTTGATTACTAAAAGTTCATTTGAAATGGTGCTCTTTTATTATAAGAAATCTGCATTCTCCTACAGATAAACAAGAATATAACCCAAGTCAATTGGTATGAAAAGGAAGTGCAATACCACCAGACACTGTGACTATCTATTCAGTTCAGCATATAGTTAAAGGTTCTGTTTGTAATTATAGTGACTAACTATGATTTTAAATATTGATGACATGACAGCTTTCATTAAAATGCATTATATGAAAGGCTTCATTAATATGCATCACATGACAGGCTTCATTAAAATGCATCACACGACTATATTAGGTCTTGCTTTCTCATTATTCTAAATTGAAGACATTCGAAATTTCTTTTGCTTGATTATGCATTCGTTATATCATCGATTTCTTTTTAAGAAAAGAATTAATTATAATTTTAATTTTTGAAAATTATATTAAGAGACTTATAGTTCAAAATTGGTTTGAAACTATTTATCAATACATTCATAAAATTGCAAAAGTCCTCACATGGAAAAGGTTAAGAAACTAAAAACGTTAACAAATTTTGTTACTACGTAACAAATCAAGCTTTAAATCCCTCGACAATTATATAATAGATAGATTTGCAACAAAAGGTTTTGTATGGGATATTGTACTCATTTAAGCTGTTCAATGTGTGCGTTACATGTAAGCATTTAAACTTAATTCTTACAACGAAAGAAATACAACTAAATGTAGGGTGTAACGCTTCCTCTGATAAACATTTAAACTCAAGCATTAATTGCACATCTGACATAGATTCACATACAGCTTCGTTGTATATGCAGGATGTAACAAGAAGCCTTTCGTTCCGCTATAAATCATATTGTATAGATAACTTGTATAGATCTTTGGGTTTGTTTTGGTTTTTTTTTTGTTATGAAAAAAAAACTTCCCCGGAGCACCTGAGTTCACTTTCGTTACGACTTGAGTTCGCTTTGTTGAATGCTTTTCATTTCATTTGTAGTTTTGTTTTCAATTAGACTGTTTTTCGTCATGTTCTCGTTGGTGTTTATTGGTTTTGTCTCTGTCCTATCGGACTTTTGACATTCAGATGTCCAATTGGTATTTTCTTCTTTTAAACCATTAAACCTCAGATCAAGCCCATAAGATTTAATATTTTGCATATATAATATATGTAACCCACATGTCAATTTCTTTTATGTGCATGGCCTACAGAATAAAATTTGTTGTTTGCTTTTAAATGTTTTACATGTTCATGTACATCACACATGTCACACGAATAAATTAGGTCTTGCTTTCTCATTATTCTTAATTAAGCACATTCAAAACTTGCTATGATAAATAATGCATTCGTTATATCATCGTTTTTATTTTATAAAATTAATTTTTGAAAACTATTGAGATACATGGAATTCAAAACTGCCTTTGAAACTATTTATTAATACATTCATAGAGCTGCAAAAGTCCTTACATGTAAAAAGTAAAAAAAAACGTGAGCAAATTATGTAACTGCATTACAAAACGAGCTTTAATTCCCTCGACAATTATATAATAGCTAGAATAACATTTGCATATTTTCAGCAAAGGTACAGATTGGCAATAAAATGGCATATTGTGCTCGTTTAAGCTGTCCAATGCATGTGTTAAACATTTAAACTAAAGTATCGCCACCCTAACAACGATAGAAATACAGCTATATTAGAAACATTTCTTTCCATTGGATATGAAACATATTGTGCTTTTATCATGAAGAAAGAAATAAACGTTCGTAAGAAAAAAACTAAAAGCTTAATTTAATCATTAAACCAATGAGATTTAATATTTCGCAAATATTAAAACCTAAAATTTGTTTCTTTTATGTGCATGCCCAACATAATAATTGCGAAAAGAAAAATCTGTCGTTTCCTTTTTAAAATGTTTTAATATACATGTACACGTAGCTATCGGGTCTTAGTTTAGCTGTTGTAGTCATATGACCTATTTTCGGACAACAGATGGGTTACATACAGTGTATTTCCCCCCACTCGTAAGAGAGGGGGCTATTTTGCAATCCCCTAGTCCGTACCCGTCCGTCCGGTACAACATATCGGCTTCTACAGAAGGCATTGATTTCAAATTTGGTAGACAGCTTAAACATGGTTGGATGTACATTTTCTCTTTTTCCAGGTCAGTTGACGATCTACTTCCTATTTTCAGAGCCGACTTAGACTATTTTAAGGGTCAAAAATCGAAAATTTTCGTAACAGATTTAACAGCTTCTACTGAAGTGATTAATCCTTAATGTGGTACACAGCTTCAGCATGATGAGTTGCACCGTGCCTCCCCTTTTCAGGTCAGTCAGTCATCCACTTCCTGTTTTCGGAGCCGACTAAGACTATTTTAAAGATCAAAAATGAAAAGAATTTCGTAACAGATTTCTCAAGGAAGCAGAGGTACCAATGGGGTATCCGAATGTCAAAAGTCCTAAAGAGCAGAGACAAAACCAGTAAACACCAACAAGAACTGGACAAAAACAGAAAACATGTAAAACATGGAAACACAAAACAACTGAATATCAATCAACAACGCGAACTCCAGTCGAAACAAGAGTGAACTCATGTGCTCCGGAAGAGTAAGCAGTTCCTGCTTGCTATAGCACACCGGTCGCGTTGCAAATAGTCCATTCAGCGTGTCAAATCAGGTAAAGGAAGACAAATCAACACCCTATGACAAACCAACATCTGCACTCATCTGAGAGATCGAAATCCCATATTTGTCTACAAGTGCATGATGTCTTCCGTAAAATTTCTTGAGTGAAGACAGCAATCGAGGAGCAACATAACCCTGTTTGAGCAATTTTTGTGTCAGACGTGTCGCTCTGCTAAGGAAATCGATGTAAGTCCCGCACGCTCTGGAGTAACGAATCAATTGAGATACGTAAACTCCATAAGCTGGAGCGGACGGAATGTTGCTACACAAGAAGGGGAAGTTGACGATTGGAAAGTTGAAGTCATCACGTTTGTCATAGAGCCTTGTTGAAAGTCTTCCTTGAGAGTCAATTTCGAGATGTAGATCTAAATATGAAGCAGACTTCCTAGAATCCGTTTATCTCAAGCTCCTGTGGATATATGAGATGGAGAAAGTCACCAAATCGAGAATTGTTTAGTGAAAGGACATCATCAATATAACGGAACGTGAGGTTGAAAGAGAGAGCTAGTCTACGGTCTTTTTTGTCTAGAAGAGATTGCAAGAAGTCTGCTTCATATGAATGAAGAAGCAAATCAGCAAGCAAAGGTGCACAATTAGTGCCCATTGGAATCCCTATTGTTTGCTGAAAAACACGTCCACCAAACTGAACAAATATGTTGTCAATAAGAAAGTTGAGCATGTCGATTATTTGGTCTTCTAGTTTGGTATACAGCTTTTGCATGATGAGTTGTACTGTGCCCCTTTCCAGCCCTGTCGGTCATCTACTTCCTGTTTTCTGAATGGTCGAGTGGGGTATGCTTAGCACGACCTAGTGCAACCCCTTGTTCGTTGATTCCTCCGATCTGTTTATAAAATGAAAAAAAAATGAAATTATAAAAAAAAATTATTGAATGAAATTATTATACCCCCGCTTCAAAGAAGAGGAGGGTATACTGTTTTACCCTTGTCCGTCCGTTCGTCCGTCCGTCCGTCCGTCCGTAACATAATTTCCGTCACAGTTTTCTCAGCAACTTCATGACACAGAGGTCTGATATTTTGCTAATAGCTTTCTCTTATAGTACCATATGGTGTTAACCAATTTCATGCTCCTAGGTCAGCTACTTCCTGTTTACCGAATACTTAGGTTTTTACACATAATGTACATACATTCAAACTTTTCGTCACAGTTTTCTCAGTAACTACTGGAGATAAAGGTCTGATATTTTGCATATAGCTTTCTCCTGTAGTACCATATGGTGTATACCGATTTTATGCTCCTAGGTCAACTACCTCCTGTTTACCGAATACTTAGGTTTTTGCACATAGTGATCAAAAATGCAAAATTTTCGTCAAAGCTTTCTCAGCAACTACAATAGATAGAGGTCTGATCTTATGCATATAGCTTAATCTTATAGTCCAATATGGTGCATAGCGATTTTATGTTCCTAGGTCAACTATTTCCTGTTTACTGAGTACTTAAACTTGTATGCATGACATAGTTTGGGGAGCGGAAGTATCACTAATGAGCATTAGCTCACAGATTTACTTGTTTAAATTTGCAATTGATTCATGTCTTCAATTTGTCTAGAATACTAGTTTTTTTATAGTTTTTTTTACCCATACATATTGACCAACGAGAATATAAGAATCCAACACCGGTGTTAGGGCAAGATAAGGAAATCTCCGACACCCCGAGGGTAAGATTTCAAGTCTGCAACGAGGCTCTGCCGAGTTGCAGATGTAAAGAAATCTTACCCAAGGGTGTTGGAGATTTCTTATCTTGCCCTATTCATCGGTGTTTGATTATTTTTCTCACTAAACCCGTAAATTGTACAACGTGGATTTGTTTACAAAACAGAGCGTGACGTAAACAATAGAGTTACGTCCCTTGGAAACTGCACGAGGCTATCTCACATGGGGTGGTGTGAGACAGAAAAATCTCACACCGCTAAAAATAGGAACTGTCCTGTCCAAAAAGTGAGAATATCTTGTCCTTCAGTAGCCTTCATTTCTTCGATGAAATAAGCCCAAAAATGTTTTCGTACTTTTTTCTCACATATCCGGAATTTTCAGAAATGGATAAATTTGCATTCGATGAATTACACCCGTACTTTCTTTGTTCTTAAGTGGACACTCTAGACACTTTGTAGAAGTGTTTCTCTCTAGGTCGATTTGATTTATAAATCTTATAGATTTAATTTTTGAAAATTATTGAGATACATGTAATTCAAAATTGCTTTTGAAACTACATGTTATGTACATGTTTTGAAACTAAATGTTTTATTTTCTAGATTTTTATTGCGTGTTAGTTTTTGTGCTTTGTCTGAAATCATTGATAGGAGAAGGCTTGGTCCCCCCGAAAAAAAACTCGTTTAACCCAGCCACCTTTTATATAAAGGTAATAACAAAATTACCGAACTTAGAGAATCAATCTCAAATGTCCATAAGACGAGACAAAACAAGAAAATATATCGGAAAAATTGAAGATCGCAAAGGTCCTGACTTGGTACAGGCATTTCAAAAGAAATGGTGGGTTAAACCCGGTTTTAAGAAGCTGCAATTCTTCCTCTTCCATTGTGATCTTTGGGTCCGATAGTTACACAAAACACAACAGGTTTGTGATGACATATAAGGGATGCTAAGGTGATCATCTCAGTACACATCAATATGTGCATGTCCTAAACCGGGATTTAGACAAAGCTTGTCTTTTGAATATTTCCGTTTCTTGTTCAAGAAAGTGGTCTTTCTTTTACTATTTCAGGGCTTGTATTGAATTATATGCATTTCATTTAGACCAAAGGCCGATAGCAGAACGGCAAACAGCGCTTACTGGCCTCGTTGAAGGCTGCTGGCAACTTTTTTATTGTGTTTTTTTATATAATTTACCGCTTGTTACGGAGCTTTGTCGCGTACACTTACTAGTATTCCACATCTCATCATTTTCTATTAAAGTAGTTTTTGTAATTTTATATAAGGTAGGTAATTTCATCTTGAAAACCCGGTACTCGATCACCCAGTTCAATTAATAATAACTAAAATATCACATTCCTTCCTACGATCTAAAATCAAAAGTAATTGTGATCTTTATTTTTTTATTATTATTATAAAGTAAGATAAAGTAAGGAGCACCTGGGTTCACTTTTGTTCCGACTGGAGATCGCGTTGTTGATTGATATTAAGTTGTTTTGTGTTTTCATGTTTTCCATGTTGTCTGTTTTTGTCCCGTTCTTGTTGGTGTTTACTGGTTTTGTCTCTGTTCTTTCGGACTTTTTGACATTCGGATACCCCTTTGGTACCTCTGCTTCTTTCTAAGAAATCCAACCTTACCGTTATCGAAATATCAAACATTTTGAATAATTCAACGATTTCTTAGTTTTGTATAATATTACAGAGGTAATTTATTAGCTAAAATGTTATATTCACAATGGAAAAACTGAAAACTCAACATGGAAAAAAATACGCATTTAGAATATCTATGAAGGTTTCTAGAGTTCATTTTGAAGAAAATTGAAGATGCAATTATCCTTAAGTTTTAAAAATCTCAAATAGATGTACCCTCAACACATGAAGGTAACAGCAAACTTTCGAATTGAAATGACTTATTAGTCCAATAAGAAAGAGTAAAACAATATACAGAGTGAAGATTTCTAAGATTTTGGTGCAAGCATTTGAACAGATGGTATAACCAGGTTTTATAGCGGCAAACCTTTCTTTTCCATTGCGAGTCCGGTACCATAATAAACACGGTTATGGTTTTTGGTTTTGAGAATTTTTTATTCAATGTTTTTGGTTTGTGATCTTCAAATGTTTTGAATCAAATGCTGCTGATGAGATGTAACTCCTTGAAATATCGATATACAGCCTAACCATTTTTACTGTTTTATACCCGTTTTTAGCTCACCTGTACCGAAGGTCCAAGTGAGCTATTGCCATCACTTGGCGTCCGTCGTCGTCTTTCGTCGTGTGTCGTCTGTCGTCCGTTAACAATTTTTCAAAAATCTTCTCTGAAACTATGGACCAGAATTTAATAAAACTTGGTATGAATGATCCTTAGAATGTCCTGCACCAAACTTGTGTTTTGATGGCAAACGTTACTAAAATTAGACCAGGAGGGTCAGACTACTGTTTTTGCTTGTAAATCTTAAAGTATAAGAGATAGATGAAATCTGATGCACCCTACTGCTTCAGTATCAAAAGTTCTACAGAAGTTTCCATTTGGTCAAAGTTGTCAGATGATCCCTTATAGAGGTTACAGCCCCTTAAATGCGAAAAATAGCGTTTTTTCACGTTTTTGGCTTATAGAATGAAAACTATTTCAGATAGAGGAAAGCTGTTGCTTGCTTAATTGTTCAGCTCATTAAGCTCTACAAAAGTCTCCATAGGGTCGAAGTTGTCAGATGACCCCTTATAGGGTTTACAGCCCCTTGAAGGCAAACAATAGTGTTTTTGGCATATAGAATGAAAACTATTGCAGATAGAGAAAAGCTGTTACTCGCTTAAATGTTCACCTCATCTACCTCTACAAAGTCTTCATAGGGTTGAAGTTGTCACATGACCCCTTATAGGGGTAACAGCCCTTAATGGCAAAAAATAGTGTTTTGGCCTATAGAATGAAAACTTTTGCAGATAGAGAAAAGCTGCTGCTTGCGTAAATGTTCAGATCATTGAGCTCTACAAAAATCTCCATAGGGTGGAAGTTGTCAGATGACCCCTTACAGGGGTTATAGCCCCTTTTGGGCAACAAATAGTGTTTTTGGCCAATAAAATGACAACTATTGCAGATAGAGAAAAGCTTTTGCTTGCTTAAATGTTCAGCTCATTTACCTCCACAAAAGTCTCCATAGGGTCGAAGTTGTCAGATGACCCCTTATAGAGGTATAGGTCCCTTAAAGGCAAACAATAGTGTTTTTAAACTATAGAATGAAAATTATTGCAGATAGAGAAAAGCTGTTGCTTGCTAAGATGTTCAGCTTATTTAGCTCTACAAAAGCCCTTTTAGGGTCGGAGCTGTCAGATGGCCCCTTTAAGGGGTTTTGGTCCTTTAAAGGTGATAAGTAGTTGGGTTTTTTTTGTTTTTTGTTTTTTTGCTTATAGAACGAAAACTATTGCTGATAGAGAAAAGCTTTTTCTTGCTTAAACATTCAGATCATTTACCTATACAAAAGTCTTTATAGAGTTGACATCAAGACCAGGTAAGCGATTCAGGCTCATGGGAGTCTCTTGATGGTATTGTATTACCTTTTCATAAATTTAATTTTTGAAAATAATTAAGATACATGTAGTTCAAAATTGGTTTGAAACTATTAATTAATACGTTTATAAAATTGCAAAAGTCCTCACAAAAAAGGTTAAGAAACTTAAAACGTTAACAAATTTTGTTACTGCGTAACAAATCAAGCTTTAAATCCCTCGACAATTATATAAAAGATAGAATGGCATTTGCATATATTCAGCAAAATCACAGATTTGCAACAAAACTCAAGGTTTTGTATGTTATATTGTATCGTTTAAGCTGTTCAATATGTGCGTTAAGCATTTTAACTAACGCATAACAACTCCTACAACGATAGAATTACAACTAAATGACTAAATGTAGGTTGCAACGGTACGTGTGTTAAACTCAAGCATTGCAAATCTGACATAGATACACATACATCTACATTGTATATGCAGGATATAACAAGAAGCCTTCCGTTCTGCTTTAAAGCATATTGTATAGATAACTTGTATAGATTTTTGGGTTTTTTTTGTTATGAAAAAAGGAATACATGTACAAGTAATATGTAACAAGAAACAGAATGCTAAACTTCTCCGGAGCACATGAGTTCACTCTCGTTACGACTGGAGTTCGCTTTGTTGAGTTCTTTTTATTTCATTTGCAGTTTTGTGTTTAATATGGACTTTTTTTTTCGTCATGTTCTCGCTGGGGATTACTGGTTTTGTCTCTCTACTATCGGACTTTTGACATTTAGATGTCCCATTGGCACCTCTTCTTCTTTTACAAATGTAAACCATCAAGCCCATAAGATTTAATATTTCGCAAATATAATAACCTACATTTTAGTTTCTTTTATGTGGATGCCCTATATAATAATAAAAGAAAAAAAAATGTTGACAATGTTTGCTTTTAAATGTTTTAACATACATGTTCATGTACAAACACGAGTAACTTAGGTCTTGCTTTCTCATTATTCTAAATTGAACGCATTCGAAACTTGCTATGCTAAATTATGCATTCGTTATATCATCGTTTCCGTTTTATAAATTTTATTTTTGAAAATTATTGAGATACATGGCATTCAAAATCGCCTTTGAAACTATTTATTAATACATTCATAGAGCTGAAAAAGTCCTTACATGTAAAAAGTAAAAAAAAAACGTGACCAAATTATGTAACAGCATTACAAAACGAGCTTAAATTCCCTCGACAATTATATAATAGCTAGAATGACATTTGCATATTTTCAGCAAAGGTACAGATTGGCAATAAAATGGGATATTGTGCTCGTTTAATTTGTCCAATGCATATGTTAAACATTAAAATGAAGCATCGCCACTCTAGCAACGATAGAAATACAGCTACATGTATATTAGAAACACTTCTTTCCATTGCATAATATGAGATAGGCATTTCCTAAATGCGAGCACAGCAAAACTATAACATGTCAATGAACAGCTTAATTGTATTTTGTCATACCTTTTAAGTTGAAGAAAGCTCCCCACTATACCATAAAACATCAAAGATGGATCCTCTTTTTGGCCCTCATATGACGGAGTTCCACAACTCAATTGAGGAATTAAATCGTGTAGAATTCAGAATATAAGATCTAGAGGACCCCATGGGCCGAAAAGACGTGGACACTTTTGATCCACTCATGACTGTTTTGATCGTATTTTTATTTTAAACAGTTCATTTTCTAGAACATTCAGTTTGGGTCGAGGAATTGGGTGCTAATGAGCGTAAAAAAAATTAAATAAATTTTTTCTGCTTAAAAAATGAAGTAACTCATCGTCGTCAGAATATTTTTCTCCTTGTCCTATATTTACAAAGAAAATTTTTTGGAAGGCGATTAGCAAAACTGGTACTTATTTTCCAATTCAAACCTCTGTGCCGTGAAGTTGTGAGAAACATATCCGGACGAAAAAAAAACCAATATCAGCATTTGGCAAATTTTTGGCGCGGAACTTGCTGTAGAACTCTCCACTCTCGCGGGCCCGCTACGAGCTGTGCTCGCTATAAAACATATTGTGCTTTTGTCATGTGAAGAGAGAAATATACGTTTGTAAGAAAAAAACTAGAAACTTAATTTAATCATTAAACCAATGAAATTTAATATTTCGCAAATATCAAAACCCAAAATTGATTTCTTTTATGTGCATACCAAACATAATAATTGCGAAAAGAAAAATCTGTTGTTTCCTATTTAATGTTTTAATATACATGTACATGTAGCTCTCAGGTCTTAGTTAAGCCATTTTCTGACAACAGATGGGTCACATACAGCCCAGGCCCCCGGGGGGTTACTCCCTATATACCAATATACGGGATGTGCATTTTTTATGGGTCCATTTTTCACAACTTTTAACATTTGGGTATCTTTTTTAAGCAGTACACATAGATTTGGTACCCATTTTTGTTGATGTATTACATAGGCATGAGAGTCAAAACAGAAAAGGTGCCATAGACTTGGGTCTTTTGTGTTTTGGGATATTTATCGAAGTCAAGATGTCATTTTAAGCATGGAAGTAATATTGAGTCTATATTACTTCCATGTTTTAAGTAAGAAAGAAATTTGTAATTTATTCTATAAGGCTCTAATAAATGAAAAAAAACCTTAATTGACTTTTTTTCTTTACATAGGTATGGGTATTTTTTGCTAATCACATAGATTTGGGTATGTTTTTGATGATTTTCTGACAAAGATTCAGGTACCAATTTCAATCTACAAAATGCACATCCCCGTCATAAAACACCAGAGTAACCCCCCGGGCCCAGGCTCTTTTGTAGTAGTATCGTAGTGGAGTTTTAGCATATATTTCAACCTTGTAGAAGTTTTCTAGCATGAATTCAGTAGGAATATTAGCAATAATCAGTACCACTAAATTTCCACTACATGTATAAAAAGACTATTGCTAGATTGCTACCGTCGTGTGTCTCATTTGCATATTTCTTAGCCAATCAAAACTTAAATTTACTGAAAGTATATAATAAGTTGAATTCCTAGCATGTTTTTAGCGTTTCAATTATTTAATAAAGGTACCGAACCAAAACTACCGAACTTGAATAATCAATCTCATAGTCCAGAGATTATTTAAATTAATATTTTATAGTTTGACAGCAGAATGTAGTGGATTGTATTAGTATGAATCTATCGTATTATGCAAATTAGTTACTAGCACTTATTTGTGGAAAAAGTAGCAGAATGTAGTGGATAGATTAGATGCTGTATATGGTGATATTAAGAAATATGTAGCTTGGTTCTAGTGGTATATTTGCATTAAATAGTGTTCAACTTAAAAAAAATACAGTGACATTTCTAGCAGTTGTGTAGTGGTTCATTTAGCAAAAATCAGTGTTTTTAGCAGACTTTTAGTGATACACCAAGCACAAATCAGTGGTATTCTAGCAGGCTTTTAGTGGTACTCCTAGCAAACGTCAGTGGTATTTTAGCAGGCTTTTAGTGGTACTCCAAGAAATATTCAGTGCAGGATTTTGTATTAATCATGTTAATATCTTTTAAAGAAATCTAACCATTTAACTGTGCATTTAAACGGCCGCAAGTCCATGCTTACTATGCAAATATTACAGATCCAGTGCACACTTTGAATATTGAAAGTATTTCTGATGCACTTGTTTTATTTAAAATATCACAAAGTACAACAAAGTATATTTTTCCATGTCAAGTTGAATGTTTTTTTTTTAAATTCAATGGTGCCACAATATTATTCAAATAGAATTTTGTCCCGTTGAACACATTTTTGCTGAAGAGACTAACGAGATGTTTCGATACATTTTGTACTTTGAAAATGTTGATTATGCTGCATTAGAATTCTATCCATTTTAAAAATAAAGAGAAATCTGTAAAATTGTGTTGCTTGCCTTCCAGTCTGATTAAAATACAGCCCCCCTGACTTATTTCATCGTCGATGAAATAAGTCAGGGGGGCTGTATTTTAATCAGACTGCTTGCCTTCACAAATACCTATATTATAATTTTCAAAAACCGTTGAGACATTTGATTGACTAGACAATAATCCCAGATAGCAAGGTACTAATGGCCCACTGTTGGTTTACTGATGGCACTGTTGGCAAACTGATGGCTAAGGCGAGTTAGTGCTGGGCCATTTGTTGCCCAGTAATTGGTCGCCATCAGTTGGATTATTCCTAATGGGCCATCGTTGGGCCAACACATAGATACCAATACATGTTTTTGAAGCACATGGGCAATTAATGGCCCATATTATGCTTAAAACTAACTAGCATTAATTGCTTAATTGATTTAATATTGAAGGTTTATAACTTTTTTCTGTATCCAATAATAATTTTAAGTTATATGAAGATCGAATCATTAAATAAGTTCAATGTTAAAAAACACAAAAGTTGTTTTTGATAATTTGACTATTAATTTTAATCCATTAAGAATTCTTTTAAATATAATTAATATTTAAAAACAAACAAAACATTACATAAAACCAGCAACCCCATTTTGACTAAATGACAAAATATTTTGTTTTGATATCTTGAACTTTAGTAATTTCCTTCTTGCATTTACACACAGGCGCTAATTTTACATGAAGTTTATTTGGATTTTTTTGAGAATTTACATGTAAGTATTATTAATTTTAACTTTATTAAATACATTATTACTATTTGATTGAACTTTGATGTAAATATCATTAAAGTGTGTATTTGGTATACATGTTTTATTTATAATATTGCAATTTTAAAAATGATCGTTCTAATTATCATGATTATGTCTTACAGTACTATCATTTTCAATTTGTTGCAATAAATCTATTTTGGTCAAGTCTACGTTCATTTCAGAGTTTATCAAATTTAAATTTGTTTTACAGTAGGATTTGTAAGAAGGTAAAACAATCAAAGATTGAAGCAGATGTAGGATCATAAAGAATCACTTTTCAAAACTGCTTTATATGATGCTGTTACCGAATGTAAGTTATAGAGATATTTTTAAATTATCTTTTATAAATGAAGAATAGTCCCAACACATTTTTTTTGTTTTTAATAAAAAAAATTGAAAGCATTCTTTTATACATGCAACTAGTTTTCATCAGAAATTGCATGACAATTATAACATAAATGACCATTATGTTGCGTTGAGAAAAGTATTAATTATTGACAATTGTTGATTTGTCATTATGTTTTACAGAAGACAGAACAGGAATCAGAACTCGGGCTGATGAACTTACATGTATATGCTTTTGGACCTGACCTTTTCATTTTGTGTGATTCTTTTTAACTATTATAGTTAAACAACAGTTGTGTCTAGTTTATTTAATTGTATTGATTTCTAGAAAAAAATGGATTATTTAGGCAATCAATCTAAAAAAATCATACCACGCTTGTTTTGATTATTAACGATTCGCAATAGAGTTTCTAGTCAAAAGGTTAATAGAACAAAAGTAAAAAAAAGTACTACACATCAAAGGGAATAAACAACAAGAAGGCATTCTTATACAGCTTAAAATATTAATAATGGCGTATTGAGGGCAAACGACGGGTATATATACATGTATAGCCTTCCTTAAAGGGGCAGGTAATGTGCCTCTGTTGGCCTTTTTATGGCGTGCTGATGGCAATGATGGTATATTGATGGCAAACTTGGGGCAGATGAGGCAAGCCACATCTGGGCCATCAACGGGCCAACAGTTTGGCCCATTGAGGGGGCGGTGAGCAAAAACACAATGGCCCAGTGCCGGCTGCCATCAATGGGCCAATGATGTTGCCACCAGTAAAACATGTGGTGGGCCAACACCTGAATGTTATCTGGGATAAATTCAACATTAGATTACAATAATTACAGATTCTTTGACCACAACCAGGTGGACTTCATGCTGTTTATCTGCTAAACTTATCTGGATATTTAATGTAGCTAATTTACATGTACATGTATTTATGAAAATGATAAGTGATGCACGGAATTTATATCGGAGAACAGGAAAAACAATTATTCTTATAACAAATTATAAAATATTTATTTAAAGAATAATGTTTTTGTTCTAAAACCATGCAACAAGGTCAATCTCCAGTAGCCATTATATGATTTAAGCATTTATCTATATTTTATCTTGCTTCAACGTATATTCTAAAATTTGTAACTTTAGCACAGTTTCAGTAATTTTGGGTTCATAAACAATATTTTTATTCTTTTGTGTTAAATTTTTTGTAAATTTATTAAGCGTAATATATTAAGTTCTTGTAGCGTATTTAGGCAGTTCATATTTGTTAAAACTTTCTAGTAGGAATTTAGTACCGCTCATTGTCCACGGTTTTCTTATTAAAATGATGAAATCTACCTTATACGTTTATTAAGCGTACTTTAGCAAGGCCTATAAATATATCAAATTTTTGTAGCGTATTTTTATTAGCAGTTCATATTTGTTTAAACTTTCTTAAGTAGGAATTTAGTACCGCTCATTTGCCGCTGATTTCTCATAAAAATTTTTATCTTTATGTAGGTTAGTGGAAATATAGGTGAACCACTAGAAACCGCTAACTTAATTTGTGTATTGTAGTTACACTGTCAATAATCGACTTTAAGGATGTTCGCTACTATTATTGAAAATAAATAGGTTTTAAATTTGATGCCTTAAATGAAAAGATGTTAGTAAAAGGTATAATATAAGCCAAAAAATTGATAGGTTCGTGACCTCGTTTTCAAGATAATTGACGTTAAATTTTGGCGGGAAAAGGTTTTCTCTGACTTTTTCATAGGTTTAGCATTAGCACGATTTCGCTGTTAAAACCCATGACAGAATAAATAGGATTTAAAACTTTGTCTATAACCTCTTTATGACATGTTAAAGACATTAATAACAAGAAAATAGGGGGTTCGTGGGCAAAAATTTTAACCCTATTTTGATGGAAAAATCCAGAGGATTCCGAAAAAATGACAGAAATACCAAAACAAGACCAGCGAGCATCCTTAAAATAATATGTTTTAAATTCTATTATCATTAAGGACAAACTATTTATCGCTTTTGAGTTCTGAAGTAAAATGATCGACCTATGTCATTATCAGTGTCCTTTATATTTCATGAACGGGATTATATTCTTCCTTTTAACCATACCATCGTTTACCTTTGTAAATTCCGTTCAGGGATATAAAATTTTCCGATCTGTTCAGGTAATATTTATCCAAAATTATTTTCCCAAGCCCATCCCTCCCCTTACAAAAATACTTTGTTTCAGTTTATAAATATCTCATGACTTTATACACTTATACCATGTATACAGAGGCAAGCTAAAGCACGATTTGTTGCTATTAAAGTGCAGGTTTCAGTGTCAAGAATAGATATTGCTTGTTTTTAATGTATTTTTCAGAGACATCGTACCAGTCCGTTCACAAGACATGCCATCACTTCTTCATCTCATGGGACTTGTTCGCACTTGACAAAGAATAGGACATATACTTGTTCGCAATCAACAAAGGATGGGACTTGTTCGCACTCACCAAAGAATAAGTAGTTGTTCGAACTCATCAAAAATGGGATCTGTGTGATCTGAACAAAGAATGGGGACTCGTTCACACATAACAAAGAATTGATCGCGTCCGCACACAACTTGGAATGGGGACTTATTCGCATTCAACAAAAAATGGGACTCAAGAAATAACTCTGATATATACAGCTGGAATATATATGGGAATATATAATCATGATGAGGATCTGAGGATTACTCCATGCTTTAAAAGGGATACTAGTATAAGCCAATGCGCTGCACCTGTTATTGAAGGAGCTTATAATTTTTCATTAATTTACACATTTCACTCTATTTAGGTCTCCACCATTTGCGTTTCCCGCAGTGGTATCCAAAATTACCATTAAGTTTAAAGTCTACATTTTATCAGTGATAGTACAATCTGGTGTCATAAGTTGCGACACCAACAAGTGATAGTACATTTTAGAAATGATCGTTGTTTTTAGTGATCTTCCATTTTAAAAATGATCGTTGTTCGTATTGTAAGATCGATCGTTTTCAAGAAAGTTTTATTTACATAGACTTTAAAGTTGTCAGTTAATTATAATGATCGATCAATAGGTATATGTAATTCTAAATAAATATACTGTGGTCCCAATATGCCAACCCTATATTCTGTGTTTGTTGTGTTTGGCCTATATTGGATAACAGTAGGTATCAGTTGCAGATTTAGGGGAAGTTTAATAGAACTGATTATTCCGATAATATATAGCGGTTAATTAGTGGACTTTGTCTACATGCAGCTGCTAGTTTACGCTGTCAAATTCACAGTGCAATTTTAGCATGATTTTAGCTGAAATTTAGTTCCTCTGTTTTCTTGTGCTAAGTAGCGGTGCTACAAATTGGTCTGGGAGTGTATTTTTCCCCCACTCGTAAGAGAGGGGGCAATATTACTATTACCTTGTCCGTCCGTCCGTCCGTCCGGTACAATATCTCGGCTTCTACAGAAGGGATTGATTTCATCATGTACATTATCTCTTCTTTCCAGGTCAGTTGATGATCTACTTCCTATTTTCAGAGCCTCTTAGACTATTCTAAGGGTAAAAATAAATCGAAAATTTACGTAACAGATTTATAAGCTTTTACTGAAGGGATTGTTTTTTAATGTGATACACAGCTTCAGCATGATAATGTGTACCGTGTCTCCCCTTTTCAGGTCAGTCCTGTTTTCTGAGCCAACTTAGGCTACATGTATTTTAAGGTAGATGGGGTGTCTATCACTGAGCATCTTTTTGCACATCTATCATAACTTTTAATTTTATAATGCTAGCTATTCTAATTGATATCTATTCGGCTAGGTAAACATCAAAATGTATAATTACAACAAAAATTTGGATAAAACTAACCTTCTTTGTGAATTTCAATATTTTCCCTTACTTTTTAAGGGGAGATAATTTGTATAGAATTAATAGGGAAAAGCACATTTTTCAATTTTTCCAAAAATTTTGCTGGTGAACTTTACTTTTTATTTGGTATATTTAAAAATGAATACAAAACAAAAAATTTCACAATTTATTAGAGAAATCTATGGAGTAGATTTTCTTAGATGAAGTAAATTTGAATTTTCCCTATTGATCCTATATTAAAAGTACCAAAATCATGCATTTTTCAAAGTCATTTCTACAAAAATTCCTCTGGTGAACTTTTAATTTTTTTATCGTAATTTAAAGTACCATTCTAGAGCTAACTGTGGCCAAAATTTAAGAAAATTCTATGGATAAATTTTTAGACATCCCATCTACCTTTAAGGACAAAAATGAAAAATATTTCGTAACAGATTTCTCGGCTTCTAATGAAGGGATTTATTTCTAATTTGGTAAACAGCCTTAGCATGATGAGTTGTACTGTGCCCCTTTCCAGGTTAGTCAGTCATCGGCAACCTGTTTTCTGAATGGTCGAATGGGGTTATGCTTAGCACGAATTAGTGCAACCCCTTGTTTGTTAATTCCTCCGATTTGTTTATAAAATGAAAAAAAAATGAAATTATAAAAATAGTTGTTGAATGAAATTATTTAGATTTAAATTTGCAATTGATTCATGTCTTCAATTTGTCCAAAATACTAGTTTTTTTTATTTGTTTTTTTTTAAACCCATACATATTGACCAACGAGAATAACTTCAGTAGTCCTGCATTTTTTTTATGAAATAAGCCCAAAAATGTTTTTGTACTTTTTTTCTCTACTGGACCTTTGACATATGTGCATTCTAACATCCGTAATTTTCAGGAATGGATCAATTTGCTATCCGTGAATTACACCCCTTCTTTCTTTGTTAATGACTCTTAAGTGGACACTCTAGACACTTTCTAGAAGTGGTTCTTTCTAGGTCGATTAGATTTATAAATCTTATAGATTTAATTTTGAAAATCATTGAGATACATGTAATTCAAAATTGATTTTGAAACAACATGTTATGTACATGTTTTGAAACTTAATGTTTTAGTTTTCTAGATTTTTATTGTGCGTTAAATTTTCTGTTTTGTCTTAAATTTTTTATAGGAAAAGGCTTGGTCCTAAAAAAAAACTCGTTTAACCCAGCCACCTTTTATCTGAAGGTAATAACAAAATTACCGAATCTCAAATGTCCATTTAAGACGAGACAAAACAAGGAATACATATCGCAAAAAAATTAAGATCGCAATGGTCCTGATTTGGTACAGGCATTTAAAAAGAAATGTTGGGTGAAACCAGGTTCTAAGGAGCACCAAGCCTTCCCCTTCCATTGTGATCTTTGGGTCCGGTAGTTACACAAAACACAACAGGTTTGTGCACGTAGCCAGTGTGACTACGAGTACGACAGAACTACGACCACAGTACGATAGTTCGAGGGGAATTTATTTTCAATTGTCAAATCAAGAACGATGCTACTCCGACCACCACAAGTGCAGTACGTTGCTTCAGCGACCTTGCTACGACCATACTGTGATTATACCACGACCAGCTACGACCTTCCTACGCATCTTCTACTATCACTACGATCGTGTTACGCTTTCACTACGCTTGTACTGCGCTAAATACGATTCCACTACGCTAACAAAGATTTCTCTACGATCGGTCGAACTTAAATTTCAAAACTTGGTCAGGAGTGCAGGTGCCACGCTAGTCATGAAATGTTATATGATGTGTTTCCTTTAACATGTGAAGCAACATAAATTAAGGTGAATTCTAAATTCTAAACGTGATGTACCTTCTGTAAATTCATTTTATCTTACCGTAAAATTTCTGTCATGTTGCATTTGAAATTGATATCCTCTCTCATTCTCCTTTTTTATATAGAATAAAAAAATATCATGCCATGAGATCTCTACAGAGCGGAAAGCTTTATTAAGCCATATTTTCAGTATTGCATCTTTATTTTAAAAAATAGCGTTAAGATGATTTTGTAAGAACACAAATGGGCCACATACACATCAGGTGTCTAAAATTGCATATGCTGCGCACCCCACTCAAAATTTAACAAATTTTCACCAATACATTAATTAAAGAATTTATATATTTTCAAATTCAATTTTTAAAATTCTATAAATTTGCAAAATGCATTTAATTTGTTAGACAATTTTATAAATAAACATTAGGATGTGAATCAATGGCGCTCAATTTTCAAATCGATGAATGCTTTGCCTGGTTGATCGACAGAATGACAGATTTGGCAACAGGCCGTCGGAATAATTTCACCAAACTCAATCACTCTGGAATATTTTATGGTATGAAATTGGAACACGAAATAGCTACTAAGGGAGCAACCATTTGATTTTTATGGGAGGGCTATGGATATTTCATCGTCCTGCCTTTTTATTTTCGAAAAAGGCTGAGCCTGGATTTTTTTTGCGCGCATTCGCGCGCCAATTTTTTAATTTTTAAAGCTTTTATAAAATTTTTAGCCAAAACTACCATCCTGCCTCACTGTCCTGCCTTTTTATTTCTGGATTTTTGCCATCCTGCCTTTTTATTTAAATTTCACCTCCCCCCATAAATATCAAATGGTCGGTCCCTATAAGTATTCTACATGTACGCACATGCGTTTGGGTCTATGATTTTCTTTTATTTATTGTGTGCATGTAACAAATTCTGACCCTGGCTAAAATTACTAATTCCATGCATGTGGAAATAATAAAATTCAAATATATAATGAGGGTCATAATTCTGTTATATACAAACAATAAATAAAATACTAGTAATTCAATCCTAGACCCAAACACCCATGCATGTATGCCCTTAATTAACATCAAAATGAAGACTCATTGAATGTGGTTTTTCCAAATATATATTTTTTTTTTATTTTGGCTTTATCTAAACTAGTGTTTTCGGAAATCTAGGAAGGCAAATGCTGCTGCAAATAGGTATAAGGCTAGGCCAATTGATACTCTTTTGCATTTGATTTTGTCAGTGCGAGAGACAATTAATTGTTACATGTATTATACATATAGAAATATCTTGGTAGGATCGTACTGAGAGCGCCAAGGGCGTGGTAGCATCGTAGTGTTGTCGTGGTATGATCGTATAGGTCGTAGTATCATCGTGGTACGGTCGTATAGGTCGTACTATAATCGTGGTATGATCGTGACGAGAGCGCAGCTCTAGCGTAGTAGGATCGGCTGTCAATTAAGGTACGTCCTTGCCACGATTTTCCCACGACATTACTACGACTAAAGCCGACTGCTCTACGATCCTCTTACGATCTCAGCACGCTGTTAGTACGCTCTTTTTTCACCACGACTGCACTACGAATGTTTTGAACATGTTCAAAATTTACGTAGTGCAGTCGTAGTCACCCACGACCTAGTACGATCACAACACGATCTCCACGACCCCAGGACGACAACACTACGATGTTCCACGATTTAGGAAAAAAAACTAGATCGTAGTAAGGTCGTGGTCTAGTGTGACGGGGGCTTTAGGGATGCTGAGGTGATCATCTCAGTACACCTCAGTATGTGCATGTCCTAAGTCAGGATTTTGACAAAGCTTGTCTTTTGAATTTTTCCGTTTCTTGTTCAAGAAAGGGGTCAGAATGGTACAGATATTTTTAATTTGCACAAATAATTAGATATTTAATTGTCTATTGGAGTATCTGTCATTGATCCATGATATTTAGACAATTATTTTGTAAAGATGCGTCCCATTTTAGGTTGCACCTATTATCATATTACTTGAATTTTAAAAATCTCAAAAATATGTTCCCTCAACAAATAAAGGTAAAAACAAAACTATCAAATTGGAGTGGCCTTTAAAGTCAAATGATAATATTTAATTTGAGGTATTGGTCTTTCTTGCACCGAAAGTCGTCATGCCCAGAAAAAATAATAAAAGAACTTTTTCCGGGCTCACCAGCTATTCCGCGGTATCATAAAATCGACGTAATACCGATAATCATCGTCGTCTATTAACAATTTCTCAATAATCTTCTTCTCTGAAACTGCTGATTAGAATCATATGAATCTTAGTGTGGTTTGTTCTAAAGGTGTCCTGCACAAAAGTTGTGTTTCGATTTTCGATTTGTCTAAAACATTGCCGCCGTTAATTATAATAGATAAAGTCTGAGAAAATCTGATGCCACACTCCTTCATTAGCATCACAAGCTCTGCAAAAGTTTCCATTGGGTCGATGTTGTCAAATGACTCTTTACACGTGAATAGATGTTATGGCCCTTTAAAGGTTAAAAAATAACATTTTTCATGTTTTTTGTTCTATAGAATGAAAACTATTGCAAATAGAGAAAACTTGTTGCTTGCTTGAATTGTCAGTTAATTGAGCTCTACAAAAGTTTCAATTTGGTCGTAGATGTCAAATGACCCCTTATATTATAGGGATTATGATCCTTTAATTAATAACTTTTACTTTACAACAAAATTGATCTTCAATTATGTAACAGTATGAAAACAACCGAACATATAAAAGAAAAAATTGGGTCAATTCGAAATGACTGGTCATAACAAATATTACTTATCATTATAGCTTTATAATTCCAAATTTACGACATGAATAACGCAAATACGAAGGTCTTGTTCGGTATTAGAGATGAAATGCGGTGAGTGATGATATATGCCCCTTTTATACAACACTGTCATTGAAAGAGTTGCATGAACGGATTATTAATATGATCTTGGAATAAATTATTGCAAATTATATAATATCCTGTAAATGACACTTTTCGTACACGATGACATAATTATTACTTAATTGTCATTGCAATCAATTTTCAGACATTAGAAATTTTTTCTTACGAACGTTCTTCATCAAGAAATCTCATAGAAGTTATTACCAACTAATGAATATTTTTCAAATTACTCAATAAGGTTAAGTTAGTGGTCATTATGTCCCAGTTGACAAACAATGGCAGAAAATGTATCGTTATGCATATATAAGGTATTAACGTAAAGCTGCTTCTTGCCCATGTGACATTAACACATTTTTCTATCGTGCTCAACTACAATTTCAGACTGACATAACTTTTGGTCATGTGATTTCAACCTTGAATAAAAAACTTCGCCGAGCGCAGCATTATAAACTGCAACTTGTCGAACCATGTACATTTTAGGTCCTATACGGATAGTCAATTGCACTGGACACTTGCAGACTTCAATGGACTTTCAACCCACATTTTACATGGATTTTTTTGGTCCTGAATTAAGGGTAACTGCTAACTTTCATTTTTGCCCCTTTTGCCTCTAACAGTTATTAGAGAAGGTAGTGTCACAAAATAAACCTCAATTTTGTAAATTCAATTATTAAGCAAAATAAACTAAATCGGACAATGAATAAAAAACTTTTTGATTTTTGCCCATTTTGGTCCCTAACTTCAGAACGGAAACAAGGATTCCATCCATGGTTCAATGAGAATGCACATCATTGTTAAATTTCCGCTAAAGGCCAACCAGAACCAAAGTTATAGTGGGAACAAATAAAATATTTTGTATTTGAATTTTTACCCCTTTTGGGCCCCTGATTTCTTAACGAATAAAGGTTATAACAAAACTACCGAACTTGAATGATCAATCTCATAGTCCAGAGAAAATGACAAAAATGAATCGGTCATATCGGAAAATTGGTGGATCGCAATGGTCCTGACTTGGTATAGGCATTTCAAACAAAATGGTGGGTTAAACCAGGTTTTATGGCGCCCAACCTCCCTCTTCCATTGCGATCTTAGGATCTTGTAAAGGGGAAATCCCAAAAATCAATCACGTCAATCTGTTTATGGTAATGAACATCATTCTCAAATTCCATAGCAATCAAATAACTAGAACTAAAGTTATTGTGAGAACACTACATTTAACAGACAACGACGACGACGACAGCATCATACCATAATACGAACGCATTTTTTTAAGTTGTATAAAACAGGTACAAATACATTTTTCATCTTGCCAAATTTCAAATATACTGTGTTACACGGTCACCTTTCCATGAAAGTCCACTGGTTGATGGAAGAAAACTACATGTACTCATTTTCTATTTTACAACAAGGAAATAATACTCTAATAATTCATCCGGATCTCATTATTAATAACTTGAGAAGTATAGATCCATTTAGACAAATGACATTACATGTTTCCTCTTCTTTTTTTTCTAACCAATTTACGCAATAAATTTGTTTTACCGCTTTTTACTTTCCATTAATTAAAAACATTTGAATGTTTAATACGGTATGTGGTCAATTTTGTCATAATGTCATGGTTATAGAGAGTCAGTTAAAAAGACTGATTATGTAAGTTGGTATTTCCATTACTTTAATGGACATCGTGTAAAAGCTTGTAGAAAGATTGAATTTTGGTTGAAGTAATTCGACTTCTTGCACAGAATTGAATCGTTTATCTGAAGATGCATGTTTACCCTTGACATCGTTTCGTATTTAAAACATATTGTGTGCCCGATTGCCTCAATTCCTTGCTTGACAATTTTGTTGTCATAAGCTGCCAGTTATCTAGCATATTATAACAATAGCTTGACTGAAGAACATTGCATCGACGCGAAAGCCTCTGTTTGCTCTACATGTAAATTATTTATTTGTCAAAGAAGATTCAGAGCTTCCATAGTTATTTTATGTTTTAAATGAGTTTGCTAATAGCATAGCGCATTCACTTGAGTACATCCTGTACTTACATACCCTGTTTGCATTGATCAGGTAAAAACCTAAACAAGTATGAAACAAAAGAAATATAACCGTACCAGTTTGAACGGTTCGTTCACAGCTGGTGTCAAATAAAATGACAAGCTTATTGTGGCATTAGTAGAGGTATCATAAAAAAGTTAAATTGAAAAAAAAAAACGGAAACCGTTTTTAATAGATATTTTCTGGTTATGTCCTATGATACCTATTTTTATACTCTATACGACATTGAAAACACAAGGAACTTTATTGCAGGATCTTATTACAGCGTGCTATGGTTGTGAAAATGTACTTGCATTTATCGGTTGATACGTATACATTAAAACTTGGAAAGAACATGAAAATGAAGGAAGCGAGGTCTTCAATTTCACTATGATCAATATCGTCTAAACAGTCTCTGCCATATTTTGATATATGGATTATATCAATTCTATCATTAAACGAATGTCGCATGAGAAACACTTGAACAACAGAATCAAGGTGAGCTAACACAATGACTATGTATATGTCTACGACGTTAAAAAGAGCATGGCTTAAAGTCTCCCGCCTGGAAAAACTTGTATCCTTGACTTTAGACCTACAATGTATTAACATTTCGATTTCCTTAGGTTTATTCAAAATTTGTGACGTTGATCTTTAACCCATTAATCTCAAAAACAATATGTTTTCCTGTGTATGTAAGTTCATTGGAACAATTTCAAGATGTTCAAATGTTATGCTTCAAGTTCACTTTCAAATTGAAACTTTGTAATTTTTTGTTGTTACATTTACCTAGGCGAAACAGTAAACATACACAAGGAAGAGGGAGGTTTGGCGCCATAAAACATGTTTTAACCCCACCACATTTTAATGTGCCTGTCCTAAGCCAGGAATCTTTATCAAAGCTTATGTTTGTATTTAGTCGAATTCTTGTTAATTGTTTTTTGTCAAGAAGAGGGTCTTTCATTGCACTTTGGGATTGGGCTTGAATCATATGTATTTTATTTTCAATCCATGGGCCAATTGAAAAACAGCGAGCAGCGACCGCTGGTCACATTGAAGGCTGCTGGCTGTTTTCTATTGTGGATATTGAAAATATACGTGTATAATGTAGGTTGTTTCTCGTACACTTATTACACATCTCATTTTCTTCTACAATTAAAGTTCTGTAATTGATCTTGTGGTAGGAATATAGCCTGACGGATTTATCCTGTATAGACGATAAAAAACGCGAAAATCAGATAGTTATATGACTACAAATTATATATAATTATATATAAGCTTATATAAAATGATAACAATGTATGTATGAAAAGTTAAATGGAGACAAAAGGCATATAGAATAAAAGAACTTGAAATGGACATTTAGCCTACTGCAGCTTAACGAAAGCTCTTGATCGATCTTTTTTTAACGTTTAACTTTATCCACCTAGAGTATACTAAAAAGGACTCAGAAATTCAACACAGGATAAAGCTGCTTTCTCTTCAGTGACTGCGATGTGTGCCCCGGATGGTTAAATGGGGTAGGCTTCCTAGAATCATTATCATAAAAGTTTTCAAAAACATTTGAAAGATCACTGACTTACAAAATGCATGTGTACATGTATCTTTGCTTTTATATGTTTATTGGTTTATTGTTCTGAGCTCTTCATATTCTAAATACGTTTGGCATTTCCGATCTTTCGGTAGAGCGCCTCTGATGAGTTTTAAATAGACAAAACGCGTGTCAGGCACAGCAAAATTTATTGTCTAGAGCTCTGTTGCAATTTTGCTTTAATTTGGAAAAGTGCATTTAGTTTTGACTCTTTGAAAAATGTCAATGGATAGGATAGTTTGTTTTTCGATCTTTACCTTTGATTTGGTGTCGTATTAGATATATACACATTGCATGCTTGGATTTTGCTTTAAACTTTTTAAAGCAAAATCTCTAAATATACTAAAATGTAAAGATATGTCAGTGAACAATCATAGTTTTCATGCTTTATACATGCACATGTACCTTATAAATTAAAGTTTCACGACAGATTCTTAAGCACCCAAAACTTTTTAGCTCACCCGACCCGAAGGGTCAGGTGAGCTATTGTCATCACTTGGCGTCCGTCGTCCGTCCGTAAACTTTTTAAAACATTTACTCTTCTGACACCATAAGTCCAATTGATACCAAACTTGGTATAGTTGTTCATTAGCATTTGGTGCTTAGAACCTATGTGGGGATTTTTGATTCGTCGTAAAACATGGCCGCCGTGGCTAAAAATAGAACATAGGGGAAAAATGCAGTTTTTTGCAAATAACTCAAAAACGGCTACAGATATCATAATTTTGGCAAGGTAAAAGTGATCAGCACCTCAAGATCTACCTACCCTGAAATTTTGAAGAAAATCCAACAACCCATGTAGGAGTTATTACCCTTTTTGTGGATTTTTTGCAAATTTTGCACCTGTTTAGCTCAATATCTTGAAAACTATACAAGATATTTGAGAAATTTAAATTGCATATTATAAAGCACATCAAGATCTACAAAATATGTAATAGAGTCAACGTTGTAGAACCTTTCCTCTTAGGAGTTATTGCCCTTAGAACGTCAAAATTGAGCATTTTAACAGCATTTCCTAATAACATTGAAAACGTTAACTCCTCTGACACTTCAAGTCCAATTAGAACCAAACTTGGTATAGTTGTTTATTAGCATTAGGTGTATAGAACTAATGTGGGGATGTTTGATTGGTCGTAAAACATGGCCGCTGAAAATAGAACATAGGGGTAAATGACAGTTTTTTGCAAATAACTCAAAAACGGTGACAGATTTTAAAATTTTGATTGGGAACAAAAGTGATCAGTTGAGCACCTGAAGATCTACCAGCTCTGAAATTTTGAAGAAAATCCAACGACCCATGTAGGAGTTATTGCCCTTTTTATGGATTTTTAGGAAATTTTGCACCTGTTTAGCTCAATATCTTGAAAACTATACAAGATATTTGAGAAATTTAAATTGCATATTGTTAGGCACATCAAGATCTACAAAATATGTGATAGGGTCAACGTTGTAAGACCTTTGCTTTGAGGAGTTATTGCCCTTAGAACGTCAAAATTGAGCTTTTAAAAAGCATTTCCCCATTACATTGAAAATGTTAACTCCTGTGACACTTAAAGTCAAATTGGAACCATACTTGGTATTGTTGTTTATTAGCATTAGGTGTGTAGAAATGATGTGGGGATTTTTGATTGGTTGTAAAACATGACCGCTGTGGCTAAAAAAAGAACATTGTGTTAAACTGCATTTTTTTTGCTAATAACTCAAAAAGGGTGACAGATTTTTGAATTTTAATTGAGATAAAAGTGATCAGCTCCTTAAGATCCACCATAATGTCAGATGACCCCCTTATTAAACTTATAACCCTTTCAATGTCAAATAGATTTTGCCTAATAGCCTTTACTTCAGGCACATATGTCAGGTGAGCGATTCAGGCTCCTGGGAGCCTCTTGTTTTTGTATAAATTGAAAAGTACATGGGTATTTGTTGGCTATAGTTATGATAATGACTATAATAACACCAACAAGTCAAAACAAACTTACAACCAATCCATTATAAAAAAAGAATCAAAGAGATTAAAGAAATCACAAGTCGGGGCAAATATACTTTCCTTTTGTTCGAATCTCGGTACTAATCATTACCGATTTACAACAAAAATTGGTAAGGTACGCTGTATAAAGTTTTTTCGTAGTTGGGCATTAAGACACTGCAGAATCAGTAATAATTTTGAAAATCTATTGTCTGAATAAAAGGGTTTAGGGTATGTTCATCATTGTTCATGGTTCAAGATTTCAGGAGGATGTGTGAGATAAGTGGACCGTGGCAGACGGACAGACAGACACACAGACTGGGTGATACATTTTTTCATCCAAAATCTTGTTTGCAAGGGTACAAAATTTTGCAATGAAAAGCAGCCAGCAGTAGTCAATGTGACCAGCGTTTGCTGCTCGCTGTTTTGCAGCTGGGCCTAGACTTAAATATTATGCATAAGATTCAAAACTTATCATAAAATGGTACAGAAAACCCTTTCCTCACAAAGAACAAATAGAGTATAAACATAATATTTGATAAAGACTTCAGAAAGAATTAATCTATGGGATAAATGCGCCCTGCACAGGACACTGAGCACTAATGTTTTAACCCTGTGTGGTCCTGGAAGCAACTTTCGTATGGACTGACTTTTATGCCTTATTCCGACATGTCTTTTAATAAAAGACAACCCAAAACATCCATAATTACCAAATAAAATGCATACAAGTAATATTGGACCATTCAGTAGCCATACAATTTACATAATGTATAAATTCTATTTCATAATACAATAGTTCAATGTCATTGTAAAATTTACATTTATTTGTGCAAAAGGATCAACTATTTCTCATTGTCTTTGAATAGAATATGAAAGACTTGGCATTTTAAAGATGAAACTACGAATTTATTTTCAAATAGACGATAAAGAGATGTGGAATAAGTGAACGCGACACAACCAACATTAAATCTTGAAAGTTGTTGATGCATATATAATAGCTTTAATATTTCATGTTCATGAGATAAAGCGTATAAATTATATATCAACGAATTTTCTCATACAAAAATATATATATATCAGACTGGTAATCATCACTAAAAAGCTAAAAATATGTAATACATCAAGGGAGAAACTGGCATTGGGGAAAATTAACCATATATATACGTATTGTCATTTTTTTAATGTGATAAATGCCATTTTTTGGGGGGGAGAAAATTGGCATGAGGGAAATGAATATACATGTATAATACAGGGAAAAGGTGAAACTGATTAGCACCTCGAGGTTTTTGCATATGGCCGTAGCTGAGCACATAGTCAAAGCTGTTGGGCCATTCCTCATATGCAAATTTTGCAAATAACTAAAAACTAACTAAAGATATCAAAAATCTGTTCAGTAAAAAGTGATAAGTGTCTTCAGATCAACCAGCCAATTATTTTTAAGATGGCCCAACAACCTATATAAAAGAAACTGCCCTTTTTCAGATTTTTTTTTCAAATTTTGCATTTATTTAGCCACAGATTTTTTAAAACGATATAAGATATTTGCAATATTTGAATTCAATATTATTGAGCACATTAAGATCAACAAAATATGTAATGGGGTCAAAAGTGTAGGGACAAATTGATCATCTTCACAGTTTCAGCCATCCATGGTTTGAAGGCCTACCAAAATTTGTATTTCCTGCATATAATAGAAAATAATGAGATGTTTACACAGATATACCGTAAGTGTTATGACACATCCCACACCATGTTTCGTAATGGCCATGTGAATTGCGGGCGACTTTTGCTCATTGACATATTCTTTATACTATTAATATTTATTGACGTATACAAAGTCGAAAAATATTTTGGTGAAGAGCAATAAAAGAGATATAAGTTTCATTAAGTCCAAGTGAGCGATGCAGACTCCTGGGAACCTTAAGCTTCAGTTTCCAATGAAAATTGCAGATCAATGCACTCGTAAATCATCAAAGTCGGGTTATTTTGTCAAAAATCGATCGACTCGATGTTTTGTAGCCTGTTACCATTTTTTGTTTGTTGCAATATGATATAATAACCCCCAAAAACCTTAAAAACTGCTAAAAAGCCATAAAAGGACATTAATTTAAGAGTAATTTAAAATTTGAAAGCTTTTTACAAGATAGATCTTGTTTTATGATGATAGAAAATTGCTTATGGTTTCAACTGGTACGAATGTATTGTCTTAAGTACCTATAAGACAAAGCTTAAATGGCCAATCACAGCAATAAATTACATCATAAAATAGTCTTGTTAAATCGTGGCAATTTGGAGATAAAATGAAATGGTACGAAGATGCAACCAATCGATTTAAAACAAAGTAGCTCATATAAACTCGCATCTTCAGACAGGAAAATTTTTAAGCATTGAAAACAAAATTGATTTTGACAACCCTAATTTATTTCAGACATAACAGTGCAATATTCTTCTCGTATACAAGTAAGTCAGAATACATTTCATTTTCGTAGTTTAAAAACATATTATTTGAAAAATACATCTGAGGGAAATTCATTTTACAGCTATTCACCAAAATATTTAGCGACTTTGTATACGTCAATAAATATTATAAGTGTAAAGGTTATGTCATTGAGCAAAAGTCCCCCGCAATTCACATGGCCATTACTAAACATTTTGACGGAGGTGTAATCATACTGTTGGTATGTCTGTTAGATAAATGTTAAACAATGGTTGGGATAACTTCTTCCAGAGTCATTCATTTTTAACTAATATCAAACAGTGAACATTTCTAGGAAACGAGATAATCTTTACTCGGTGATTAGGCATTGATTAGTACTAGTGCTAATCCATATAAACATGTATCTGTGCTTGTAAGAATTTATTATCTAGGAAAAAGATGTACCCGAAAAACTTGTATAAGGCCACTACATTCTAATTATGTCTGTCCTTATCTAGGATTCATTATCGAAGCCTCTTTTGGTTATCACCATCTTTTTGAATTGGGGACATTCTTTGACATTGTTATGTCCAGTTGGGGGACATTCTTTGGCATTGTTATGTCCAGTTGGGGGACATTCTTTGGCATTGTTATGTTCAGTTTGGGGCATTCTTTGGCATTG
>OZ020315.1:14151328-14300930 GCA_963971305.1 Arcuatula senhousia
AGTAGACAACGAACAACACGGTTGCGAAAAAAAATTAAGACATTTGGCTCACCATCTCAGTATAAATAGACAGCGAAAACCGAAAAATAAATAAATAATCTTGTACATATCACAAATATATTCTACCCACCTTTACCATTGGTATAATTGTATTTAGTCACGACCATAGCTTTTTTTAAGTTCTCCGGTATTTGTTTTAACTCATGTATGCTGCTAATGAAAAGCTACAAGTGGCAATACATTTATGCATATCCAGCATAATCAAACTAATCGTTCTACTGATACCTGCTCTGGTACTTTGTATTTTTTGGTCTTTTTTCTTGTGTGTTTAAGATTGCCTTTTTCGTCTAGTCATATTGTTATATCTATATTAAAATCATCAAGTGGTTAAATGGTAACGTTTTGGTTAAAATTGTCAACATTTATGTAATATATTTGATTGGCAACCTTTTAAAACACATTTTGCATGAAAAATTTGAAATTTACTTTGTTCACTCATAATACGCATTTATACAGTCAACAATAAAAACAAACAGAAGAGGTTATTTTGAGCTGTTATGTTCCTATTTTTTAATCTTCATAAGAATTAAACCATTATCACTGCTCAGCATACGCTTGTCGAGTTCAATATGTTTTACTTATTTTCCTACCCCAGACATAGGTTGATCATCTTAGTAATGTGTTTCCCAGTTTGATATGTTTGGGTTAATGTTCTACGTTCTTCATAATCATATAGTGTTTGGCATTTTCAATATTTTTGGTAGAGCGCCTCTGATGCGTCTTGAATAGACAAAACGCGCGTCAGGCGTAGCAAAGTTTATTGTCTGGAAATTTGTTGTCATTTGTATTTCAATGTTCATTTTATGGATGTTCAAATCAGTGCATTATTTTTACCGGGAAACGCCTATCAGTATTTTTTTTCTTCTGGACAATAGGGCCGCAACGAATTACCAAATTGAATATGAAAATTATTTAATGGGTATAATTAAAATCTTCGGACAAAAGGTGTCTATAATTAGTAGTAATAAAAAATTGTTAACACGAAAATCATGCTTCTAGAATTGATTATGATTCATGTTAAATCTTTTCCATTGTTCATTTTCATAATATACCTAAATTGACTATATAATTACATATTTTGAAAGTAAATTAAAAAAATATTAGAATTTGAGTATATATGTAGATGTACGTTTGTAACTTCATATCGCTAAAAATCAAACTACATAACTTAACTAAACTTAGTTCATAAGAAATGTAATAAAAATTACAACGAAGTTCCAGAAAAAAAAATTGCTACGCTCGACGCGCGTTTCGTCTATACAAGACTCATCAGAGCTAGGCAAAAGTTGAAAATATAAAATACTATAGAATTATGAAAAGCATAGAACAAAAATACCAAAAATGCCAATTATACCAAAGACCAGCCTACATGTATGTGTGGGTTAGGAAAAATCTTAGGGGTTGACAATTTATAATTGATAATTAATAGCTTCAATATATGTCTACAATACAATTGTGTTGATGCCGGATCCGGCTAACCTCTAGGTATTAAAACTCCCTCGGCAGCTCTTATCATCACGAATAATAGAAAAAAAATGCTTCGAATTTGTTTGATTCTACTTTATAAGTGGTATTCCCGCTGTCTCATTTGTCATGTTCTGGTCGGCAGACCTCTTAACCTCAGCCTCACAATTCTAGACAATTTATGGGTTTCCATTGCACTTTATGTCTAAAGTTGGAACACGATTAGCATGTGTAGACAATTGTAAAATGATACAGGACTTTTGGGGTTTTTTTCTTGCTTTTTTTTTAGTTTTGAAAGGTGTTAACTATGTATGTAATATACTGCAACCAAATTATGGGTTTATAGGATTTGAGTGAAATATCATTATTTATTTGATCATTGGACATCATTAAAAAAACACGGTCCAGACAATAAATTTTGCCTAATAAGAGAAAAGAATCGAAGATAAGAAACAAAGATGTCACACTTCTTAGAAAAATAACCAACAGTTGGTCACTCTGACAAAATCTTTATACGTTGCGAGAAAGGGTAAAAATCATCAAAGGTATCAAACTTTCCAAAGATACCCGATAAGGGACGGGTAGAATTTGTCATTTTGAATTGACAGACTTAAAGATATTAATCGAGCATTCGTTGAGTATTGCAACATCATGCTTAGACCCTTGCCGTTCGTGTATTTTAATTTCCGAGAGTAATAATTCTAGCAAAAAATAGCAGAAAAATACATAAACGTTATAGTAGATTCACATAACAAAAACATATTTTATCCAGAAGACAAGTTAGAATGCAACTTTTATTACTAACTATAATATACGTACATAAACTACAATATATATGATATACAATATATAACTAATACAACATTGGCGTACGGCTGTCTCATAAATTCGGAGAATCATGGCCACTCATCCGTGTTTGGCAAAACTCTGAATCAATGGCAGTAAACTGAATTATTAGTGTCATTGTAGGCAAACTGCGGTTTGCTTGTAACATAACTTTAAGATAGTCAGAACGGCTGAAGCTGTCAGTGTCTGATCTCACTTAAAGCTACTACAAGACACTTAAAATATGCCACTTCGGCTCTCTTGATTCATAAGGTTGTAGAAATGCAGTATACAAGTAACCATGGTAACTGAACTGCGGTTCAGAATTTAAATGAATGAAATACAGAGAGAGCCGAGTTGCAAAACTAATAGCATAAACCTTTGTCTGACTATAAAGCCAGAGAATTTGGACAAGATTTGTGCTACAGTTAGGATACTAGTGACCACTGAAGAACCCGTAAATTTGAGAATTTGTGGAACACAATGACCCCGCTAAATCCCTGAAATATATGATTAACCAAATTTTAGAGACAACAAATGAACATATTTACAAAAAGGTGGTGGTGGGGAGGACGGAGGTTAAGGAAATCTAAACTTGCTGACAAACAAAGAAAAGAAACGAAAGTAGTTCTCACGTGTACTAGCATATATCTGATCTAATTTTGGAAAGAGGCACAGTAGGGAGATTTGTCTTCTGTATAAAACAGAATTATATACATAATTCCCATTTATCCAGAAGACAAGTTAGAATGCAACTTTTATTACTAACTATAATATACGTACATAAACTACAATATATATGATATACAATATATAACTAATACAACATTGGCGTACGGCTGTCTCATAAATTCGGAGAATCATGGTCACTCATCCGTGTTTGGCAAAACTCTGAATCAATGGCAGTAAACTGAATTATTAGTGTCATTGTAGGCAAACTGCGGTTTGCTTGTAACATAACTTTAAGATAGTCAGAACGGCTGAAGCTGTCAGTGTCTGATCTCACTTAAAGCTACTACAAGACACTTAAAATATGCCACTTCGGCTCTCTTGATTCATAAGGTTGTAGAAATGCAGTATACAAGTAACCATGGTAACTGAACTGCGGTTCAGAATTTAAATGAATGAAATACAGAGAGAGCCGAGTTGCAAAACTAATAGCATAAACCTTTGTCTGACTATAAAGCCAGAGAATTTGGACAAGATTTGTGCTACAGTTAGGATACTAGTGACCACTGAAGAACCCGTAAATTTGAGAATTTGTGGAACACAATGACCCCAAAACAGATGGGAAAAGAAGTGAGACAGCTGGACCCCAAATTTATTAAGAAAAGAATATCTTAATCGAGAATGCCTTGGTACCGAAGTAAAATGATACGCTAAATGCACTGAATTGATTGATAGATACAGTTTTCGATAAATAATAAATGTAGTAACTGTAGTTCTAAGAGAGCAACAACATGGGTCTGACATTTCTCAACCAGTTTGACTCAAATGAGCTAGATACTTCAAGTCTGAAAGATAGTACAAGTCCTGGCCGTAAATAGTTCTACAAAGTTTGTTCAGAGTACATAATCGACTAAATTGTCACAAGGACTTGTAAAAGATATTGATAGTCATAGACAGACTAGTTTTCAGGTAACACATTTAGCTTAATTCTTAACGTAAACCGCGATAAAGCGCACAAACATGAAATGAAAGGTGCTACTGTAGTATAAAATGTGAGTTTATAAAACACTTGTGATATAGAATAACAAATACAAAGTATGTCTTTGACACAACACATTATGACGAGATGGACAAATACATAAGGGCCTACACCATGAAGATGGATTATTATGCCCTTCACATTTGTATGATAATTATATCCGGACCACTAACAAACTTAAGAGTGAGGATTATTATGCCTCAAGCACTTTAACAATGACAAGGGATTATTATGCCCTTCACACATTCTAAACTCCATAACGAATTTCTGCTTTCACTTTCTGATCAAGGCTAATTGTGCTTGCTTTATTTTTGAAATCGGGGTGTGTATATATCTTGTATAACAGTTCGAACTCCAACGGCCAAGAATTTTGATCATATGATCTTCGATCTTTGTTGCTACGGAAGAAGCTGCTCCAATGCTGAAACTATGCCCGTTATAGTCTTGCGACTTTAGACCGATTAATTCCAATAACGATCTGACGCAGCTAATGAAGAACGTTCTGGTGAGAGCCTCGCCATTTTCCATTACGAAAAGAGGGCTTTTATCGTTCAGGTGTTGAAATCGAGATCTTCTCATAGTTGTGTAACGTTTGATAGCCATCAACGGACAAACAGATGTTTTGTTCTCGAAAATGTATAGATTAACTCCACAACGGAATGGGTCAGTTTTTGATGCCTTTAGGTGAAGAATAGCATAGTCTTCCATGACGGTAAAATCTTCGATACACAAGTTACAAGACGCATCGAATTCAGTTTTTACAGTGAATTCCCCACACCTAAGGAACCCAAAGTAAGCGATGAAACAAGCCGCACGAATAAGATCGGTATTGTATGGTAAAAATATATTTTTACATAAAGCTTCACTCATTTTACTTATAATATCGAACGTTATAGGTAGTCTTATCCTCGTGCTCTTCTGTTCAGTTTTCTTAATTCCTTTAAATAATGATTCTAATCTTTCCAGTTTTGCGTAGGAGTTGTTGAAAATGCACTGTTCTCCTGATTGGAGGTAATGGAAACGAATACCGCAGATATACATCTTAATTGTCGAACTTTTAAGATGTAAATTCGAGTGGCAATGTGTGGCATAGTGAATTAAGGTCTCCTCACTCAACTGAGGAAGTTTATTATCATGCCATATGAAACCAGAAAGGCACATGAAGTTCTTATATGAAGTGAGCCCATGTTGATAAATTGTTAAAGTACTTTTAGCAATTGAATTTCTCAACAGATCATCGACTTTGCTACTCAACTCCACATTACGTCCCAAAATTGCGGACACGGAGTTGGTATCTTCTCTGCTGACGGAGCTGCCTTCCGGAAAGTGTGAAAATCAAAACGAGATAATGCATCAGCTATTACATTTTTAACGCCAGGAATATGTCTACATTGAATAGTAAAGTTATGTTTCACAGAAACCCACGTTAAAGTTCTCATCAGTTTCATTATGTCAAGGACTTTAGATCTGCCCTTATTTACTATACTGACGACGGATTCATTATCGCAGTGAAACAAAATCCGTTTTTTGTTCCAAAGATGACCCCACAATAGACAGGCAACAACTATGGGGTAGAGTTCTCTAAAGGCCATAGACATTTCGGAGTCGAGCGATTCGGATAACTGTGGGTGCCATTCGCCACTGAAAAATTTTCCGCGATAATAACCACCGAAACCAAAATTGGATGCTGCATCGGTGTACAGTTCCATATCACTCGCAAGTGTGATAGCCTGATCGTAAAAGAATGAAATACGATTCCAACCTTTTAAGAATTTTAGCCACATTTTTAGATCCTCTTTGCATTCTTTAGATAACGACAGAAAGTGATGCAGTTTTTAGCCTTAGTTGACAGCTTTATAAGGTAACTCACGAAAGTTCTACCTGGGCGGATGATTCTAGCGGCGAAGTTAAAGTGGCCGAGCAATTGTAATATCTCCCTTTTAGTAACCGATGATCGGATCAGAAAGTTTTCGATAAAGGTTATCATTCTATCGATTTTCTCGTCGGGGAGTTTGGATTCGAAACGCTCGGTGTCCAAGATAACCCCTAAATATTCAATGACGCAGGTCGGGCCGACTGTCTTTTTCGCAGAAATGGGGATATTGAGTCTTTTAAATATCATTGTAAGTAGGGCCATGGTCCGATAACCACATGAGTCTGGAGACTGAGTAGTGAGGAAGTCGTCTAACAAGTGAAGTATAACGGGAATGCCGTAATTCTCCGTAGCTATCCAGCAAATAGCTCTTGACAAATGATCGAAGATGCACGGAGAACTGCGCGAACCGAAGCAGAGCCTAACATAATAATAGTATTTGCCTTTCCATTTAAGACAATATAAATGATGTTGATCATCTCGGATGCCTAATTGTTTGAATGCATCGGTAATATCTGTTTTATAAAGATTCGATCCTTTACCGAATTTTTTAATTTCACTAATGGCATCGTCTATTTTAACGTAAGACAGTAAACACGATTCCTTTTCTATCAGATCGTTTACACTTTTGTGCGTATCGTGTTCGTGTGGAGACGACAGATCAACAATGAGTCTCTTTTTACCGGAGTAATTCCCTTCCGCAATCCCGATAGGACTGACGCGGTACGATGGGAAAGGCGGAGATGAGAAAGGACCCTTAATGTACCCTTTCTGAAGCTCTTGACTTAACAGGTTATCGACAGAGTCGGAGTCTTTCAAGGCTGATTGTAAATTTTTGCACTCATTAGTTGTGGCTTCGGTACTAGCCACCATAGTGTCGAAGCCGAATCTCAAACCATCAATTAAATATTTAACAAATTGTCTGTCCGGATGCTTTTTAAGTTCAAATTCTAGTCTATCCGCATTAATAGGAGACCTTCCTAGTCAAATGTTTGATTGTTTTTTCGTATCTTTGTGTGTACCCTTGGGAGTATTTGCTGCAGTTCGTTCCCCTTGTTCATTTCTATCGTTGATAGATTTAGTTTGTTTCGGTTGTTTGACAGCGGACCGGTTGCAAGTTTTCAAACTATGTTTGTCGGAACCCCATCGACTACACGCGTGTAAAAATCTGCAACCCCTTCTGAAGCAAACTCCGTAGTTGAAATTATTGCAAACTTCATCGCCGTCTTCGTTTTGAATTATAGGTCTCCCTCTCTTATCGGTATTTCGAGCATTAAAGGAAGCCCCGGTTTGACCGACGATCTGAGCAGGGGTGCCGTGTTTCGCCCTCTCGCAAAATTTCGATGTGTGGTCAAATTCACCGCAGTGAGCGCACGCGCGACTGCTGACATTGTGTGTCACTAGTCTCAACAGTTTCTCGTCAACTTTGGACCAATTGATGCAGATGTTATGTTCCGTAATGGCCGCCGCTGCTTTAGCGGAAAACATCTTATGGTAAGTATAGAAACAGGGACCGTAGTGCTGGGACATCTCATTAATATCTGCTTCGTATTGTTCCAGCTCGGCCTTTCGCTGCAGAAACGCTCTTCCCATGATATTTCGGTATTTCCGGAAGGCGATGTTAAATTCTTCAATCGTTAAATGGTGATCTAACCTAACGTCTTTCTTACTGGAAAGCTCGACGGTAAAGCCCCTAGATTGCAGCGACTGGCTTTGAGGAACATCATATTTAGGAGCTAGGAGGATGGCTAAATTTACATCCTTACCTTTGATAATCTGTTCCTTGACCGTGGGAGAAACAAAATCCATTTTTGGCAAGTCCTCCGCATACACCACTCTTCAAGTGCTGGTCGGCGGTCCCGGCGGTAGTGCACTTGCTGTCTCCCTATTCCCATATGTGGCATTTATAGCTGTCGCCATCGTAAATTCAGCAGATTCATTGTTTTGTTTGGACTGTTTTAGTATAACTTGAGACAGATTTGCTAAAGTTTCAGTCGCGGATTTGATTGTACTATTGGTTTCTGTTGCCGACTTAAGCGCTACTACGGTATCCCTTAAGAGAGCCGCAGTGTTGTTAGGGCGTTCGGCGGAAGTAATTTCTAACATATTCCTCCGCGGAGGTAATGGCGGCGGAACATTGTGTGCCTCGGTCGTCTCGGACGGAATTGATTCCGTAGCATCACTGTTATTTAGTGTCACATTTTGAAGGCCATTAACGTCTTGGGGTTCAGGCGAAGTTGAGGGAGCGTTAGCCAAGTAGAGTTGCCTGAGCATTTCAACCTTCCAGGCGGGATTGACGGAGATTCCCATCTCTGAGAGCTTGTTTATATATTTGTCTTTAGCCCAATTGCGAGGGTCTTCTGAGTCATAAACTGCACGTCTAGTGCGTTTCCTACCACTCATGATTAAATCAAAAGTTACTCACGTCTTTAAGAAGTTTAATCCAAGAGTTATATTAAGTGTAAATTTATAATGTCAAATCAATATGTCCAATATGCACGTTTCGTGTGAGGCACAGCTAAAAATCACGATGTTTACACTAGTTTAACATCAACAATTCTGTTTATTTGCTCGATTAATCAAGTATCATGACAGTGGTGAAACATCAACTGAATGTCAGTGTTCGTAGTTAGTTATAAATCCAAGAAATAAAATATTGAGGGTAGAATTTTAAGGAAATCTAAACTTGCTGACAAACAAAGAAAAGAAACGAAAGTAGTTCTCACGTGTACTAGCATATATCTGATCTAATTTTGGAAAGAGGCACAGTAGGGAGATTTGTCTTCTGTATAAAACAGAATTATATACATAATTCCCACATAATCCTTAAGCATTTTCGATAAAGGTGTGAAAACTGAAGTTTTAGTGAATATAAATATATGCAATCGGAATACAACGTTAACTCAATATGTATTTAAAATTGTTCAACAAATACCAAAACCAGTATTACATGTGTAAGGGTTTGAAAAAAGTGCAGCAAACCGATATTTTCAAACTTGTAACTACAATAATTCTCCTGGGTTCACTCTCGTAATGACTAAAGTTCGTGCTGTTCATCAATATTCAGAAGTTTTGTGTTTCCGTGTTTTATATGTTGTGTTTTTCTTCGTCCTTTCCTTGTTTGTGTTTACTGGTTTTGTCTTTGCCGTTTCGGGCTTTAACATTCGGATTCCCCATTGGTACCTCTGCTTCTACCAGAACAAAACGTTAACTTGAAATGTAAATCATCATGGTTAAACAAATACCAAACTCAGTTAAATATCTTTAAGTGTTAAAAAAAATAAACTGAAATATTTGGGAATTTTCAAAGTTCAAAGAGTCATATTTCCGGTACAAATATGCAGGCAAAACATGTATCTTATCTGTAATTATCATAATACATGTAGACACATAAACAAAATATTAGTTCATTGTCTATATTCATTTTTTAAAGTGCTTGAAATAAGATGTGACAGACAGACGACTTGACGACCGGACGAATGGAAAGGATGCAAATATAGAGATCCTTACGTTATTTGTCGGTTTTGAATTAGTGTATTTCAATATCTAATCAAATATAGAAGTAAAAAATGAAACTCGAACTCAAAACAAAATATACGTCTAAAGTTGCAAACATATTTGCTCAATCTTGTCATTTATACATGTATGGAAAAAAATTAGGGGAATGTTTAAAGTACAAATTGAAGTATAAGATCGAATCCATTTTTGAAATATCTGTTCTTTCCATCAAATGAAAATGTAAAGTGACTACATGTAGAAAAAAAGATAACATCCAATATATTCCAGAAGCATATTTAGACTGGATTCAGACTTATAGATGCTAGTAAAAAATTATACGAGTCGATTTGAGAATGTGCGAATTCTACATACATGAACTACTACATACAAAAACGGAAACTAGTTTTAAATTTGTGTTTTTAACGTGTACAGATAATGTTTACAATTGAATTATGGTAAACATTTCAAAGCTAGGGTTATAGTATATGAACAAATAAAGGCGCTAACATGAAGATTATTGCGTTGAGTTATGCTACCTAATAATGAACAGAAAAGTACAATTTATAGATCTGCTTATTACTAATGAGGTTAATTTCCCTTGCATTGCGGTGTGGAAAATTAAATCTTATTACATATAAGTGGTTATTTTTTTTTTGAGAGATGGACTTTAGAAATGCAGCTTCCTGAAAAGACAAATGAATAAAGGAAAGGAACTACCAACTACAGACCCCTCTTTAAGTAACTTAATTTACAATTTTTTAAGACTCATCAGGCACTTTACCTTAAGTCTAACATCAAGATAAGTATATATCCAAAGATTCCTTAACGTGTCCTTTGTTTGTTTACAAATTTTCATCCCATCTTACAAGCTAAGACTTTTAAGGAAAGCTACATCCTCGTTGAAGAGCAGCCTTTAAAATAGCACATTTTGATTGCAGTCAAAGATTTTATAAAGACTTATACTATTGTGCAATACAGTATGTTCATTGAAAACAAGGCGGTCCTCCCAAAGAAAAAACGAACGTTAATTTTAAAAACCCAATACTTGTCTTGCAATTGCCTGACCTCTCCTCTGATTGTAATTTTTTCATGGAACTTGTTTTTAATTTTGTAACCGTTATAACATGTGTACTACCATAAAAAAATTTACTTGTAAGTACCGTACAAGCTTTAGGCATGTTCTTTGATGGTCCTTCGAGAATAGGACAGTCAAAAAAAATTTTGTTTAGATGGAAAGAACGAATGTAAAATTGTTAAGAATCATGTCTTAAAGAAGCAAATAGAAACCAATGGGGCATTCGAGTGTCAAAAGTCCGACAAGGCAACATCAAAACTTGTAAACACGAACAACAACAGCAGGAACCGCTTACTCTTCCGGAGCACCTGAGTTCACTCTTGTTAGACTTGAGATTGCGTTGTTGATTTCCATTCGGTTGACTTTTGGTTTTGGGGTTTCTTCGTGCTCGTCTTGTTCGTGTTGACCGGTTTCGTCGTTGCCCCTTCGGAGTTTTGACGCTCGAAAGCCTTATTGGTACCTCTGCTTTTTTCAATTCAGTGTGTCAAATCCGGTAAAAGACAAAACAAATTTCTACAACAAAGACACTACCTGATTCAAGCTACATGTAACATAAGAAATTGCTATGTTTTATTTTATTTATTTCTTTACATCCCTGATACATGGGGGTTTACATTTTTTTTAATATAGAAATTAATGTTTGCAATAAAACTCAAATTTCTATTCCAGTTCAGGTTGAAGAAGTTATTAATCATTTGAGAATAAAAGTGTCTTAAACGACAACATATTTTATTTCTGATTTAATTTGTTCTATCAAGTGAAAAATTAACTGGTAAATAAAATATTTCGTGCGATACAGATATTGTTTTAAGATCAATGGACTCTATCTCAATTAGCACATTAAATTACGATTACAAAATTTGACAAATTAAGTTGATAATAAACATGGTTCTTTAAAAAAAATGAAAAAAATATATATACATTTAATTAATAATTTAACAGCTTCCTGTTCAATGTACAGTCATAACTAACAATATTTATACAGCAACTTGCATTTTTATCTTGTCGCCAATCATGAACACTATGGTTCTAGCTGTTTGTGTATTCCGTTATGTTTTGATTGTTTCTTTCACTATTGCTTCCTTGCGCAGAAAAATAACAGGAACACACTTTACAATTTGTCAAAATAATCCTGTTTTAGAATTTTCAAATGATCCGTTATTTCAAATTACCTGTAAAAGCGTACTGGTAGCTGCAATAATGTGCCACAGCGATCTTAGATGTGAAATGTTTTCATTTACTGATGGACAGAGTCAGTATTTTTCCAGTGCATCCAGCGGAACAGGCGTGGTATGCAACTTGGAAGATGCCAGAAACAAATTTATTAAAGGTAAGAAAACACCTAAAAGATTACTCAATCAGAACAAGAACAGCTTTATTCATACATATTGCCATTTGTATTTTGTACAAAATAAGATATGGGTGGTGTATCATAATGACATTTGAAATTACAATATAAGGTTTGCGTTGTGTATCATTTGGAATCGATACATATTAGTGTTCGGCTTTAAAAACCCAAATTGAAGCTAAGGTATGCCAGTGATAAGCCCCTTGTTAGTTGTCCTCACGTAAACATTTTTGAGGACATCATGTATGTGTATGAAAATACGGGATTTATATCTATAAATTGCATACAGGTTTGTCATAGAGTTTTTGACCATATTGTCGTATCCATATATAATCGGATTTGACAAGAGTTGATCGTTAGTAACGCAAATTTTGAATTATGAACCCTTCAATAGCAAATCAGTTCCTTGTTGATACAAAGTCGTTCATGATTGTAGTTTTGCTGCTTTGTTTGCCTTTATTTTATGTATTTTTTTGTGTTGGGGTCCAGTTAACACCGACTTTCGAGTGAAAAGGTTGTGTAAGGGTTGATTTGATTTGTGAATGACTCCATGAATGTAGCTCTACCATTACCTAAAGGTGCATACATGTAATGATAAATGTAAATGATAGCCAAATCAAGATGGGACAGAAATCACATATTTTTATTGAAAGATATATTTATAGTATTCATAGTTCAATGTTAACAAAGTATACCATGCAAGATCGTCTTCTAAAGGCCATGCGGTCTCCATGTGCTTTCTTAGTTCTCTTTCGCGACGCATTTTCGTTTTCGTACGATTGTTGTTATAATTGCCGTATGATGTAAATGAATAATAGCTGTATGTTTATATCCACATGAAGAAGTATAATTGTCCATCAGATTTTCACGTTTTACGAGTGTTACTCCCAAGTTTTCACCAGACGATGTTACAAGCCAAGTACCTGGCTGCAGACCCCAATTAATTCCCTTTGCTCGTGGTCTACGAATATAGTTCCTAATAAAAAATGTAGGTGTATATTATAAAAGTGTATTATAGTTACATTTGTTGAAAATTTTATGGCTTTTTTTGGTAAATATCTAATAATCAAGCTTAGAATCAGTTGTGATTCAGTCAAAACTAATGATTTTATAAATAGATGTTGTGAATTGACCAAAGTTCAGAGGTCATATTTTGGAGTTCTACTTTCACTTTCATCAAGAATCGACCATGCGACCGGCCAATTTGGCCAATGTAGGTGGCTGAGGCCAATAAGATTCCTGGCAGTTGGAAATTATTACAAGAATAACATATAGATGAGGTGTGTAAAATATTTTTAAAATCCAGGTGGTGCAATTATTTTTAGTTGTCACTTTTTTTGGTAAAAATTTGGTTGAAATGAATGCAAAAAATAAATGGGGTCTGTAGCCTAGGAAAGAGGGTATGTGGAGTCTAGAACTATTACTTCTGGTTGTCTATAAATGTCAAAATGGTTATAATATATTGAAATGAACATGTTTGAACAATTTCAGTTGATATTTCTTTTATTAGAAGCTTTTTCTGTCCAAATGAGACAATATTTGGTGTCTATGGGGTTTTCAATGCAAAAATCACAGAAATAATTTAATTTAACTAATGTTTCTGCCAGTCATTTGCTAGAAATGGTTAAACAATACCTTTTTTGTGTCTTATTCAGTCAGAATCTATACAGGGAAGTGAAAGAATTCATTAAGAAATGAGATTTGCAATGAAATGTAATTTTTGGGGGCCTAATGCAAAACAAAAAACCACTGCGGCAAAACACAACTTGCAACTTGCCTCTCCATGTTGTGGTTTTGTCCCCCAAAAACACATATAGATGTCAATTAAGACTAAAAACAAAACAAATGCATTAAATTGTACACTAGAAACACAAATCATATCTTATGAGCTGACAGTTTTATTTTGTGACCTCAAAATATGTTAGAACGACAGCAGTTTCTGCACAAAAACTTGGCCGTTATTTCTAAAAATCAGTAAAACTCATATACTCTTTTCAATAAAACTGCCCTTACACTATGTTTTGGTGATTAAGTTTGTTATTTGGTATTCCCTGATACTAAAATATCACTTGGTTAAAAAAGATTTTCATCTTTTAACTTTATTTTTGGTCAAAACATATGATTTTACTGAAATATGAGAAAAAACTTCATTGAGGAAGCACTGATGGAAGAAGAAAAGCAGTTAAATTCTTTTTATTTTTGGATGAATACTGTGTTTCTGTATCCTATTTTGTAAGTTTAACATGTATTTAGCATTATAGCACAAGTTTGAAGTCTATATTGCAATTCAGTTCTGCAAAAATCTCTTGAACAAACATGTACCCCTTGTAAATGTAGAAACGGCTTATTTTCCACTCCGCAATCATGAAAAAGATGTTAAATGAAAAACCTTGCACTAAATTATCCAAAACATAGGCTGTTCATGCTCAGTACACATTATTCTATTGATCTCAGTGGCAGATTTGGTTCAAAACAATAAAATATGGAAAAAATGACCATTTAGGGCTCATGGGATTTTCTGAGGTTTTAGCGGCCTATATTTCACTTGCACTATAGCACATGAAAGTGGCCACTTTTTTCAGTTTTAATCATGTTTCCTGCATGAAACTTGGCATTTTGACTAAAATAAGACAAAGGTTTGTGAAAATCAACTTTTATTGGTAAGGCTGAGGCTTTTCTGAGGCTATTAGGCTGCAGACCCAAATTAATTCCCTTTGCTCGTGGTCTACGAATATAGTTCCTAATAAAAATGTAGGTGTATATTATAAAAGTGTATTATAGTTACATTTGTTGAAAATTTTATGGCTTTTTTGGTAAATATCTAATAGTCAAGCTTAGAATCAGTTGTGATTCAGTCAAAACTAATGATTTTATAAATAGATGTTGTGAATTGACCAAAGTTCAGAGGTCATATTTTGGAGTTCTACTTTCACTTTCATCAAGAATCGACCATGCGACCGGCCAATTTGGCCAATGTAGGTGGCTGAGGCCAATAAGATTCCTGGCAGTTGGAAATTATTACAAGAATAACATATAGATGAGGTGTGTAAAATATTTTTAAAATCCAGGTGGTGCAATTATTTTTAGTTGTCCCTATTTTTGGTAAAAATTTGGTTGAAATGAATGCAAAAAATAATAGTCCATCAGCCAGGTCCGGAAAAAAATAATTTGAGTGGATACCCCTGTAGACCGATTTTTTATTGCAGAAATCAAAAGACAAACATGTGAACTTTATTTTGCAACTTGTTATACTTTGCAAAAAGATGCGGAAACTGGTATAACAGAGGCCCCTTTAGGGGTACTATAAACTGTCAAAAAATTTCAACCCTTATAAAACATTCTATTATACTAAGTCTACTACAATATTATTGAAAAGAAAACTTTTAACATATTAAATGTTGTCCAGACAACCAACGACAGACAAAAGTTTGTTAAAATTTTCACTCAAAGAAGTCTTAAAGGGAGATAATACAAGGAATGACTAAAATGAGTTTTTTTTTCATTTTCTTTTTTCATTTCCTACAAAAATAGGATAGCTAGGTGGAATATTTTGTGGAAAGAATCTACCTACAACATAACAAATTAAATAAAACAATTCCATTAAAATATTTGTGGTACCGGTTGAAAAGTTTCGGTATTTATGAATGTAGCCCCAGTCGCCTGAAATCTATATTTTTTTAATGTGTAAATACAAATGATCAACATAACGTGTTTCATTATATATTTTTTCAATATAAGTTTATATATTTGACCTTTTTGAAACTATAGTATCAGAATATAAGAACTTTAGTCTTAATTGTCGTTTAAAAGTTGCCATAATTACACGTACATGCGCATTTTGGATCATTTTGCAAGGCAGCATACAACATGTATACAATAATGGCGCTGCATGTTTGACCGTTTGTTGCACTTAGTTACAAAAGGGATACAAAGTTACTGTTATCGAGAAATATGCCAGCCAATTAATAAAGTTCTTTATGGATCTTTTTTTTTAATTTATTTGACGCTTTGTTATGATTGTTTTGTCTTTTGAAATTACTACTAGTATATTTGTAAATACTTTGAAGATCCATATTTAGCTTCTTCATTGTTGGCAGTTATTTCCTGTACCGTCTTCTAAAGAATTTAGATTTTAACGAAATTCAAAGTAATAAGCGTACTTCTAAAACAACAAAAAAGAAACTCTCATTACAATCGTAACTAAATATATTTTGAAAAACAGGCCTTTTTATTGTGAACTTTTATGCTGCTGAGCAATGTCGTACAGTTTGGTCAATTTTGCCCAAAAAGAAGTTAACTAAACGAAGTTGAAATCACCAAACCATTGAAGTTAGTGATTGTGCTAACCGACGAATGAATTGAAAGAAGCAAACAGGCACAAATAGGGCATTCGAGTGTCAAAAGTCCGAAAGGGCAACGACAAAACCGGTAAACATGAACAAGAACAGCACGAAGAAACACAAAACCGAAATCAACCGAACGGAGATCAACAACGCCAACTCAAGTCGAAACAAGAGTGCTCCGGAAGAGTAAGCGGTTTTTGGCTGCTATAGCACATCCGTCGTGTTGCTAATTTTCAATTCAGTGTGTCAAATCTTGTAAAGGAAGACAAAACAAATTTCTAAGACAAACCAACATCTGCACTCATTTGAGAGATTGTCTACGAGTGCACGGTGTCTACCGTACAATTTCTTGAGTGAAGACAGCAACCGTGGAGCAACATAACCCTGTGTTAGCCTTTTCTGTGTCAAACGTGACGCTCTGCCAAGGAATCGATATAATTGCCGCAAGCTCTAGAGTAGCGAATCAACTGTGATACGAACACTTCATAAGCCGGAGCGGACGGAATGTTGCTACACAAAAAGGGAAAGTTGAAGTCATCACGTTTGTCATAGAGCTTTGTTGAAGTATTCCTTGAGAGTCAATTACGAGATGTAATCTAAATATGAAGCAGACAGTCACTTAAAATCCATAAAATGCTTGTATTCTTTGTGTGTCGCCAGTAACATTAGACAGAAGCGACATACATAGGCTCACTTTTTGATTGTTCGTCTTCTTAAATCGAGCGTCGCTCTGCAAAGTTCTTAAGTATTCCGTCTCAATTTTTATGTAACTTAACTCTATATTTCTTAATAGAGTTAAGGAATTACTCAACTACTTTCTGTTAACAGAATACTTTATAGACAAAAATACAAAATTCTGACATCGTTTGGGACAAAGTAACTGAGCAAACGGATACAAACTTTCTATGGGAACAGACACTTCAAGGTTAAGAGCATATGCTGATACATGAAGATCAACGTCCCCTTTGCAATGGAAAAAGCTTCAGCACCATTTTCTATTCATTTACAGCTGACCAGTACCAGTATTGCCTGAGGAACTTGTGTGCTTTTGATTCTTAACAACAGCAATCGTCCGAAAAATCCTAATTGTTCGTTTGTGTATGTGGCGGAGTCTTTGGGAATGTTTACGAATGAGATGGCATTGTTGTTAAATCTTTAAAATGGAATGCAGTATTGTAAAAATCCATCATCAATGAGGACTTCTTGTCTTCTAGTACTCTTTTTTTAATGAGACAGACCATTACCACGAAAAGAGGGGGGTGGGTTTGTTCCGATCAGACAATTATTTTTGTCATAAAGGTGTCTCGAGACAATTTTTAGTTTTCATTATTAGCATTATTCTATATGGCAGAAATCCTTCTTCAAAATATTTTATCCTCTGTTACTTAAATATTTTTCATCAAAATTCAGATTCATAATATTATTTTAGGAAAACACCAACCCCCTCATCCATTCTTTGATTTCATAACAATAGAATTGGAAAAAAAAACTAAATTTACAAAACGACATCGTTACATTATTTTAAGGCGACAGCTCGATATAAATTGTCGCCAGAAATAAAGAATAGATAAGTTATAAGTTGAAAGTAATGTTAATATTTCATATAAGTATAAATAAAGTCAAACGCACCTGACCTAAAGTAAAGTCTAACAGGCCAAAAACAAGAAAACGTGATTAATTGGTTATAACTTTGTTTTCAATAATGTAAAAAATCACCTTTACTGTAATATAACTTCTTTTATGTTGGTTTTAAAAAAAATACCATAGAAATGACTTAAAATCATAAAAAATATTGATTCTAAAAATAGAAAAAGTGACCTTCACATTTAATAATTTAAAAAATAAAACCATGTCGGTCAAACCATTACAATCCGCACGTGGACATTAAAAATGGATTTTTCTGTAAAACACTGTTTTTATCAAATCCTGGTGGTTTTAATATTTTTAATTGTGACCATTGTAATTAGGTGAATCTTGTTGAGTAAATTTTACCTGCGATACGTGCGAATTCATAGGAAGACATTCGCAAATTGTAAAAATAGGGAAATTTTGAACGTAATAATTAGCAATTTTAAATATAAAAAATATCTTTTTTAGACATTGTTATGATGCAAATTCTTTTCCTAAGTCAATAATCCCTATGCATACTATAGATTTATAAAACAATAATTGAAGTTTTCAACCCCATGTTCAATTTATTGAAAATAAGTGAATGACTACTTTTCAATTGCTCACCAGAGGGTCCAGAAAAATGATTTTTACGCTATTTTCCGCATATTTTATACAAGTATAACATTTGGAATTATGAAGCTTAGATGTAATACTAAATTTTTGTACCATAAAAATTCGGTCTACGGGGGTATCCACTCAACTTTTAAATATGACGTCTTTTCAGAGTTGGCTGATGGACTATAAATGGGGTCTGTAGCCACCTGTCCATTTTTATGAATGAAGTCGCACATGCGCAGTTACGTAGTAGTTATTGATTTTTCCTTCCGATCATCGATAATTGACATCAAAAATGATGTTCATTGTTTTTACACTTTTATATGTAATTAACGTATATCCATAGTCATATCCTTCAACTACTGGCCAATTTTTGGTCGATGTCAACGTCTATTTTTCTCGAAATTGCTGATAGTCGATACGAGTATTTCTACTTTCACTTTTGATTCCTTATATGTAAATAAGTGACAGTTGCGCAGAGACGATCGAATGGTATTTTTAGATACCAAGAATGTTGTAATTTTTTTATTCTATTTTCCATTATTAGAAATTGTAAAATAATTGAATTTTACTTAATTAGTAATGTTATTATTTTTCATATTTATTTTTAGATTATGTATATTGATTTTGTAAACTTTTTGGACCCGTATCTAACTATCCAACTTTCCAACTTAGCGGGAATCCAACAAGTGACGTTTTAACGCCGTTTTAGTTCAGTCATAGTCAGTCTTGCTTAAACCTTTGGCTTGAACAGTTATTTCTTTTTATTTTTTGTAAAAATATTTTATTTAAAAATTAGTTAAATTTTTTATACGTATTCATCGAAGAACGTTTATATTTTTCTTTCTAAAAGTATTGTTTTGTGGAGCGGACTCTTCTTTTTTTTTTTTTTTTTTAATATGCTTCGGCAGTAGATTCATTTTACGATTTCATCTTTTAATATAAATTTTAACTTTGCTAGCAAAGCTTAAGTTTAAGAGTTAAATAGTTCTGCTTTGCCGTTCTCATTAAAACGTCATGCATTTTTTTACTAAATAGGATAAATAGGGATCTTTGGCATTAGGAATAATTTCTTGAAGGAAACGAAATTATTTAAAACACACGGAATAGTTGAAGGACAACATTCTATGCTATAAAAGATAGAATAATAACAGGAAGGTCCTGTATCATTCTAAATACTTTATTTTCTTTCAAAAGTAAAAGCTTTTGTCAGTGGAGGACTCTGACAAGCTTTTCCGAAATTGTTAAACTATATTTTCTAAATTATTTTTCAATAAGCAGGACTCAAGGTATTTTTCACACACAAATATTTATTCATGGTCAAGGAGCCCATGTAGTTTTAATTTACACATGTATTTTACATGTATGTCAGATTCTTGTCACATCTTTATAATATATGTGATATTATTATACTGTTTAATTGCAGTTAAATTATAACAAATGTTTTAGAATATAATTATCATAGTAACTGTTACTCAAGCCTCTTCCCAAGTAAAATACAATTGAAAAGTAGTACACTTTTCCCGCAGTACTCCGCTTCCTCGCTTCAATATGAAATCACTATTTTCAAATCTGTATGTGCTAGGTACATAAGGTATTAATTACAGTTTAGTTTTTTTTTTAATAGAGAGATTAATGTTTGCAATAAAACTCAGATTTCTTTTTCATTTAGTTCATGCAAAAAAATGAATTAATCATTTCATAATAAAAGTGTATTAGATAACAGCAATTCTTGTAAAAGCCATCTTTGGGTCTAGTTCGACTTCTTCCAACAAACATGACGATGTTTTTTGTTTCCTTGAAACACCGAGGAAACAATGCTTTATGCCCATTTGAGTATATACGTAACCTTTTGAAATGACTATTTTTTTTTTGTATTCTTAAATATTTAGAGCCGTTGGATTAATGGTTAATGCATGAGGATATTAAGCCTAAAGTTTGTTGTTCGATATTCGTCATAGGAGAGCATTCTTTGGGCTGTTTCCATTAACTTTACACTTTAACTTCGACAATCATCCAATATAACCACTACCTAAACAGCTACTTTGAAGGGTTCCCATAATGGTTGTCCGTTGTATACAGAAACCCATTTTCTGTGTGCTTTTTAACAAAATTTATTTGAAAAGTTTTGGATCGATAGGAGGAAGCAAAGTTTGTAAACGATAATAAATGCTTTTAAGTCGTGAAAATTTTAGCATGTAAACCGTTTTATTAGCATTATAACCCAGTTTTCTTCAATAAAGGAAGTTATCAAAAATATATATCATTTTACAATAATGGCTTTTAAATAACAACTGCCTTTATTCATGTGGCGCATCATCGTGCGAAACAAAAACAAGCTGACTTTTTTTAAGCAATACAGCAAGTTGTATTATTGAAGATCAATTTAGCATCTGAAATCGTACATTGCAAAAAGATAATTATCAACAACAAAGAATTTTTTTTTCTATGTTATTGTAGTAATGGAAAAGGCAGAGTCAAATGTTATGGGCCAATTATTATGTTAAGTGCACTGAACATATATTTATTGTAACTTAACGAGATAACTATTTCAGAGATTTGCAAGAAAATCATGATTTCATGCATTAACCGAGGCGTTTTGATACTATTTACAATTATTTTTGTTTGGTTGAGCAGAAATGTCAAAGGAACAAATTTCAAAAGATGTCTAAACTATGAGGTTTTAAACTTTTTCAAATAATGCAGGTTTTTTTTCAACAAAGATGTGAAAGCATACTGGTAGCTGCAATATTGTGTCAAAACATTAAGGGCTGTGATATGTTCTCCTTCAATGATGGACACGGTCATTTCTTTTCTATTTTTACTAGTTGAAATGGCGAGAAATGCAATATGTTTGCGAGAAACGCGTTTTTAATGAGTGAGTACAAATGTTAAACTTGTTTAAATAAAGGTAATACCAAAATAACCTAACTTGGATGATCAATTTCAATGTAAAAGAGAAAAGACAAAACATGACACCGGAACATTTATAAATCGCAATGATCCTGACTTGTTTCAGGCATTTCGAATGAATTTCAAATGAAATGGTGGGTTACACCAGGTTTTATGCTGCACCAAACTTCCCTCTTTAATTGAGATCTTAGTGTCTAGTAGTATCTCAAAACGCAACACAGGTGTGAAGATAAAATAGGGATAATAAAATGATCATCTCAGTATAGCAATCAGCAAAACACTAATTAATATATAAATAAATCTAACAGAGTGCAGTTTTACCCTTTACGCTAGGTACATATTCGACTTGTATGATGAAACAAGCAAAAGACAAAAGGAGACAAGTTGTTGTATTGTCAAATGAAGTTATCTGTTGTATACTACATAAATTTCTCTAACTTTAACTCGATTTTTTAACCTCTCAACCATTTGTAGAAAAATACATTTTTTATTCTAATTGGGTACAAAGTAATACTTAAACTTAAAATTGATGATGAAAGCGACGGAGCGTGAATGTTATTTCTCAGTAGAACTCTTAATGAAAGGCTTTATAACGATAAACAAGTCATACATGTAATAACGAGAATTCTAAGTCGTAACAACGAGAATTTGAAGTCGTTATAACGAGAATACAAAGTCGTAATAACGCAAATGAAAGTCGTAATATCTAGAAACAAGTCGCATAAAGGCTGCTGAAAAGGGGGAAAAAGCTGCTCTTGCTGAAGGAGGGGGGTAATTATTGCTGCTCTACCTGCTAAAAAAGGGGGAAAATAGCTGCCCTTCCTGCAGAAACGGGGGATAGGGGATGGGATCTCGCTGATTCATTTGAGGAATGAGAACGCTTATACAAGTTCGGATGCTTCATTGAGTAAAAACAATCTTCTTGAAAGAAGCAGAGGTACCAATGGAGTATCCGAATGTCAAAAGTCCGAAAGGGTAGAGACAAAACCAGTAAACTTGTAAGTTTTCCTTTGCTGGTCTTTAAACGATTAACTTATTTTCCCTTCGTTACATTTTAAGGGTTGTCCTTGGTCTTCTGAGCTTCTTGTGGCGTGTTACATCACTTAGCCATTCAGAGCACTGATAAGCCATGTTTCCTTTTTGGTGTCTAACGTCAGACTGACTTGATTTCCAACTGTCGCTCCTTATATCTCTCTTTCTCTAGTCTCTAACCCCTTACCCTAATATCTAACCCTTAACCTATTTGACTTTCTTAACCTTATATTCATTATGTACAGGTCTTTAGCTCTTTTATGATATGTAACACCGCACCCTGACTTCATCTGTGGAATTGGTCATTTTGTGGTCAAGTCCTGACTGGCTACTGACCGTAATCACTCTAACCCCCAGAATTTGCCACCTGACCTCTTTGGCTATCTAAAGATATACAACAACCCTATATAGGGCTTAATTTAAGTATTGGTCAATTGGTGGTCAAGCCCCGGAAGACCACCGACCAACATAAAGGCAATCAACGGAAAGACATTGTCGACCCAAAGACAAAGCAACATCGGTTAAGAAATAACGAAGATATGACCCATTAACTATAGTAGTATATAGGTGGTGTTGAACTTGCATATCTTAAATTCGAATTTTTGCGCGAAAAAGGGCTTCCCAAAGGACCTGATGTGGCGTCATCGGAAGCAAAATGGCCGACGAGATTCAAGATGGCCGCTGAGATCCAAGATGGCAAACCAGAAGCGGATTTGACATCACAGGCATGCGCATAGGGCAAGATATACGGGGTCAGCGGTGCATTTATTGCTCGGGCTCAAGGGCCCGAGCGTGTTCTAGGTTCATAGCAATTGCATGCAGATCTCTGTACAAACAGCGCTTGTAAATTCAGTCATTGGATTCCGCCCATTTCAAAACATTTAAATGATCAATGCATCAGAATTGAAGACGCTTCCGGGCAGCGGAAATGGCCGAATGATTCCGATTACTTATCGGAATCTTCCTAGTATTATTTCGTTTGAACCCGTATTCGTCTTCAAATTTCACGACTATTAAGTGTGGGTCTTAATTACCGTGTCTGGATTCACTCTTTATGAACTTATGTACAGTACACGAACACATGAGTCGACTTAGATCTTCATTTTATTGCTTAGTTGATTAATTTATCAACGCAAAACATTTTTTCAGTTCATACAAGGAATTATATAATTCCTTGGTTCATATAAAGCTCAGATATAAAGATAAAGATAAAGATATTTTATTTCCTAATCATAGGGATCCAAACAAGCATTTAATCCTCTGTAGCTATATTTAATTGGTTCAGTCCATTATTGGGCATTATCGGGGCATTCTTTTTCGATTAATAAATTTTGATAAGTGTGCTCCACTCAACTATAAATAGAATCTGTGTTTTGTCATGGTTACCAACGTTATTCTCAAAGGAGTAGATAATTATATAACTTTTACAGACGATATATTTAACGGGTTCGAATTGTTATGAAATAAGTATAGTTTAATTGTACAATCCGATATATATTTATAATATCTAAAAATTGGAAGTAAAAAAAAAATATATGACTACGTTTTTTATACAACTAGTCAATGCATCTAGCAATTTGTGCGGATTCTATTGCTTTCTCCATTCTCTTTTTTTACCATTTAATTTGTTTAAGTAAAAGTGAAGAGGGTTACAGAGTATAGAATTGTAGTGTACGTTTCAGTTATTTGCAATAAAAGTTGAAAAAAAAAATGTTAAAAAAAAGCTTATGAGTATGTTAATTTGTTCGGAGCACTATTGTGTAGTTTAATAAAATCTTAACCATATTAATAAAGTTTTGGTGACATTTTCACTCTGTTATATCCTTAGGAACACTTAAAGATACAACGGATTCTAGGAAGTCTGCTTCATATTTCCGTGTTAGCATTTTTGTGTCCAACGTGACGCTCTACCAAGGAAATCAATGTAATTTCAACAAGCTAGATATACATCTCGAAATTGAAACTGTCAAAAAAAGTTCTATGACAACATTTCATCTGCTCCAGCTTATGGAGTTTTCGTATCACAATTGATTCGTTCCCCCAGAGGGTTATGTTGCGCCTAGGTTGCTGTCTTCACTCAAGAAATTTTATGGTAGACACTATACACTCGTTAATTAATAAGTATGGAAATTTCTATCTCAGATGTTGCTTTGTCGTAGAATTTTGTTTTGTCTTCCTTTACCGGATTTGACACACTGAGTCAGAAATCGGTAGCGCGACGTGCGTTCTATAGCAGGCAGGAACTGTTTAATATTCCGGAGCACCAGAGTTCACTCTTGTTACGACTTGAGTTTGCGTTGTTGATTTCTGTTTAGTTGATTTTGAGTTTCTTCGTGCTGTTCTTGTTCGTGTTTATAATAACCATAGTTGACACATTGAATTGACAATTGACAGTGTGGCAGTTGTGCTATTGCAAACAGAAACTGCTTAATCTCCCGGAGCACAAGAGTTCACTCTCATCACGACTTGACATTGCGTTTATGATTGCCATTTGATTTTTGTATTTTTTGTGTTTTATCCTGTCCATTCCGTTTCTTCGTGCTATCATTTGTTTTGTCTTTGCCTTTTAGGAATTTTAACATTCGGATGCCCCATTTTACCTCTTCCTCTATCAAAAATGGCTCATAGATTTCTGATTAAGATATTCAAGTCTTCTGGTTGTTGCGGATTTTTTAATTGCGACTTATATGTGTTTCCGTTAATAGTAAAAACATCTGAAAAAAAAAATAAATGCCGGGCCCGAGCAAGCTTTTTGGAAAGCTTATACTTGTATTACTATAGTTAATGGCTTATATCTTTGTTAATGCTGGCGTCACACTGTCCCGATTTTGACATACGAAGTAATAAAGTGATTTGCAATAAGATTATATAGTTAAGTCTATATAAACTAATTAGTGTATGTAAGGATAACAAGTTAAAACGACGGCTCACCAAGTATACCCCTACTGTCCATGATGTCATCAGCAAGAGTAGGTGAGACATTTGATCTAAAGCTAATATGTACAGACTGTTAAGATAAATCAGAAAAAGATTATGTTACTTTATCTTGTTTTGTTCGTGTCTTGTGTGAGTTGACCAAAGCACACATAATCCTAAAACAGAAAACAAGAGGCTCCCAGGAGCCTGAATCGCTCACCTGAACTACACAGACACATATATTTTGTAGATATTATTGTGCATAACCATATGCGATTTAAATTTCTGAAATATCTTGGTTAGTTTTCAAGATATTGGGCTTGATAAGTGCAAAATTTGTCAAAAATTAGGAAAAAGGGCATTAACTCCCACATCAGCAGTCAGATCTTTTCCAAAATTTCAGCACAGGTAGATCTTAATATGCTGATCTTTTTTGATTCCTGCACAATTTTGATATCTGAGGCCATTTTTGAGTTATTAGCAAAAAATGCAATTTACCCCTATGTCCTATTTTTAGCCATGGCGGCCATGTTTTTTTCACGAATCAAAAATCTGAACAATAGAGTTGTAGCATATAAGCTATTTAAACAAGTGTGCCAAGTTAAAATGCAGTTGGTCTTACAGTGTCAGACAAGTTAATCTTAGAAATTCAGGGAAAAAGTAATGAAAAATGGTAAATTTTGTTGTTTTAAGGACAATAACTCCTAAAAGAAATGATCCTACAGCTTTGATCTAAATACATGAAATGTAGATCTTGATGTGCTTAATCATATGCAATTCAAATTCTTGAAATATCTTGTATAGTTTTCAAGATATATGGCTAAACAAGTGAAAAATTTTGAAAAAATCCAGAAAAAGGGCAATAACTCCTACATCAGTTGTTGGATCTTCTTGAAACTTTTAAAGCAGGTAAATCTTGAGATGCTGATCACTTTTGTCTCCCATCATAATTTTGATATCTGTAACCATTTTTGAGTTATTAGCAAAAAACTGCATATACACCTATGTTCTATTTTTAGCCATGGCGGACATATTTTTTGACGAATCAGAAATCTGAACAATAGAATTGTAGCATATATGCTATTTAACAATTGTGCCAAGTTTGGTTGAAGTTGGATATATGGTGTCAGACAAGTTAATCTTTGAAATTCAGGGGAAAAGTAATGAAAAACGGTAAATTTTGACGCTTTAAGGGCCATAACTCCTAAAAGAAATGGTTCTACAGCTTTGACCTAATTACATGAAATGTAGATCTTGACGTGCTCAATCATCTGCATTTTGAATTTTTAAAATATCTTGTATGGTTTTCAAAATATAGGGGTAAATAAGTGCAAAATTTTGAAAAAATCCAGAAAAAGGGCAATAACTCTTACATCGGTTGTTGGATCTTCTTGAAAATTTCTAGGCTGGTAGATCTTGAGGTGCTGATCACTTTTACCCTCTGTCAGAATTTTGATATCTGTTACCTTTTTTGAGTTATTTGCAAAAAACTGTAATTTGACCCCCCTGTTCTATTTTTAGCCATGGCGGCCATGTTTTTTTACGAATCAAAAATCCGAACGACAGTTTTGTACACATAATGCCACTAAACAACTATACCAAGTTTGGTTGCAATTGGACTTATGGTGTCGGACAAGTTAACGTTTGAAAAATTGTTTACAGACGACGACAGACGACGACAGACGACGACGACAGACGACGACAGACGACGACAGACGACGACGACGACGACGGACGCCAAGTGATGGTAAAAGCTCACATGGACCTTCGGTCCAGGTGAGCTAAAAATATGTTGTAACTATATAGAAACCTTACACCAAAGCATACATTGTTATTGCAAATCGCGTTAGATATGACAACCCGTTTTGCAATTAAGTGTGAAAATTTCGCACTAAAATTATAGTTCAGTCTACAATTTGTCCGTTGCCGAGTCTCATTATTGGTATATATGGATGGCAGATAAAACTAGGGATCTTTAAGTAACCCACACTGCATGTCCCTGATGTCGACCATTTAGAGTAGATAATTCTGAATTTAATCTATAGATACTGAAGATAAAGAAAAATGATGTTACTTCCTTTGTTAAGCTCTGCAAAAGTCTACGAAAGTTACGCTAGAAACCCGTTATAACGCGAAAGTAGCGCGATCTTATGGAATAGTATATCGGGAAAATTGATAAATTTCAAAGCGTGTTATAGCGCAAAAAAATCATTTTTAGATTACCACAATGAGCCCGATTGGCTTTCGTAATGTTTGGGATAAAGTTCAGCAATTTGAGTGTTGAACAAAGCGCGCCCACCTTACATTACATTACTTCCTTACCTGTCCCATATCTAAAAGTCCAAAGGTCCCGTAAACATTTGCAGACCGAAATGGAACATTAACTTGATCTGTAATCTGTAATGGTGGACTCGCATACAGTACATACCAAAAAGCAGTTTGATAACTATAAGGGTTTAGAAACAATAAGTGTGGGAAACTGAAATTTCAGTGAATTTTCAACTTCAAAGAGTCCTAACTCCTGTAAAAAATTTGCGGACTGGAACGACACGTTAACCTGGTCTTTAACTCATCATGGTAGACTCATATTCCAAAAATCAGTCTAAAATCTATATGTAAGTTTTTTTTTAATCGCGGAAAATTTATTGTGACAGCGAGACGGCCGGTCTGGACAAACACGCAAACGTGCAGATAAAGTTCAAACCTAAAGTCCCCTTCGGCATTTGTCGGTAGGGAACTGATAAAAACTGAAGTAAGATGTTAAAATGTTTAAACCTTTATTTCTTATATTGAAATTTAAGTATTAAAGATGCCACCAAACATCCAAAGCCTGGAAGAGATCGTGGAAGAGGAAAGCGTCTGGTTGGAAAGAACAGGACGAAAAGGAAAGCGTCAGAAGATTCTAGATCCAGACTGTCTTCGCCTTGTTTTGTCTTTTCCTTTGTACTTTTGAGATTGATCATTCTAGTTCCGATTTTTTTTTAAAATTCCTTTATTAGTTTTTGGAGAATAAAAAAATATGAGGGTACTTGTATCATAAGCTGGCTGCTGTCTTGTAAGTCTTCCTCCTGTTGCATGTTAATTAAATTAAAAGAACAAAAACTAAGCTACATGTTCTTTTCTTTTTCTCGACGATTCACTGTAACACGCCATACTTGAGCTAAAGCCTAACTGAAATTGATTAATTAATGTCCCTATAAGGCACTTTTGACACATTTGATATTTCTTACTTCAAATCGTACTGCTTTGACCAGTGCCGTGTTTCCATCTCCGTGCCATTACTCTATGCCATTACACAAGTTACGACGGATATACGAATACAACGCGAGGTCTTCGCGACGCCGTGTTTCCTTCGCACCACCTTTGTAGAGCTTCTCGTTTCATTCGTACCGCCATCGTAAGATAAATGTAACCGACGAAACTTAGAAGGCAACACGAAATCAGAAGATGCTTTCACGAAGGCATAACGATAGAAAGGATGGATTAACGAACACAACACGAACTAGTACCTTCGCACGAACCTTCGGCAGTTTTTTAACATGTTAAAAATTTAAGGAGGCACTACGAAGGTTTACCCGAAGTCAGAAAATTACCACAGAAGGTGCTACGATGGAAAAAGATGGCAACACGAATAGCGCGATTGGGTTACGATCAGTCCCGATTTTGAAAATATCCATAATCGTGTTTCCATCGGGGTCTAAATCGGGATAGTGGGACGCCAGCATAATTGATTTTGATCCGGTTTGTTGCATTGTCTTTGGGTCGACAATGTCTTCGACAGAACATCAAACTATGAAATGAAACTCATAAAACTTTGTCGAAAAGGGAAATGGGTTGAAAGAAAATATCAAACTTTGAAAAGAAACTCATAAAATCTTACCAGAAAAGAAAACATGATGATGTAAAACCTCAATGAAAACAATTTTGTCAAAGCCGCCTATACTGCCGCTCAGGCCAGACTCAAATTGTATTGTTTTCTAGAGAATTTCAAGAGCACTCTACTATGACACACTTCATTGTATTTCCATCAACACAGGGAGAATGGAAACCAGAACTGGGGGACTACTTGGGAGATTTAACAGATGAAGTACCAGGAAATACCATCACAGAGTTTGTAACAGGAGTATCGAAGAACAATGCATATAAACTACATGTAGCCATCCCAGATAAAGGAGGAAACAGAACCATATGCAAAGTGGAATAACGTTGAACTTAGAAATAGAAATCAACTACGACAAGGAGATGGTAACCATCAACAAAAACTACACCAAGACCGTAAGAGACAACGAAGCCAACAGAAATTAAACTATTAACTGTCACAAAGGAAAGAGACAATAGAATTGTATTTGACAAAAGACTGATAATGAACGATTTAACCACGAGTCCTATGGATATTGATATTGTAAATATAAATTGTAAAATAGAATGTAAATAAAACTTGTACCTTGACCGATTTTTTATTCATAGTCTAAGAACTCAGAATACACTTATACAAGAAAGTCAAACAAAAACAATTCATACAGCAAAAGCGACTTACAGTTTAAGATCTTAAAGTTACTTACTTAAAGATCGCAATGGAAGAGGGAGGTTTGGCGCCATAAAACCTGGTTTAACCCACCATTTCGTTTGAAATGCCTGTACCAAGTCAGGACCATTGCGATCCACCAGTTCTCCGGTATGACTGATTCGTTTTTGTCATTTTCTCTGGACTATGAGATTGATCATTCAAGTTCGGTAGTTTTGTTATTACCTTTATTTAGACAGACAAAATGCACCCATTACGGGTGGCAAACAAATAAAAAAGTATCCATCAGAGAAAATTGGAGAAAGAGGGGTGACCAATAAGAGATGAGCCATACAACGAAAAACAAAAAGGTCTTTAAAGGACAAAAACGAAAATAATAAGGAACAAATGGGAGAATAAAGGAGAAGGAAAAGGAAACAGGTAAATAAGGAGGAGGGAATGAAAAAGAAAAGATAATTAGGGTTAAAAAGTTCATATAGGGCGATCGGAAATGTAAAAACGAAGGACTATTAAGAGGTACCGAGACCACAATTAATTTTCCCTCTTTGTTCAATAAGAGACAATTTCAATTTTAAAAAATATAATTTTAAACGCACTTTCTTATTACCACAATTGCAAACAAATTATGCAACAAATTCTCATTTCACAGATACCAAACTTTTTTGACGATTAAAAATTCTGGGGTCCTGGAGGGGATAAAATCAGAGAGCTTCCGAAAAGCAAAACCCCTCTTTTTGTGCAATAAAATGCTACCTTTCCCAATTGAATTTGGATTTTTAAGGATTTCATAAAATTTCTTCATTACTGTGACATCAATTTGAGACCACACACACACAACACTTGTTCATAGGTACTATTTTCAATAGAACTATATTCGAAAATTCAAGGGCAATAATCGTACCAGAGAATAAAACAAAAAGTATAAGCAACACAAAAGCACGAACTACAATACACGAGTCAAAAAGGGCGAAACGTCCATCAAGGACGAAAAAAAAGAGAAGAGGCCAATACCAAATAAGTCATACAAGAGGATGAATAGCAACACAGGAGCCCATAAAGGGCGAAACTAACAAAACAGAAAGATGTTTAGGGTAAGGGTTTTTATTAGGGTTAGAGAAAGGGTTATGGTGAGGATAAGAGTTAGGATTAGAGTTAGGGTTAGGGTATAGGCTAGGGTTAAAAATATGGGTTAGGGTTAAAGATATGGGTTAGGGTTAAAGATAGGGTTAGACATACATAGCAGAAACGGATGACGAAAGAAAGGGACGAATTGCTCGATGCACAAATAACTACAATAGTGCATTTGCCAATTGTTGTTCACTTTGATTATTTTGGGTACTTAGTCATATTTTACCGGATTTTACTGTTACCGTCGGTAACCAGCCACCGGGCAAGGAATAGAACATCGCTTGCTCTCAATGCCATTCCAATATTTTGAATACACTAATCAAAGCATATTTGGATGAAATGATTTTGATAGCGTAGTATAAAATGATGTGGTATATATTATTAGAATTGGGTGTCACAAACATTTAAATCTCTGTTAGTTATTTAAATTTTTCAGATCAATTATCCAAGACATACACGATAAAATCTGAGGCTTGTCCTACTTCTATCCATTTGGAAACCAACATGATTTTTCATAACGGTAATGTAAACGGTAAAATTAAATCGATTCCGGAATAAAAATCCGAAGCAAATTGGCAAATGGACTATTTAACATGGAGCTTATGGGAATGAACTCGGGGTCATCAAGTGCAAAGTGTGCTAGAGTGACGCCCATTACTACTAGTACTGTTTTGTTGCTTCCGAGTTCCAGTCAGTCTGTTCGTCCTTCCCCCGGTCTGTCTTTCATCGGGACGGACTTATGATAATGTGTGGTCAGACTTGTTTGATAATGCTATGCTGTTTACCAATACTCAAACACGGAGTCCACAAAACTTCACTTGGTTCCCCAGTTTGGTATTTTTGGTTTTTACTGTTCTATGCTCTTCATATTCATATAGTGTTTGGCATTTTAAATATTTTTGGTAGAGCGCCTCTGATGAGTCTTGAATAGACGAAACGCGAGTCAAGCGTAGCAAAATTTATTGTCTGGAACTTTGTTGTCATTTGTATTTCGAATACACGTGAAGGTTAGCACTGCTGGCGGAGTTTTAATTCCCCGAGGTTAGCCCGATCCGGCACCAACACTTTTGAGTTGGATTTAAATTATCCGTCTAAATTTCAAAATTGTCTAAACCCTAAGGTTCTTCCTACCCCAGACATAGGTTGATATTATCTTAGTAATAATTTGGTTCCCCAGTTTGGTATTTTTGGTTTTTACTGTTCTATGCTCTTCATATTCATATAGTGTTTGGCATTTTGAATATTTTTGGTAGAGCGCCTCTGATGAGTCTTGAATAGACAAAACGCGCGTCAGGCGTAGCAAAATTTATTGTCTGGAACTTTCTTGTAATTTGTATTGCAAGTAGACAAGGCACATAGATAATAAACCAACATAAACCCCTGAAATTAACCGGCAACAATCCGTCTTTCACAATCAATCTGTTAGCAGCTGAAACCCATCGCGAATGGTGTATTCAAAAATCAGTAATTATGATCAATATCTCATCCCTTCAAACCTCTATCTTCTTATGCCCGCAGTTTCTGCTATATGATCACTAGGGAGATAAACATAAAAGGGGTGATATTAAATGAACATGAAATGATAAGCCAGTGAGAAATGGTATACAGACAATAACCGGACGTTCTGACTCGAGCAGACTTTTTCGAAAAGCTTGTATACGTAGAGCTGTTGCCGGCCCGGTCCATTTTTTTTCAAACGATGGGTCGAAACTCCTAAGGGGTGAATGTGAAGGTTATCTTATTTTATTGGCTTGTTTCATTTTCAATAATTTAAATGTCTATTAGTGCGGGTTTTTTTTTCATGACATCAAACACAAAATTTTTACATGCCTTTTTCATAGCTTTCATTGCAATTGGCTTCCGAGGGTCTTCGCTTATCCCCTGGGCCCACTGGGGATCTAAGCGGTCCCAGACCCCCTGCCAAATGCATTCTCTTTTTTCCATTTTGCTGTAGGATAGTTACACCACTGTCATCGTAAACAAGACAAATCAACGCAATACTATGTCGAATAGCACCTCCTAACAGACGTAAAAAACGTATATCTATCTTAATTTTTTTAACCAAATTGATAGTAAAAGTACAATATGCTCTAGCTTATACTGGCTACTGTTACATTGTAACGTTATATATCTAATAACAGTTCAAATTGATAAAATGATAGACTAAACGTCTAAAGTTGTCTATCGTTTTCTCTAATGTTTTTTTCTTTGTTGAAAATCTTACGTGTGCACTACATTATTTTTGTCCAGTGTTAACTGTTTTCGGATATACCCTAGACACTACACATTAAAAGTCAAGGAAGTAATCAATGATTCTTATTGATAAGTTTAAGCGATTTGTTTTATATGTTGTGGATTCATTTATTTTCGTGATTCAATAAAAAAAGGTTCAATTGATTCCTAGATTCTTAAGTTCGTGCTTCTGATGTCCGTAGCAGACAAACCAATGCTAAATTTCTTTTTCGTAGGGTATAAGATTTGGTGGGTCAAGGGTACCCACGAAAACGACAAAAATTGATATCCCATGAATAATAATGAAACAAAAGTACACATATCAATGCAAAGAAATTAATGAAGTCATTGTATTTACAGGTTTAATTTCGGAATGAAAATTGCATGTTTTGTTTTAGTTCCAAGTGGTTCAATTGAGACTGATGCACATTGGTAGGAACGAAGTACTACTATCAAACACATGAAATTTTCAACAACGTTGACGATGCAAAGGTAAGACCAGTGTAAAATCATATCGACCAATTTTTTTTTTACATGTCATTTCCCCCAATATTTAACGGTATTACGACCTAACGACCGAAGCCTACCAGCCGGGCCTGCGAGATGACAGGGTTACCTAATTCAGCCTACTACGATACAAATCGCTGTCGCTCCGACTGATCTTCAAGATCCTGTGGTTCCTTACATTTAAGGTAGTTACAAAACTAACAAACTCAATCTCGATGTCCAAGAGAAAAGTAGAGACAAGGAAGACGTACTGGAAAGAATTGACCACCGCAATGGTCCTGACTTAATTGAACTTCTAATAAAGCTTTAGTGCTAAACAGGCCTATTTTCTCAACTCGGGAATCACACAGTGTAACTTATTGTAGTTGCTGTCCGCCTTTTAAAAAGACCATATTCAAATTGGTAATGTATATTTTGTTTGTTATTTGTTCGAAAGTATATTGTTTGAAAAGACCTTAGTGTTAGACTCTAACATGTTATTAAAAAATGGACAAACCAGCACGGTGTAGACCAACAACCGGCAATTTACATTGATACCTTTGAGCTGAGATTGGCTTTATTCAAAAAGACCCAAACAAAAACCACCTTATCGAAACTTTTAACAATACATATAGGTACTTAGATGACATACTTGCTCTAAACAACCCCACATTCTCAAATTTTATAAATGATATATATCCTAAAGAATTAACCCTAAATAAAGCAAACTCAACCGACAGTAGATGTCCATTTCTAGATTTGGACTTAAGTATTATCAATGGTAGATTACACACTAAAGTATATGATAAACGGGATGACTTTTCATTCCCAATAGTTAATTTTCCGTTTCTTGAAGGCGACGTACCATTAGCTCCAGCTTACGGGGTATACATTTCACAATTAGTCAGGTATGCTCGCATTTGCAGTGATGTGTCTGATTTTAATGATAAAAACCGTTTTATTACAGAAAAATTGCTAAAACAAGGTTACCGTTACCACAAATTAGTCAAATCTTTTACAAAATTTGCACATAAATATGGACATCTCATCGAAAAATTTGATTGTACACGTAGATTTCTGATTATTAAAGGAATATCTCATCCTGACTTTTATAGCAATGTAGTTTATAAAGCACAAAAATTCAAAAACAACCTTATGGAAATTAAAAACTGGCTCAAAAACCTTTTGAAAAAAGGATACGAATTCAATGTTTTAGTAAAATCTTTGCATTTGGTATGTTTTGGCAGAAATATTGATAGCTTGATAGTAACTTTAAAACGTTAAATTTTCACTTTGTATCCACTGTATTATTTATAAGCACCACAGCGATCAAGTATGTCGGTTCTGTATGGTGATACAACTCTTAATCATTCATTGTTTTGACGTGGGGTGTTGGATTTAGAACTGATATAATTGATTCTTTTACATCAATCGATAAATGTTTCTTAGCTAGTTGTCAGTAACTTCGAGTGTTCTCAAGAGAGTTCCTCCTAGTCTTGTTGTTTTCGTACAGTATTTTGTCTTAGGTTCTCTCTTGTTGAATTGAACTTTTGTCGATTGAGTTTTACAGTGTGTTTTATATGTAGCTTTGTGCAAGCTTATCAATAGGGGGAAGGTTGGATCCAAAAAACTAGTTTAACCCCGCCACATTTTATATGTGCCTGTCCTAAGCCAGGAAACTTTGCCAAAGCCTTTGTTTGTACTTGTCATTCTATGTTAACTGTTTTATGTCAAGAATTGAGTCTGTTGTTGATGATTTTGGGATTGGTTTTTGAATTTTTGTATTGTATTATAAGTCTTGTGCCAATGCAAGACGGTAAGCAGTGACCTATGGTCATGTTGAAGACTGCTTGCTGTTTTCCGTTGTGATTTTTTGAATTGCTGTTTGTTTATGTTTGTTGTGTCGCGTACACTTATTCCACATCTCAATATCGTATATCTCTTTCTATACATTCGGTTTTCAACGTTTTATTTCATTTTTTCATTTCAATGCTGCTTATAAGAGGAAGTCCTCAAAATATGCTTACGCAGCATGACGAAATAAACCGTTGTTTTGATACCTGTATTGGTACTTTTCATATCCCTAAAACTTGATATTTAATTTCAAAACGGTTTAAATATTCATCATTTAACTTTATTTCTAGGCAGCGTGTGCATCGTTAGGTGCAAGGCTAGCAGAATTCAGCAGTGATCCCGAGATGGACCTAGTATACACTTCCTACATCCACGGTACGTTAAGGTTGTTAGGGAGAATAAAAAACAGAATTTATAAGATTTTTTTTAACTTTGTAGAATTGAATTCTATTAAGCAAACTTTTATAATATTAAAAGAGTGTTGGAGTCGGGGACATTTATACAGATTTAATACTTTGTACAACACACATTCAGTGGGTTTGTTTTCTTCTAGCTTTTGAATTCTATTTAACACCCAAAATTGGAGGGTTGAGGGGTAATTTGATTTTCTTTTAAGATTTTTCTTTGACTTCAATTATCTGCATCATTCACTTGACAATCAAAACAAATTTAAATCAATATCTGTTAATTTTACGATCCCTGGAAATACTGTGTTTGTGTAAAACTGATTTTGAATGGACATGTTCAGTTTTGAAATTTATTTTTTTACAGATAGTGCTTATGTTGGGGCAAGATATATAAATGGTAAGCATGTTTGGGAGTCTTCAAACGTAGAAGTTCTGGCATCAATGTGGGCCTCTGGACAGCCATTAGATGATGAGTGTGTACAGAGTTGGAAAACAGAACGTGGAGTTGATGATACAGCCTCTACCAGACAGAAGACGGCTTTATGTGAAAAAGTAAACATTAACAGAAAAACTTAAATAATGTTTCATGATTTATCAAAGTACATGCATGTATTCTAACTTCTTCTGGGTCTAGAAAAGAAACTTTTAAAACACAATGAAAGTCACGTTATCATGAACTTGCAAAACATCCATGGCTACTGTGCCGGTTTAGATACCACGCTATTGATCACTGGCCTATTTCCCCTCAGGTGGTGTTCGAGTCACGCTTTTTATTTACAAAAACGGGACTTCTTCAACTGCTTGTCATCTGCTTTTAAGCTCACCTGACCAAAAGGGCCATGTGAGCGCTAGCCATCACTTGGAGTCCATCGTCTTTAACTTTTCTTCCTTTTTTCTCTGAAACTGCTAAAGGGATTATTTTGAAACTTTACACAATAGAAAGTAAAGAGATGTGGAATAAGTGTACGCGACACAGCCCACAATTAAACGGCAATTTAGAAAAACCACAATGGACAACCGCCAGCAGCCTTCAACGAGGCCATTTGGCACTGCTCGCGGTTCTGCAATTGGCCCATGGTCTAAATAAGATGCATATAATTGAAATCCAGCCCTGAAATAGTCACAGATAGACCCCCTTCTTAAACAAGGAACAGAAAACATCAAAAAGACAAGTACAAACGAAAGCTTTGTCAAAGATAGTCATCTATGGGATGACGTCTACCAGGATGGCAAATATTGTTTGTGACTGCCTACTGGGCAACATGGCTGCTTTTGCTTAGAATAGAACAGTTGAGTCACTCACTAGCTTTTGGCTGATAAATCAAAAAGTATAACAGATAGAGAAAATCCAATGCAAGCTCTCTTCTTCAGCATGAAACTTTTTTAAAAATCGCCATTGGTTCGAAGTTGTTGGATTACTCCTTATGGACAATGGGCCTTTAAAGGTTAGAAAAAGGAAAGATTTTGCTTGCTTAAACCTTCTGCAAAAAGTATCAATTGGGTCGAAGTTGCCAGATGACCGATTATAGGGGCCATGGCTCTTTGAAGGTGAATAACAGCAATTTTTCTTTTTTTTTTTTCTTTTCCTTTTTTTTTTGGGGGGGTCCTTTTTTTTATTTGCTCCTATAGATGAAAACAAATACAGATAGAGAAAAGCTGTGGCTTGCTTACACAGTCAGCTTATTTGGCTCTTCAAAAATCTCCACTGATTCAAAGTTGTCAGATGATATTTTATAGGGGTTATGCCTCTTTAAATGTGAAGAAAAAAATATTTTTTTTGGTTTTAAGCATTTAGAATGAAAACTGTTGCGGAAAAAAACTGTTGATTTTGCCTTGCAGATTAAACCTATAAATTAAAAAAAAATATTTCGTTTGCTTAAATGTTTTGCTATGTATGTTCTACAAAAGCCTTTGAAGGTAGAAAATGAATGATGATCCTTTATTGAAAGTTTTTTTTTTTGCCTCAGATGCCCTCAAACATTCATTCCATCAGTCATTGAAATCTAGTGGGCGATCCAGGCTCCTGGGAGTCATGTTGAAAGAACTCTCATGTGTCGTGGTTCGAAGCGTTTAATTCTTTTTATCAAAACTTTCAAAAATTACTCATCACCTCAAAAAATTTCTATCTTACCTATATGTAGATTCCATGGATATCAATTTTCATTATTTTGGACACATGTTTATTCCAACAACCAAAATCGGTGACAAAAAGGGGGATACTTTAAATAAAAATACAAGCTGATTGCTATCATCGACAGGATTAAAGATGAGAAGACTATAAGAAATATGAAAACGGTATTTGTTTTTCGAAATTTAGATTCACCCGTGAGCATGAAAAGTCAAAATTAAAATGTGATGGTATATGATAACCATTATTACTGTGTAGATTTTAGGTTGGGGAGAGGCTCATATATAATTTTATTTCACAGCAAATGATATTGAAACTTGTCACAAGACAATTCTTGCAAAATTTATGTTGGTTTTTTTTTCAGATAGTCACTTAAGTGTGTGATACAGAAAAGATCATGTTATGGTGGATTTGTATCTTATTAACATTTATTAGAAATTAGCCTTGTCTTTTATCTGACTATTGTTTTATATGTGTTCGATTTTTGTTTCTTGTTTTTTTTTTCTAAAATGTTCATTGCGGATGTGTATAAATGAAATGATAACTTATAAGAAAATTGGAAAGTTGTACATACAAATTTGAAAAAATAATATTACTTGGACATATGTTAGGGACCACTTGAAAAAAAGAAAGAACTCAACTGCTGTTTAATATTAAACCTGCTGAATAAAATGAATCAAAGTAAATGTTTAGTTATGCTTTCTTTTTATAATATTAAAAATATCAAAAATAATTTGCGGAAGATGTTATTTTTTTTTGTATTAATAAAATCCATAAAACGACAGTTTGCCTATGCATGTACAGCGCTCCATATATGAAAATGACGTCATCAATGTAGATTAAAAGCCCCCAAAAAACATATATTATATTTCATAAAATTGATATGGTATAGAGTATCTATAACATATTTATTGCTAAAAGTGGACATTCCAGACGACTGTACGATATTTGAACCACAAGTTACCTCCTTTTTTCATACTTCTTATCTTAAACTGGCTTAGTCTGGCTGATATTTCAGTTTTTTTATTGATATATTGTTTTAATTATGCTCAGTAAAACAGATATTGTTACCTTTAATTAAAAGAAAAAAGATATAAAACCGATATAAGTGCAATATACCCTACATAAAAGAAAACTATGGAGCGCCGAGTGGGGCATACTCGTGAATAAAGTAAATAATACTCGTGTATGTATGTAGACACGTAGAATTTAATATTGGGAAAAAAACATAAAACTAGGAGTAAATATGGTAGTTTAAACTTGCAACAAATTTTCAGATTGAAATGTTTTTGATAGGTGTAATTATAAAAAAAAATGTGTCAAACAGACACGATGCCCCGCCTTTGTCTACATCAAATATAGTTTACCTGTCACCTCATTATACATTATTGTCACTAAGCGGGAATTGACTTGAACTTTTCAAAATTTTTAGTACTCATTCATGCAGACAAAGAAGGTCACAGCCAGCATCTGAACCATATGTCTTACTTATTATCCCTAGATGCACCTCCCACATCACTTTGGTTATATTTGTACTTGCTTGTAGCAGTTATGAATCTTATTGATGATTAATACTTCTGTGAGTAGTCAACCATGTGGGAAATATAGGTCACAACCAGCATCTGAAGCATGCATTGTGCTTAGCATTACTAGGTGCACCCGCCATACCAATATAGTTTTTGTGGCACTTGTCAGTAAGTGGGAATAGACTTTAACCATTTTCTGTAAGTGGTCATCCATGTAGAAAATATAGGTCACATCCAGCATCCAAAGCATGCATTGTGCTTATGGTTGATGTGGCATGCACTTGTTTGTAAGTGAGAATTTGAAATTTGAGGATTTGGGACGGACGAACGAACGGACGGATCTGAACACTATATGCTCCTCTACTTTCGTAGGAGGGGCATAAAAACAATCGGCTAAATTGTTACAAGTTAAAACTAACATATTTTACATTTCTAATCACAAATCAATGTATTTATTAGCAAGTGTGATATCGACGCATTCAATTGAAATAGATTACAAAACATCACTAAAAAAATATACAATAGAATGAATGAATTAAGGAAAAAAAATGTCGAGATTTAAGCAGATTTAACCAAAATTCTAATTTCCTACATTAACTTTTTTACACTTTTTTGTAAAGAAATGTCATTCGTTACGCAGAAAAAGGATCGGACATAGTTGTTCTTCCTCTGAGAAATGCCTCCCCTACTTGTCGTGAAAAGTCCAATAAAGAGTGCTCAGAAATGCAACATTGGGTCAGGCTGCTTTGCATACAAATCTACTGTGATGTGCCTGCCGGTAATAGATGTCCTTTTTTAGATTTAAATTTAAGTATTATTGACGGAAAATTACAAACCAAAGTACCGGTATATGATAAACGTGACGACTTTACCTTCCCCATTATAAATTTCCCTTTTCTTGAAGGAGATGTTCCACTAGCGCCGTCATACGGGGTTTACATTTCACAGTTAGTAAGATATGCTCGGATCTGCAGTGGTGTTTCTGATTTTAATGATAAAAACCGTTTTATAACTGAAAAATAGGGCATGTAATGGGACATTAAATGATACCCCGCCACGTTTTAATATCAAAAGTTCATAAAATTTGATTTTGAAGTGGCCTTTCTCGAAAACTATTTTTCGGATCAAACTGGAAATTAAACTTGACCTGTATTTTATTGTACTCAATAGCTGTACAAAATATCATTTGAATCCCATGAAGCGTTTTCAAGTTATTGGTCGGAAACTCAAAATTTCATGAAATTTGATTTTTCAAAGTGGCCTATCTCGAAAACTGTTTTTTGGGTACTGGAAATTGAACTTGACCTGTATTTTATTGTACTTAACAGCTGTGCAAAATATCATTCAAATCCTTCGATGCGTTTTCAAGTTATTGGTCGGAAACTCAAAATTTCATGAAATTTGATTTTTCAAAGTGGCCTATCTCAAAAACTATTTTTTGGATCATGCTGGAAATCGAACTTGACCTGTATTTTATTGTACTAAACAGCTGTGCAAAATATCATTCAAATCCTTTGATGCGTTTTCAAGTTATTGGTCGGAAACCTTCGGGGGACGGACAGACGGACAGACGGACAGACAGACGGACGGACGGACAGACACCGAAAAAAACTTAGGGTATAACATAATACCCTGCCACTTCGTGTGGCGGGGTATAAAAATTATTAAAACAAGGTTATTAATACCACAAATAACTAAAATCTTTTTCGAAATTCTTCCACAAATATCGATCTCTTATTGAAAAATTTAATTGTACACGTCGTTTTCTGATAGTGAAAGGAATATCACATCCTGAATTTTATGGAAATGTTTTTTTATAAAGCTCATAAATTTAAAAGCAATCCATTAGAAATGAAAAATTGGCTTCCAAATTTATTACAGAAATGATATGAATTGAATATTTTGGTTAAATTTTTGAATTTAGTGTTTTTTTGGCAGAGATATTGATACTTACTTTAAAATTTCCATAAACTTTTTTACTATTGTCATTTTTAAGCATTATAGCGATCAAGCATGTCGGTTTTCTGTGATGACACTTCACTAAATCATTATTGTTTGAAGTGTTGTGTCGGATTTAAAATCGATATGTTTGATTTTTTTTACATTAGTCGATTGATGATTCTCAGCTAGCTGTCAGTAACAGCGAGTGTTTTATAGATATTTCCTTTACCGTCCCTTTGTTTGTTCTTGTTGTTTTTCGTCTTAGGTTCTCTCTAGTGGAATTGGACTTTGATCAATTAGATTTTTATTGTGTGTTTAGTTTTTGTGCTTTGTCTAAGTATATTGATAGGGGGAAGGTTGGGCCCAAAAAAACTAGTTTAACCCCGCCACATATTACTTGTGCCTGTCCTTAGCCAGAAATCTTTGACAAAGCTTTCCTTTGTATTTGTCTTTTTGATGTTTTCTGTTCCTTGTTTAAGAAGGGGGTCTATCTGTGACTATTTCAGGGCTGGATTTGAATTATATGCATTTTATTTAGACCATGGGCCAATTGCAGAACCGCGAGCAGAGCCAAATAGCCTCGTTGAAGGCTGCTGGCGGTTGTCCATTGTGGTTTTTCTAAATTGCCGTTTAATTGTGTGCTGTGTCGCGTCCACTTATTCCACATCTCATTATTTTCTATTGTTGATTGGGGCACACCTATCTTGATGAATGCTGGGGTCGTAAGCTATAATGCGGAAAACATGACCGCACACCAAAGTGGTGTACCATATTAGGCCACGTTACTGTCACGTTAAAAGAGCCCTGCTTCAGGTCTCATGATCAATAATAGTAGAGCCTATAGGATCCAATGCAAGAGGCTAAATTGTTCAATCTATCCATTCTTCATTTTCAATGAAAGTCAAAACTCTTCAACAACGCAGTCGAAATTGTGTCCCTTTTCCTCCTTTGCATCATCATTTTCATTTTATCACCATTTTCATGTACATATTACTGGTATTCATATCTATCTCCGAAAATACACAAACATACACCATAAAACAAATTGAAAAATCAGAAACAAATAAAAAAAGCATTAATATGTAATTATAAGAATTGAATGTTTGTATTTTGATGTTTCATAGGCGTGTAAAATTGTTGACCGCTCGCACATTTTTAACATGGAGCGCGAATTGTGCTATGGTCAACGGTTTTACACGCCAATGAAACATCAAAATATAAACATTATATTCTTAATTATTAGTTCGATGTATTGAGAATTAGAAAATTAAATATTTAATTGTGCAATGAAATCATATATGTTGAATCCCCGGGCTCAGACTTTTCCATTAAAATGGGGACATTTTCTTTTTCGACAACTTCCTATTTTCCTTCAAGTAATATGGTACAATTGATCATCAGGAACGGAGTGAGAAAAAAGAACGTTTTAAAGACTTCTTGAAATTTTATTGGTTTTTAAACGGAATTAAGAGTAATAAAAAAACTATGTAAAATTCCGGAAAAGCGATTCCCCGCCAAATTTTGAGCATCGATTATCTCGCAAACATATTCGGCATCCTATCAACAATATTTGCCTTAAGACTTTTACTTTTTATCTTTTCATTATACTTTATATTCCTCAATATTTTCTCTCAAATCGAGCAGCGAACATCCATTTTAGAGCCGAAGATAAGGTTATACCACGTTAGTTCTTTCATTCTTATCCAATTCATTTGGTTTGTTTCTTCTGGCACTACATAGATGCAAACAGATAAACAAAAATAATTCCAGTACTTCCATCAGAGTCAAAACACTGGCTCCTACGAATAGACCAAGTTGACCTCCAATGTTTGCTAAAAATAAACAAATAATTCATATCAAAACAATTCTGAAGAAAATGTTCTTAATTATAATATGTTACTTTTGTTTAGTTTTGTCGATTTTGGACTTGAATCATGCAAGTCATGTATGTAGTTTTTTTTTCAATCCAGGACCGGGCGAATTGAAAAAAAGGAGCACCGACCACTGGTCACATTGAATTTCGCTTGCTGTTTTCCATTGTGAATTTTTGTCGTTTGTATTGTAGGTTGTATCGCGTATCCACATCACATTATCTTCTATTTAAGGTAGAGTACGACACTAATCAAGGTAGCAACAGTACTTAGAAACTTGTATGATCATTATGCATGTATGTCCAGGAAGAAAGATAAAGCAAGGCAAAAACATAACCCTTTTTCTTCGCGTTGTTGATTGATATTCAGTTATTTTTGTGTTACCATGTTTTACAAGTCTGATTTTGTTCCGTTCTTGTTAGTGGTTACTGAATTTGCCTCTGGCCTTTCGGATTTTTGACATACAGATACCCCATTGATATATCCATGGGTACCTCTGCTTCTTCCAAATTGAATTGATCAATGCTCCTGACTTGGTAAAGGCATTTCAATAGAAAGAAATGGGTTAAACCAGGTTTCATATAAAGGACGCAATAGACGTGCGGATACAAATGGCAAATAAGCCTAGTAAAGTAGAGTTTACTAAAGAGCCTGTGATTGGTGATGCTTTGTTACGGAGTCCAAGGTCTGGTTTTTTTTTTTTTTTTTTTTTTGTATTGCTTCAACATATAACCTGTTTTTGCTAGTATTCTTTGCCTAATTTTAACATGCTGGTCTATCGGTCCACGGAATTTATGAATGCGATAGTATTTTGTATGAAAGAAGCAAAGTGTACCAAAGGGGTACATGTAACACCGGAGAGTAAGAAAGCTTCAAATATTAAAAACCATTTTATAATATAGATGAGTTAACATATTCAACACTAATGAAGTTAATAACAAAACATGTCATTTTGAGAGAATTTATGAATGCTAACCCAAAGTAATTTTTCAAATGTCCGATTTTATTCATTTTGAGGAGAGTTGTCGCTTTAACACATCGAAAATTCTTTGGTTGTCTTTATTACATTTTAAGGAATATATATGTGTGTAAACACGCCATAAGATCTGGTAAAACCCAGTAATATTTTAGGAATGCCAGTATCAAGTCAGGACCGTAATATGTGATCTCTTTTATTTCTTCGGTATGTCTTCTTCTTGTGTCTTTTCCTGTAGAAATTTGAGAACAATCCTCCAAGTTCGTTTTACCTGTATTTATTTACTATTCTGTAACAATGGATCGATTTTTTTTATTATTTTTTTCCAACAGAAACGACAAAAACGAGACGGACAAACCGGAGATGTTGAATATCGCATTGGTCTTTGCTTGTAAAGGTATTTTGAAGGTTATTGATGGATTAAACCAGGTTTTATTGAGCCAAACTCACTCTTCCATTGCGACCTTAGGGACCGATAGTAACAAAAAGTTCAACACGGTTGTGAAATATGATATCAATATTGAAGTGATTATCTAAGTACAGCAACCAATCAAATGCGAATAGTTACCCAAGAGTGCACCAACATCATGATACTTTGGTACCTGTTCATACTTAACTACGGTAATATCTGAATAGTAAACGTTGACGGCAACTATGTCATCACTGCAAAAAAATACAAAAAAATACTTGACATTCAAGCACCTGTTCCATTGTAATGTTTCTCGTCTATATCTACAAATGATTCTAAATTACTTATTATTACAAATAAACGAATGAATACAGATACAGATTTTAATCTTATATTATGTTTTGTGTTTCCTCGTGCTGTTCTTTCTTGTTCGTGTTTATCGGTTTTGTCGTTGTCCTTTCGGACTTTTGACATCGAATACCCCACTGGTAATTCTTTGCTTCATTAAACTTGATATCATATAAGTGTCATGATATACTTTTCTATGATTTCTACAAACGTTCTTTTCTAATTTTAATTTCCTAAATATAATAAATCCATTAAATTCATTTCAAATTTATCTAAGCCTTTTCTACCCACAGACATAGGTTGTTCGTCATAGTTATAATTTGGTTCCCCATTTCAGTATTTTTGGTTTCAATGTTCCTTTTCATAATCATATAGTTTTGGTTTTTTTTCTGTTTTTTTTTTGGTAAAGCGCCTCTGATGAGTCTTAAGTAGACGAAACGCACGTCAGGTGAAGCAAAATTGTCTTGGGCTTTTTTCTCATTTATTTTTTTAAGAATAGTAGCCTAACTAATTTTAAAGATGACGACACAACATACAATTTTAGCGAACATGATACAGGCAGAAGTACCAAGGGGGTATCCGAATGTCAAAAGTCCGAAAGGGCAGAGACAAACCAGTAAACACCCACAAGAACGGGACAAAAACAGACAACATGTAAAACATTGAAACTCAAAATAACTCAATATGAATCAACAACGCGAACTCCAGTCGAAACAAGAGTAAAATCAGGTGCCCCAGAAGAGATGATAGCTTGTAATCTTCTCTATGCTGTTTCTATTTAAAACCTCTTATGCGTACGGATCCCGCCTTGGTATTTCTAAAAACGACTTGAACGCCTGTATGTACATTGTAATTAGGTTAGTTAGTGACCTGTCCAATGTCCGTGGTTTCTTCTTGGTTCCTTTCAACATTAACCCCGACCGCCCAAAATACATGATCCCTGTGCGTTGAAAAAGGACAAAAAACCACCAACATTGCACAAACAATTTGTCTTAGTGTTAAATTAAAGTCAAGCCCGATCAACACTTACATGTATGTAACGTTAATGTAACACCAGTTTATTGTTAAATTAACATTAGTTTAACGTAAAAAAAATAACGCTTATTTAGTGAAAAGCATTAACGTTATTTTTTCTGCTGAATGATCTGACTTCAAGTGTTAAACTATAACGTTAAATTAACAATAGAAGCTCGAATAACACTAGTTTTATTTCACCCGTATGTTTTCAGACAAGACGTGAATATCTAAAAGAATTAAAATGGCAATTATATGTGTGCTATTAACATTTAAAATTTGTTTGTTATTGAAAGGCTAGGTGTTGTATGATGCACCAAAATGTACTTTCCCGTGGGTGATAATACGGTGATTAAAAATCGTGTGCTTGTTGGTAAATTGTAAAGTGGATTTCTTTTTTAGACGAGGACACATGTTGCCTTGTCATACAGTGTTTGTACTTTCCGGATTTGACCCACTGACAAAATTGTAGTTTATGTTTTGAAATATTTTTGAGATGTATTGTTGGTCTCATGTTTTTCTTTGCTTTTTTGGAAATTGGAATGCTTCATTGTACCATTACTTCATTATATTTTACGGATAAATCATACAATTTCGAGTTGGTCCTAATGGTTATGTTAATGTTACTTACTAGCTGGATGGAAATTCGTCTGTATACCTGGTCTTGCTATACATGGTAAATTCACACCTATGTGTGCAAAGGCAAGTATAACGACGAGGCCATAAATAATCTATAACAAAATGACCATAAATACTGTACATGAAACTTTGTTTTCAAGGGAACCTATACTCAGGATAAAATATCTTTGTGAGACATCAAGGGTACTTTTAAGTAAGAAATCCAATCAAAGGTGCATATGCCTAAGAGAGCTTTGTCCTTCTCTTCATTAACCATATTAAGTACTTGAGTTGTTTTGAGTACTTGATCGAACAATGTTAATATTCTTTAGGAATTTGTGATGACCCGTCTAGATTGCTTGTATTTTTTTTGTTTCAAACGATACGACTCGAAAAGGTTTAGTTAAAAGATAAATTAGAATTCAATCTTTTTTCATTATGCATAAAGTGGTTTTTGTGTTTCTTCACATATTTTTTCTTTGCCGGTACAAATTTTCGATAACAATTAAGTTGTTAATGTGAGAAATTGTCACCATCAATATTTTTCCACATAATGTAAATTCAATCACTTTCTGATATTTTTTTTTTCAAAAATAACGTCTTTTATTTCATCTACATTAACAAAAAATTTCAATATGTTAAAATGATTCTCAAAAGCAGTCAGAGTGAATTGTAAATAATCAACACTCGATCTCTGTCCAGCATATACATTACAATTTTTTGAAAGAAAGCAATAAAATGTGGCTATGATTATAAAACTGGGTTAGTAAACATATTTTTGATCGTTTTCGTCCCCTCACTAGGGCCATTTTAATTCAAGATATTAAGCAACTGAGATGATATTAGGATTAAATCAGATTAATCAACTTACACAGACAGTTAAACAGATTACAATGTAATTACTTTACAAATAACTGATGATTTTGTATCATGCTAATTAAAATTGTGAACACTTCTAAACTGAATATCTTTAAGATCCATTCAGTTTTTATATGACCATCAGGGAAGATGGGCGTGCTTTGGCTGCTGTTCTTTTGAATATCAATAATTTCTGAGAGCAGGTGATTTTAGTTGAGGAAATTGCGTATTTGAAGAAAATTTAATTCATTTTACATTGTAATTTGATATTTTGTATTTTGATATGCAGAACGATGTCCCTAAGCGTGAGGTTCGATTAAGAGTCTTTCTATCATCTACTTCCTGTTTGTCGACTTACTTAATTTTTTGCATAAATGGTCAATAATGGACTATTTTCTAAACGTTGATATTTGGCAATCAGCATGGGTTGAATTGATTTCAGGTCTACTGTCAACGTACTTCCTGTTTAACGAAATTCGGCCATTTCTATCTTTGACCCATTATGCCCCATCTATGAAAGTTATTGGGGCATAAACATCTAGTCGTCGGATACGTTTGTTCGTCCGTCCGTCTGTCCGTCCGTTTGTTCGTCCGTCTCTTATGTTGCGAAATATGGGCATTATGTCTATTGGATATTCTTGCTTTGTTTTGTTTTTTTATATTTTTGTTTTTTTAAATGTTCTGTTTTATTTTGTCTTTTTTTGTTGTTGCTACTTTTAAATTAGAATTGATTTTAAACCTTATAAAGTGAACTGTTTTCATTTCCTTTTCAGATGCCCTGGGCTGGCTATTAACGAAGTTTCTTTGTGTGAGAAGCTCTTTTGTTCTACGAACATGGGGTGTGTTCACAAGCGCAAAAGCAGGGGTATCTGGAAACCCCTGTTTTTGCCATTGTGAATTAAGCCTATTGTTCTTAGAACAAAGAGTTATTCACACAAAGAAAGTTTCTGAAAATAAAAGTTCGACTTCAAACAATAGAACTGGGGTGTAACAACAATGTGTTCACACTGTAAAATTTCGATGTTTACATAAGGTTTAAATGTTCTGTTCATAACATGCATTCGATACTTAATGTAGGCCTTAAGGGACATTTGAAATACTTTTCAAACTATCAATGTAATTAATCGAAAAAGATTTTCTAAATAAGCCAGAAAATAAGAAGGGAGACAAACGCTTTCCCTGTCTTAATCCTATATTGTTTTATAATTAGAAAAAAAAACAAAAATCTGATCACCATTTTTTAACATGATTTAATAATCATTAATGTTATAAATTACACTTAAAGACAAGAAATCGAAAGTTCATTTAATTAACGAATTTAACGAAAAGCAGGAAATAATAATTTATTGATTTGGATATTGTTTGTCACAATGGGGATATCAATTGGGCATCGGAATGACAAAAGTACGAAAGGGCAGAAACAAACCCTCTAATTACCCACGAGAACAGGACAAATAAACAGAAAACTTAAAACACAAAATTAGATTAACTAAAAAGCAATCAAAACCTCGAACTCAAGTCGTGATACGTAAACTCCATAAGCTGGAGCGGACGGAGTTTTGCTACATAAGACAGGCAAGTAAACGATTCGAAAGGAAGTTATCACGTTTGTCATATTACTTTGTTGTAAGTGTTACTTGAGAGCATACTAGTATGTCGAGACGTAGATCCAAATATGGAGCAGACTTCGTAGAACAATCCTTAGTAGCATCCTTTAGCTCAAGTTCTTCAGGATATGTCAAAGGGAGAAAGTCCCCTAATCGAAAATTGTTCAGTGAAAGGCCAGCATCAATATGATTAAAAGTGAGGTTAAAGAAAATTGTAATAAGTTTGCTGCATACGAATGAAAGAAAAACAAATGTGTACAATATGTGCGAATTTGACTTCCTATTGTTTACTGAAAAACAGATCCACCAAACTGAAGAAATACGTTGTCTTGAAGAAAGCTGAGCTTGTCGATTATTTGGTCTTCAGTAAATTTGTTTCATTTCTTAGACTTATTGATGACAAAGCAAGCCTTACATGTGTGTAAGTCTAATCGACTACCAGATATTTGTGCCTTCTTTTTTCCGATATTTTTAAGCTGTGCGAATCGTGATTTGAGTAGAAGAAATTTAAAGGGTGAAGAAATCGAAGTTCTAATGCAGTTGCAAGATTAAGTGGATTTGAGTTAAGAATTTACAGCAGTTCTTTCGAATTATTAAGGATCAACATTTGATTGACATCATTTATAGAATAGCAACAATTGTTATATTTCTGAAGGCCGGATTAAATTGCCGTAAGTATTGAAAAAAGTTTTATAAATGAAACATTTGGCTGACTAGTCAATGAAGTGCAGTTTTTACAGATTCTATGAAATTTAGGAATCCAATACAGTGATTGAATGTCATCATTTTTTCACCTACAGAAAAGCCGAAGCAAGGAATTACGGGTACGTGATCGTCAAATATTGAGTGTTGCTGCCGGTGCCATTGCTGATACATGTACATGCAACCCCTACTTCAGTTGTCAAACAGTCAATGTAGTGTTTTTTGCACATAAAAATGATATCGTTTGGTGTTTTGTCTGCAAGCACAACAACATAATTGTCACGTAAGAAGGACAATGTTTTAGAGACAAATGCTCTAATGCTATCAATTTCTATAAATTCGTCATTAAATAATTTCCATACGAATTCGACTAACAAAAGAGGAATGTCCTGTGTCTTTTCTGTGAAACAGATACTTTCAAAATTATATAACTTACTTAACTCTTCTGATGCGCAAGTGAAGTCTTGATGCTTTGAACAAAATGGACCTTCACTATCTACAATGAACAGCATATTATAAAAAAAATATTACCCTCTTAAAACACCTTTCGCTGTTTTCAGTTGACCTATTCTAGTTAACTAGAGTTATCCCGAGTAACAATTAAACAACTAGGCCGCTTTCAGTTGACCTACTCGAGTTAACCCTAGTAGAGAAATTTTTTATTAATAGCTCTTTAGGATCATGCGCACTAGATTTTTCAAATGAACAAGTTATTCTAAAGTCGAGTTAACTCGTGTATTTTTCTCAATAAAACGGGGTACTCAGGTACAGAGTTAACCATAGCAACAATATTATAACAATTAGACTTCAAGACTTTTAAATAATAAAATTAAAAAAAACATCATTTTTTAAGTAACTTTATATAAATGAAACATAAGATATGTATCATTTTTAAAATCAAGTCCCATTGTCACAGGTTAATTCTACTCATGACGTCACGTACTCTACTAACCCTGCCTTTGCCAGAGTTAAACTCGGGTAGGGGTCATCGGGGTTTACCCAGATACTAACTCTAGTCGTTTATTTGTTACTCGGATTAACTCTAGTTAACTCGAGTAGGTCAACTGAAAAACGGTCCTAGAGTTCGTATCGGGTAAACATTATAATAAATGTTACCCTCTTAAAACACCTTTGGCTGTTTTCATTTGACCTACTCTAGTTAACTAGAGTTAACCCGAATAACAAATAAACGACTAGAGTTCGTACTCGGGTTAACCCCGATGACCTTTAACCCCTACTCGAGTTTAATTCTAGCCAAAGTAGGTTTGGTAGAGTACATGACGTCATGAGTAGAGTTTACCTCCGACAATGTGACTGGGATTAAACAAAAAACATATATAATGCTTAATTTACATTATGTTACTGTAGAAAATAATGTTTTGCATTTTATTATTTGAAAGTCTTAAAGTTTTATTGTTATTATATTGTCGTTGTGGTCAACTGTATCCTAGAGTACCACGTTCTATTGACAAATAATACACGAGTAAACCCAATACTACAATAACTTGTTCAGTTGAAAAATCGAGTGCTCATGACCATATCTAGCTATTGATATAAATTAACTCTACTAGGGTTAACTCGAGTAGGTCAACTGAAAACGGCCTATATGTAATTCACAAACAGTTTGGTTTAGTTACTTTTGAGTGTCATCTTTGTAAAATAGAACAAGCGTCCCTTTGCTAATGGCATGATCGCCATTGCAAATGTCGTTTTATTAATTCACACCTGAATTTTTTAATATTATTTTTATTCACTTTATCAATAAAATATTATAATTTTCCAATAAAACATAACCATGATAACGTAATTTGAACCGTAAACTTTTTTTTTCTGGACAACATAAACATGTCAGCCATTAACTTGTTGTCATTGAATCAATATTTATCAGTGATTTCACCAATCTTTTGGTTTTTTTTGCATCAGTGTAGTGATAAAATAATCTTATCTAAAACAGTGCCGTATATTTTTCTTTGTGAATTTTCAGATACATATTTCCGGTATTTTATTTGAAAGAATCAATATAACGGCATTATGGCCCTGACTGTGTACAGGTATTTCAAATGAAACAAATTTATGTTGCGCCAAACCTCCATCTTTCATTGCGATCTTATATTATGGTCCAGTAGTAACACAAACAATACACGGTTATGAAGGCATAATAGGAGTTTTGAGGTTAACATCTCTGTACAAAGATTACCAAACAATAATCAAAGCAATCACTTACCATAATTTCAAAAATGTATACATTTTGTACAAGCAGATCAAATAATTTTTGAACTAAAAATATAAAATATAATATGGCTATTTTCATGTCATATCTAATATCTTTAAAGTCGCAAATTTCATCCTGAGAGCTTTAGATCGAAGGAATTATATTCAGTGTTCTCCTTTCGCCTTTTATGCAGGGTTGACCGACAACCTTTTTCTAATCCTACCACCTTTCCTTTGGGTGAGGTGGTCAGTAATTTTCTGAAAATCAAAATCAGGAAACTGTATCAACTTGAGCATGATAAAAATCTAGCTATTCGCCTGCTTACCACGGATTTTCCTTATTAGATCGCAAATAAATTCTAGATACCAACTTCATGGGTTCTAATATTAGATACTCTATACATTATTAACATTTATATTGATACTGATTTACATTGATATATATATTTACTATTTGATATCATAGGTTTACATCCACAAAACATTTCTACCACTCTTATTCCACAATCTGTTAAACACATATTGTAACTGTATCCAGGAGTGTTGTTACAAAATCGGTTGCCAGAGGCTTTGTAGGGAGCTGGCAAAAACACTTGCTAAAACAGATATGAAATTATATGACAATAGGTTGATTTGAGCAAAAAGTGTAGTGCACAACTATATTGGAAATTATAGAGGTTAGAGGGAGGTTTGGCGCCATAAAACCTGGTTTAACCCACCATTTCGTTTGAAATGCCTGTACCAAGTCAGGACCATTGCGATCCACCAGTTCTCCGGTATGACTGATTCGTTTTTGTCATTTTCTCTGGACTATGAGATTGATCATTCAAGTTCGGTAGTTTTGTTATTACCTTTATTAAGCAAGCAAGCAGGCCTACGTGTACGTATGCGTGTATTTGTTGATACACGTACACGTATTTTTTCATTCCAATAGGCTTAAGCTACGGGTAATGGAACGGGTAAGTAGACCTCATGTCAGTCAGTATTTGCGATTGATATTTTGCAACAAAACATGGCTTTAAATCATTGTTTTAGTACGTTGTATGCACTAATTCCCTAGGACATTATGCATGCATAATTGGTCGTTAATTAATTTGGCAACTGAACTGCACAAGTAAGCACGTACGTGTAGCGGCGACGATAAGTTTCAGCTACGTGTAGATTTCACTAGACGTCAAAAACCGAAGACGTAATACACAGTAAAAGTAGGGATTCCCCTTTTACAAGTATCCGTACCAGCTTTACCTCCCTATTAACGCACTTACAACAGACTTATCAAACTAATATGTCAAAGAAAAAAGGTCAGAACACTTTTTAAAAGGAGTTATAATTGTTCTCTGCTGTACATATTATCTTAAAATTGACCAAGCAATTAAAGCTTATCACAGTTTCACCCCTACTTTAGACCTTGACTTTGACTTCAATTGGCCGGGAGTTTTAACACATATGATAGTAATGTTGAAGTTTTATGTGCACATCAATATTTAAAAAAAATAAGTTCTGTCTTGATTTAACCTGTTTACTCGATATGTATATAAGGGGTACTAAAGCACATCCCCGTCCCTATCTCCTTGAAACTGACCTTGATTTTACAGTTGAGTTACTTTCACATCTTTAATGCATGATATGATAGCAATGTAAAGTTCATTACACAAGAAACGTAATGACTCTGCTTCGACACCAACACTTTTGTCTTGTCAAAAACACTAAGATTTGGGTAGGATAAACTGGTCATGTGTATTTTTGTTAATTTTCTTAGAATCATTGAAGATACAATAATCTTTTTTTATAATCGACAAAAGCTAAGTTTTTTAGCTCACCTGACTCAACGGGTCATATGAGCTATTGCCATCACTTGGCGTCCCCCGTCCGTTCGTCCGTCGTCCGTAAACTTTTTCAAACGTTTACTCCTCTGACACCATAAATCCAATTGCAACTAAACTTGGTACATTTGGTAATTGGCATATGGGCTTCAAAACTATTGTTTGGATTTTTGATTCGTTGAAAAACATGGCTGCCATGGCTATAAATAGAACATAGGGATAAATTGAAGTGTTTTTGCAAATTGCTCAAAAACAGTGACAGATATCAAAATTATTGCAGGATAAAAGTATTTAGCACCTCAAGATCTAGCTGCCCTGAAAATTTCAAGAAGATCCAACAAACGATGTAGGAGTTAATGCCCTTTTTCTAAATTTTTCACTTATTTTGCCCTATATCTTGAACACTATACAATATTTTTCAAAAATTCAAATTCATATAATAAAGCATATCAAGATCTACAGTTCATGTAATTAGGTCAAAGCTGTAGGACCATTTCTTTAAGGAGTTTTTGCCCTTAAAGCGACAAAATTTACCATTTTTCATTACTTTCCCCCTGAATTTCAAAGACTAACTTGTCTGACACCATAAGACCAACTGCATCTTAACTTTTTACACTTGTTTGATAGCATATATGCTACAATTCTACTGTTTGGATTTTTGATTTGTTAATAATATGGCCGCCATGGCTAAAAATAGAACATAGGGGTAAATTGCACTTTTTTGCGAACAACTCAAAATGGTTTCAGATATCAATATCCTACTGCTGATGTGGGAGTTAGTGCCCTTTTCGTAATTTTTGCCAAATTTTGCACTTATTTAGGCCTATATCTTGAAAACTAAAAATTTAAATTGCATATGATTAAGCCCAATGATCTCTACAAAATATGTGTATCTGTGTATTTCAGGTTAGCGATTCAGGCACCTAGCAGCCTCTTGTTTTAAATTACTGTATCACAAACTATAATTTACACTTGGCCATAAGTTAAGGACCACTTTGTTTTACACCAAGGGTCTTTTCTAACATGTAATTTTAGGAAAACAATAAATCAGAGTTATGAATTCAAATTACAAATACTAATCATGAAACATTTTGAAGACAGTAGCTCTTGCATTTTCAATTTTGTGCATTTAATGTCATGAATCCCAATATAAAAATTGTGGACAAAAAAACCGATGACAAATAAAGTTTACGTCGGAAAGCCTTACAATTTCAGGTGCAAAGTGATAGAAATATTTGGAAGATAGGAGTAACGTATTTGTTGACATTAATCCAATGCTATTTTTTTAAATGAGCACAACATTGGCACTTCCGGTTGAATTTCTACAACTGCCTCATAGTACCATGTACAACAAAGATGATTGGTAGTTTGGGGCATTAGTGATGGACGAGTTTCTTGTCTCAAGTGATGTCGACCATTGGGGTTAAAATCAATTATTCTCCATCCTGAATGTACTACGCATGTGCTCCTGGATTCACATTTTTTCATATTTTTTCAACAAAATTAACTTAACTCGACCAAGATTCCTTTTTTTGGAATCTAACAACTTACCTGCTTAAGCCCTTCATATTAAGTTCTATAAATTTATACTACAAGTAAGCTGTAAGTAAACTTATCTGGCAGTGGCTGGTGAGCTTGGAAGATATCCATTGTTTTTAGATGTTATATACTGTATAACATGTTAGAATATTATGAAAGAATTTTAGAAATTGCCAACTCTGAAAGTGACTCTTTGGTCTCTGATGATTTTCTAGAACTACAGTCTACTAAGACTCAAAATATATGTAACTGGGGTATAAATATACAAGAAATACATGAATATTTCAATTTAGAAAATGTAACTAAAAATAAAAAGTATTTATTTAAAATTATTCAACAAAGATGTAATTCAATATGGAGAAATGAACTGTTCAGAGATATCAGAACAGGGAAGGGAAACAACAAATTACGGAGCTACATGTATAATAGACTTTTCAAAGATAATTTTAAATATTAAAATTATTCAAGTTTTGGTAGCTATAGCCAAAGGCAAGCTATAACTAAATTTCGTATAAGCTGCCATGATTTAGAAATAAAAAGGCAAAGATATAAAAATATACCTGTTGCAAATTGAATTTGTAAACTATGTAATTAAGGGGAAGAAATCGAAATTCATTTTCTTTTTGAGTGTAAAAGTAAAGTTTAGCAACTACAAGAAAAGATATTATTGAAAATTTAGAAAATAAATATAAAACTTAAAACTCCTAAATGCTAATAATAAATTCATATGGCTATTGTCTAATGAAGATTGAAAAAAATTAACCAAACATATAATCTCTTGATTAATATACAAAAAAGAGATCAGAAAGTTTAGAGTCACTCAATTAACCTTCAATAATTAATAAATGTACTGTCATTTGGGTCGTGAACCTGTTATACTAAAATTAGTATGATTTTCTGTCTTCAGAGTGTCATTGTACTTATGATAACTTTTTTGTTTTGGTATTTGTAACATTTGTATTATGATGGATGGTTTTTTTCCTTTTTTTTTGTTGGTACATGTTATATATCCTGCTCAGTAGGGTACAGCTGCAAACTGGAACGTGTTATGCTTGACAGTATAACTACAAGTCTTTGTACTGCAAATAACATTTGAAAATCCAACATGGTGTGAGCTGAATTCGAATCCATACCTCTGCGGCACCTGTCGCCTAGCAGTCTTCAGTCCGTCGAGGATACCACACGACCAAGGACACCGTTAAAAATAAGTGTTGGTAAATCGGTATCATTCCTATGCGGACTCGAAGATACTCAAGGTATCTCTATTATCTCTTTGGTGATAATACAACACATGCTACAGACAATGACAGATAACCGTTCCTTTCAAAAGCGTTAATGCTTGTTATTATTTCCGATGGCAACTTAACTGTAAAAGTGATACTTTATGTGCATCGAATTTTCACGTGATACTCTTTTAAGTTACAAACATACAAATATCTATGAATCTATTAAAATCTGTTAGTTTATGATGTATCATTTTTAATTTTTATCATTTAACTCAGAAATCGGGCCACTGGTCACTCGGAGACGCTTGATTTAAAAAGCCCACCAAAATTGTCCTTTTAAATATGCGGCAAGCATTGTTTAAACCGGTATTAAATATCGGAACATGCATTGATTTAAGTATTGTTTTTGGGTAAAAGTATACTTTATAAACACATCTGCAAGTGAAGTATCTTATTTTATATGAAGTTACAGTTTATACCTAGTTTTTATTCATTCAAACTTAGTGGTCTCTAACTTATGACCAAGTGCATATAACGATTATGAATCTGTTTAAGGTCCTTAAAACGTTTTATGGACCAATGGAGCACCACCTTTCACTGAAATCTAAGATATTTAACATTTTACCTCTTGCCTTTGTATCTCTATGGCAGAAATAGTCCCCGAATGTAGAACAATACCTTCCTTTTTCATAATGGGTTCTTCTCTTGGATCATGAATTGCAACCTGTATTACAGATATAACATGGTATCATCACGTTTCAGTTATCTTATACTTGGACATGTTGTGTGCACTCTTAACATTACATTAAGGCAACCTCTTATTTGGCCTCTACGTTTAACGAGATTTATGCTTCAAATTAAAAGGAAACTGTTTTAGTGATGATATTCGTGCTTTATTTAATATACAATCTGAGCCGAAAGAACATAGACAATAGAGACTTAAGTAATTTTGGCCCTGACCAATCTAATCAAATTAAGCTGTTCGATGCGTCTTAAAATTTGTTTATCTCAGATTTCCGTTTATTTGTGTGTAATATAAAATGATGTTAATTCACCTTTAGTTTAGATAACATATATTTATTTATTCTGGATTAGGAAACAAGCTAAATGCTTTTATAAAACCCTCTCCAGCAAGCAGTTGCTGAGTATAGCCCCATTAAGCCGCCTACTTTTATCGAATGGGTCTTTTGCGTGCGCAGGGTATTGCTCTCCCCATCTTCGGGATTCGTCGCTAAATAAGGACTAGCATCGTAACTGTTATAATGAATGCCCTGTCTCCAGGCTACTAATGTATAATGCTGAAAACCTTATCGCAAAACACAGTGGTGCACCGTTTTGAGAGAAAAAACTGTCTTCACACGTTGAAGTATCCTACTACATGTACAGGTCTCGATAAGAGTAAGACCCGTAAGATCCCCATGCAGGAGGCCACCAATCCATCCTTTTCTGTGACAGTCAAAACTCGTTTCCTTGATTGTCCTTCACTTGATTATGTTTTTACCTTATTCATGTTCATCCTCTTCATATAAACACAATCGTGCTGCTTTAAAGTTAAGCACTGACGAATAAGCTAAGCTAAACAATAAATTCAAATTGACTTTTAGTGGATATTTTTAAGCCCCATCTACGAAATTAGGGGGCATATAGTGTGTTGTTTCGATCTTTTGTCTCAACGTTAGCCTGTCCGCACAAAACGTTGCAAGATAAGGCATAATGTTCTTGTCTCGGTTTTAGCTCACCTTGTCATAGGCCAGGTGAGCCTATGCCATCACTATGCGTCTGTCGTCCTACGTCGTCGTCTGACGTCCGTCTTCCGTCGTCGTCCGATAATAATATCAAAAATCTTCTCCTCTGAAACCACTGTACCAAATTAATTAAAACTTTGCAGGAATGATAAATGACATGTTGGCAACAAACGTTCCTTATGTTGAATAATTCAATAAAAACATGGCCGCTATTGCTAAAAATAGAATAGAGGGGTTAAACAGCAGTTTTTTGCAAATAACTCAAAAATGGTGACAAAATCAAAATTCTGGCTGGGGTAAAAGTAATCAGCACGTCAAGATCTTCTTACCCTGATATTTTGAAGAAATTTAAACAATCGATGTGGGATTTATTGCCCCTTTTCTTGATTTTTTATGGGTTTTGCACTTAAAAGAGGGGCACCGATGGGGCATTCAAGTGTCAAAAGTCCGAAAGGGAACAACGAGACTGGTAAACACGACAAAAACAGCACAAAGAAACACAAAACACAAAATCAACCGAAAGGAAATCAGCAACGCGAACTCAAGTCGTGACAACTGCTCCGGTAAAGTAAGCGGTTCCTGTCTGCTATATAACATCCGTCGTTTTGCTTATTTCCAATTCAGCGTAAAAACCGGTATTAAAGGAAGACAAAACAAATTTCTACGACAAATCAACCTCTGCACCCATTTGAGAGATAGAAATCACATATTTGTCTTCAAATGCACTGTGTCTACCGTAAAATGTCTTGAGTGAAGGCAGCAACCGTGGAGCAACATACCCCTGTGTCAGCAATTTTTGTGTCAAATGTGACGCTTTGCCAAGGAAATGAATATAACTCCTGCAAGCTCTAGAATAACGAATCAACTTTGAAACAAAGACTCCATAAGCAGGAGCGGACGGAATGTTGTTATACAAAAAGGGAAATGGCGACTGGAAAGTTGAAGACATCACGTTTGTCATAGAGATTTGTTGAAAGTCTTCCTTTAGAGCCAATTTCGAGATGTAGATCTAAATATGAAGCAGACCTCCTAGAATCCGTTGTGTCCTTTATCTCAAGCTCCTGGGGATAAATGAGATGTGAAAATCGAGAATTATCTAGTGAAATGATATAATCAAAATAACGGAACGTGCGGTTGAAAGAGAGAGCTAGTCTACGATCTTGTTTTGTCTAGAAGAGATTGTAAGAAGTCTGCTTCATATGAATGTAGAAACAAATCAGCAAGCAAAGGGCACAATTAGTGCCCATTGGAATCCCTATTGTTTACTGAAAAACACGTCCATCAAACTAAACAAATATGTTGTCGATAAGAAAATTTCGACTTATTGGTCGTCTGTATATTTCTTCTTTTTCTTAGACTCTGAAAATGTTGATGCTGTTGCAAGATGAAACTGATTTTGAATTAAGAATCTGCAACAGTTCTTTTGAATTCTTCAGGATTCACATTCGATCGACACCATTTCTAGAATAACAACAATCGTAATAATTCTGGAGGCCGTCAAAAGAACTGAAAGAGGTTTAGTGGTACATTTTGTTGGAGAATCATAACTCCAGAACTATGTAAGATATTGAACTTATTTCAATTGCATATTGTTCAGGTATGTAATCCTTACAAAATGAATTAGGTCAAAATTGTCATATGACCCCTGATAGGGGTTATGGCCCCTTAAAAGCCAAAGAGTGGTTTTTGCTTATTAGGTTGTGAACAATAATAGATAAAAAAGGTTTTTCTTGCTTAAATGTTCAGCTAATTGAATTCTACAAAATTGTCCTCTAGGCCAAAATTGTCAGATGACCATTTTTAGAGTTACAGCCCTTAAAATGCCAAAAATTGTGAATTGTCATTGAAAGATTGTGTACCATAAAAGATTGTGTCACACATTTGCTTGCTGAAATGCTCAGCCTTATACAGTAAAACTCAAATATAACAAACTCGCTTACAACGAATTTATTTCGAATCCACAACCAAAACCAAGCAATTTCTATATAAAATTTCGTGGATAAAACGAATTCGTTTATAACGAATATTCTGATACTACGAACTTATTTCTAATTCCCCAAATGCCAATACACACTAAAAATTACACTCTTATAACGAACTGAAAAATGCCCAAAGGTAAAGGCGATAATCAATTATTGAACCGACGAACTTCAAAGGTAATGAAGGTTATCTAATCAAACAAACATGAATAATTGTTATTTCAATAAAAATTATGTTAGATCATTTAGAGTTTAAATGTTAAAATGGCTTAATTAAATTAAATATCATATCCACATCTATGTTTTGTGTTCAATCGAATTCGTTGCATAACAAAATTCGTTATATCAATACAACGAATTACGCTTATTACGAATTGATTTCCCTGAAAGGGTGACAATATAAAAACTTAAAAAATATGTTGCTATGGTTAGCTAATATTATAATGTATTATAAAATGTGGTGCTTAGCACTTCCCCAAAATTTTGATACATTATTTTCTGTTGCTAGCTTTACCTGTACTTACAAATATGAATGTAAACAACAAGAAAAATGTGTTCTTTTAGGTAAATTTTACAGTTCTTTATTATAAACTGTGTATGACCATTAAAATAACGACAAAATCAAAGCGGCGATAACCTTAGTTAATGCTTTTTTGGTAAAACAAAATTATCTCCTCTTCAGGAAACTGAAACAGTTTTTGGAAGAACGATGCTCAAATTTCATGCAGAAGCTGAATGTTGCCACCGTTTATTTCAGATTTATTAATTAAAAAGCAAATAATTTCTGTCTCCATGGCAACAGTGTGCAAAATTACTGTTTTTTACATAATGACCATATTTTAATGACCTCGATATATACATCAAGCTATATCCAACCGAAGAGACGGATTTTTTTCTATTATAAACCTTTACTCCTGGACGATAATTAAACCAATCGGCGTTGTACACGTAATCATCTTTGTTACTCATTCCAATTAACAAATATAAATTCGTTTCTTGTCCATACTGTGAGGTTCGCCATACACCATCGCCATTCATTCTCACACAGAGCCCAATATCCGTTATAACAGGAACAAATTCGTGGAAATATTTACCATCAAAATACGCCAATGCCATAAATGTTTTTGATTCCTCAATTAAATCTTCAATAGAACGATTCTTGAAAAATCCTTCTTGTTCATAAATCAGGTCGCTCCAGTTTATCTGATTAAATTTATGAAATTGCCACCATTCATGCGCGTCTCTTATTCTAGAGTCATTTAGAAACGATTTCGCATTAAGATTTCTCAAGTCACACACCGTAATAGCAGGAAACGAAAGTTCATATTCAACGAAAAATCGTGTATTGGTTTCTGTTGGATAACTGTAGTAATACTTTAATTCAGTAATTAGCAGGTATATAACATATACAGAACAAACTAGCCAAGCAACAAGCCATACCAAACTACAAAAAAAGAATAGACATACAAAAGAAAAAGTATTTAGTCAGATTCTGAAACCTTGAACAAAATATCTTCAATGTATGGTGTAAAATTAATAATAGACTGGGTAAAAGCATTATTCGATTTGAATGCGGTATAATCAGGATTTGAATGGGTAAATCAGTATTGGACTTGGTAAATCTAATTTTCGACCGGATATAATAGTATTTTGCCGACAAAGCAGTATTGCAGTGTATAATATCTGACTATGGCCGCGTTCATACTGAAGTTGTTTTGAGTAAACATGTGTAGAAGTAGTTTATTGTTCTTAAAACTAGTTTCACACTAAATTTGTTCTCATTGATAAACCTAAATTAAATGACTTGACATATGAAATGTTCACATTATTAAATGCAAGTGTACATGTAATTTAAATGTACAGAAAATATGAACGGATAAATAACCATTTGGCGAATAGACATTTAAACATAGAATACGTATGGATTTTAATTCACTGCAGTCTTTTTTTAATGATTTTTATTTTTATAGAACAACAATAAAGGTGTACACATTTTCTGGCGCTTTAGTCCGTTTGTCCATTTGTATTTTTAAATTAATTGCTATAAAAAGCTACTGCTATACATAAATAGCGGCGCGGGCCCGCGGCAGCGCCATGCTGTCGGTAAAAATCCACTAAAGAGCGCTCAGAAACGAAATTATATACTAAAAATAAAGCTTATTAATGAATGTAATTCATATGCCTGTCGTTCTTTCAAAAAAAATGTGCGATATTCATTGTACATTAAACCATTAACTTTCGAATGCATGTAATGAACACAACATTTAAACTACATGTAAACATCGAAATTTTACAGTGTGAACGCATTGATGTTTAATGTTAGTGCGGACGACATTTAATCTACTATGAGTTTTGCTCAGTGTGAACGCGGCCTACGTTAAATCAGTATTGACTCGGTAGAATTATTATTTGACGCAGTCAACTTAGTACAAATGTACAATATATTTGACGAATAATATCAGTATTTGACTTGTAAATATCAGTGTCTGGCCGGGTAAACTTAGCATTACTCTCGGTAAATATTGCACTGGACTAAGCAAAAAGCGTATCAGATTGGATTAAATCAGTAATGGACTGAGCAAAATCAGTGTTGGACAATATTATTTTAGTAATTGACCGAGCAAAATCAGACAAACAGTGATCAACTTGGTCAAACCAGTATTGAACTTGATAAAATTAAGATTAGATTGGAAAATATCATTATTGAATTGGACTTAAGGTTAATGAGGACAGGTGTCATGTGACCGAGCACATCTTAATCTGCAAAGAAAATGCTAGCATATCAATAAATACATAGCTAAATATTAAATGAGTTAAACAAAGAAATGTTAAACATGTAATAATATTTTTTAAACAAAGATATGACTATTAACTTAATAAATCATTATTTTGAAAATAATCTTTGTCAAAGGCTATATGAGAGTAGTTGGTTAGTTAGTTATTGCTTTACTCCCAAGAAGCACGATTTTGGCTATTTCCGGGAGATCAAGATGAAAGCGGTGATACAATGAACATGAAATGATGATGAAGTGGAGGAAATGGGGACACAAGGCCAATCGGGTAGGAGAGTTCCGACTTCCACTGGAAAAGGGAGTGATGGGTAGGGACGGGAAATTTAGCCTCCTGCATGGGGATCCTACGGGTCCTGCTCTTACCGAGACATGCAGCAGGGTTCTTTAACGTGCGAGGAACGTGACTTTTTAATCAACACGGTGAACCACTATGGTTTTAGGTCAGGTTTTCCGCATTCTCGTCTGACGACCCCGCATCTCTCGATGTCAGGGCTGCCCCATTCAACCACCTGGGGCACACATCCCAGTCGCTTTGTGGGCAAAGCAGCCTGACCCGATGTCAGGTTTCTGAGCGCTCTTTAGTGGACTTTTACCGACAAGCTTAGCGCTGCTGCGGGCCTATTCGCCACCTGGAACCCACACGGTGGCTATGGGAGTAAACCTAGCAAGAAAATCCGGGCAGATGGAGCTCGTGAGCAGTTGGTTCTGCAATCGTCTATGGGAAGGTCATACCAAGAGATCAAACCCGGTCCAACTAAGTGGAGGTTTGGCGTAGTGTTAATTTACAGAAACCGAAACAATAGAAATACTAAAAATGGATTACGGAATCGACCCAGGGGAGAGCAAATGAAGTGGAGAAATTCACTGATGCATCTTCTCTCGCCTAAGACCGTCCCACGGATTAGATGTTGGAATGTGAGAAGACTTTACAAAAAGGGAGGTCAGCCCAGGTGGCAAGAGAGATGGAAATATAGGAGTTAGACATATTAGAACTCAGTGGAATTCGCTTGACAACATCTGGAAATGTGACTCTTACCTCAGGCCATACTCCACTATACTCAAGACCACCAAATGAAAATGACCACCACAACATTGGAGTTGGTATGTGTCTCAGTAAATACCAAAGCATCACTTATGGAATGGGAACAAGTAAGCGAAGGGATCATTGTTGCTCGCTTTATGTCAAATATTCAGAAAGTTACCATCATACAGTGGTATGCACCTGCAAACATGGCATAAGAAGAATAAGAATTTTTTTATGAACAACTACAAACCACTATCAATGTTGTAACACCTAAAACATACTTATATTAATGGGAGACATGAACGCAAAAGTTGACAGGGATAACACAGGTAGAGAAACCATCATGGGGAAAGGAGGCATAGGAACCATCAATGAAAATGGAGAACTATTCGCAGATTTTTGTGCATAAAATGATTTGGTGAACACTCACAAAACAACCTGGACATCACCAGATGGCAACACAAAAACAAAAAATAGACAATATCACTATAGCTAGGAGATGGAGGAAAATCTGACAGGATGTCAGGGTCTTTAGGTTTGCTGATGTAGGATCTGATCACGACCTTGTTGTTGCAAAATTCAAGATCAAAATTGCAAGAGTATTCAAGCAAGGTGGACAAATAGGCAAGCAATACAAGATCTATAGATTAAAAGATGGAAACAACTGCAATGATTTTACCGTCAAGCTAAGAAATCGTTTTCAAGCACTTGCAGATATTGAAGATGGTACTGTAGAAAAGAAAATAATGGGAAAAGTGAAACAGACATTTACCGCTACATGTAAAGAGGAACTGGGTTACAACTCTAGACAGTACAAGATCTGGCTGTCGGACCACACTATAGAAACAATCAAAAAGAGAAGAAAAGTAAAGGTCCGACTTGATCAGGCAAAAACCAGAGCACAGAAAGAAAAGCTATCAAGAGAACATAATGTGCTAAAAAAAAGAAGTAAAGAAAAGAGCAAAAAATTACAAAAAGATGTTTATCGATCAGCTAGCTACACAAGCTGGAAATGCCATGAAAAGAAACGACCCAAAAACTGTCTATAACATTACTAGACAATTAGCAAGAAAAAAGACCAACACAGATAGACCTGTAAAAGATACGAATGGTAACATTATTATTATTACAACTACAACAAAACAAGAACATCAATTTGAAAGATGGAAAGAGCACTTCAGCAGCCTCCTTAATGGAGTAGAGGTAGCGAATACTCCTTACATTCAACCAGGTGAAGACCTAAACATAGACATATCTACCAGCTCAAAAGTTGAAATAATAAAGGCCATCAGAAAAATCAAGAATGTAAAAGCACCAGGACCAGAATACATTCCACCAGAAGACCTGAAACAACAGCAAACATTCCTTGTGACCTTTTAGATGAAATTTCGAAGAGTGAACAAATACCAGAAGACTGGAGAACTGGGTTAATTGTAAAACTACAAAAGAAAGGAGATCTTGGTGATTGTCAAAATTGGAGAGGTATACAACTGCTCTCACTACCAAGCAAAGTCCTGACTTGAGTAATTTTAGAACGAATAAAGGATGCCATCGATGAAAACTAAGAAGTGAACAAGCATGATTCAGGTGTGGGCGTTCATGTACAGACCAAATTGCCACCTTATGTCTCATTATGGAACAATCTCTTGAATGGCAGTCAACACTTTACATCAATTTTGTAGACTTCAAGAAAGCATTTGATATGATAGACCGTTACACCTTATGGAAAGTTCTACGACATTATAGTATCCCGGATAAAATTGTCAAGATCATTCAGGGACTATACAACAACGCCAGGTGTCAAGTTATTCACAATTCCTCATTATCTCTACCATTTAGTGTGGCCACAGATGTCAGAGAAGGATGTCTCCTATCACTTCTGATCTTCTCTCTTGTCATAGACTGGATTATGAAAATCAGCATGTCACCAGCTAGAGGAATCCAATGGACTTAATTTATTCTGGTTTATATCGTCTAATTCCAAACAACCGCCAACTTTTGCTTTTCATATTATGAAAAAGTAGTCAATTCTAGCAGACGACATAATTATTGGAAGATAAGAGAAAATATCTAGAGGACATCCGAATCTTTATTAATAAGCTTCCGAAAGACTATATCATTTATGACGGGTAATATCTTACAAGCGTTTGTTTTAATGACATTATTAACGCTTATCAGTTAAAGCGAATTCACTTGCAAGACTACAAAACTCAGTAATACGTAACTGCGCAAGCTTAAGGGCTCGCACAATAATAATATTCTCGGATCTGTAGTGGTGGGTCTGATTTCAATTACAAAAACTGGTTTATTACAAAAAAATACTAAAACAAGGTAATCGTAACCACAAACTAGCAAAATTGTTTACTAAGTTTGATCATAAATATCTATAGCAGAATATACCTTATTGAAAACTTTAACTGTTCACGTCAAATTTTGATTTAAAGGGGAATATCTTATCTCGGTTTCAGTGGTTTTGTTGTTCATAAAGCAAAAAAGTCAAAAATAAACATCCCTTTGGGAAAGCAAAACTGGCTTTAAACTTAATTGAATAAAGCTTATGAAATGAACATTTTAGTGCAATCTTAGTCTTTTGTAAAAATATTAATAATTTGATACCGACTTCAAAACTGTTAATGGCCTTTTTATACTTATGTCATTTCTTAGCATTACAGTGATGAATTGTGTGGGTTTTGTGTGATGATACATAACAAAATCATCAATTTTTTGACGTAATGTGCTTGATTCACTTTTGTTACGGCTTGTTTTTCCGTTCGGTTGGTTTTGTGTTTCTTCGTATTGTTCCTGTCCTAGTGTTTACCGGTTTTGTTGTTGCTTTTTCAGATTTTTGACACTCGAATACCCCATTGGTGCCTTTTGCTTATTTAAAACCGACATACCTGATTTTTAACATCACTCAATAGATGCTTCTTAGCTTACTGTCAGTAACTTTTAGTGTTCCCGAGAGAGTATCTCTGTGTCCCTTAGTCTTTTTGTTGTTCTTTTGTCTCCGGCTTTCTCTTGTTGAATTAAATTTCTATTGACTTGATTTTTACTGTGTGCTAATTTGTGCTTTCTTATTGATGATCAATAGGGGAAGTTTGGGCCCCAAAAACTAGTTGAACCCCACCACATTTGGTGGTCCTAATCTTTATTAAATCTGATGTTTGTATTCGTCAAATTTTTGTATTTGGTTTTGGGTTGTTTTGTGTCCTTCATTGACACTTTAGGATTGAGCTTGAATCAGATGTAGTTTATTTTCTATCCAGGGCCAATCGCAAAACACCGACCAGCGACTGCTGGTAACATTTAAGGTTGCTGGTTGTTTTCCGTTGTGAATTAGTTTGATTATCGTTAACGTTAATATAGTGTAGATTATGTTGCAATCATTTATTCCACATCCCAATTATTTTCTATCAATTTTGTTTGTTTTTTTTTTTTTGGTCATTAATTTCATTTCTAATACGTTCTTGTATTCAATCTTTTTATTAAAAAGATACTAGAAGAAACCCGCGAATTCGCGGAAAAAATCAATCGTTGCGTTGCTTTAAAAAATAGACCACACAATAAAAATCTTACATTTAAATGACCTTACATGGTTGTACTAATCGCAAATTAAAATTTCTACGGTATTATTTAACTCTTAATAAGTTTTTGGTTTATCATCTTTTAAACAAATGCCCAGTGAAAGGATAAGCTTCAATCATGGAAGTAAGATTATATTACTTCCGTGCTTCAATCAATCGCCACCCAATTTTCTCAATTTATTGACATCATTGAGCCTACTTTTACACGTAAAAAAACTACAATATGATAAATTTCAAATTGTTTTATTTTTTATCCATTTACAATTTAGACGATTAAACATTTTTTGCAAACATTTTTTACAGTAAACTTACCAATATAATCTATTATATAAAATCTTTAAAATATTTAGCATAATTAATGGAAAAGTTTTGTGGTTTTTTGTAATTGTCTGAAAACTTGGGAACTAATTTTAAACATTGTAAAAAGACAGGGGGGACCAAAACATCGAACCGGCACTGAAGATATATTAGATCATACAAATCTACATTTCTAATCGCAGACCTTTTGAAATGTGCTACGCAAAAATTAAGGTTATACCCCAATAAACAAAATATCTTACAGTCATTTCTTATAAATTAATTTGAAATAAACATTAAGCAGTTTAGTGTTAAAAACAACATATTAAGACGGATTATCTTGCGTGGAGTATATCATCAAGCGGTAATTCAGTTTTTTTATCTGTTGGAAAATATTCCCAATTTCTAGGTCGAACATATAACTGCATTCTACCTGAATCAATTTATTGCGTGATGAACAATATTAATCCAATGTCATGGCGTTGAGAAAATCGATGTTTTCTTTCCTATTTTACCTTTACACGTACTACTAATTTTTTAGTTTTTTTTAGGTTGATATATCGATTGATTAAATAATCCTCTAACAATTTATATCCCTTTTTTTCATTTTCAGATAAAGAAAAAACTTTTTAGTCTCGGGTGCCAAATACCCAGTCGGGCGCTTCCTATCGCTTTTTAGTATGACTGTTCATAGTGTAATTCCGGAACGATGACGGCTATAGCATTTCCGGATCAATTAATTAGGTTAATTCGCAAACTGCAGACACAATTGCATATATGCTTATTAAATTTTCAAAGGGCACAACCATCCCCTATTTTTGATATATGAAGCTTTGTCGTAGCATTTGTTGTTTAGGCTGCAACCCGGCTAACAAAAAAAACGTGTTAGTATTTTTTAGGTTGATATATCGATTGATTAAATAATCCTCTAACAATTTATAACCCTTTTTTTTTCATTTTCAGATAAAGAAAAAACTTTTTAGTCTCGGGCGCCAAATACCCAGTCGGGCGCTTCCTATCGCTTTTTAGTATGACAGTTCTTAGTGTAATTCTGGAACGATGACGGCTATAGCATTTCCGGATCAATTAATTAGGTTAATTAGCAAACTGCAGACACAATTGCATATGTGCTAATTGAATTTTCAAAGGGCACAACCACCCCTTATTTTTGATATATGAAGCTTTGTCGTAGCATTTGTTGTTAAAGCTGCAACCCGGCTAACAAAAAACGCTTCGTTATTTTAGTAGTATAGATAATCAGCAATTGAGTGTAACATTATGGGTGTGTCTATGTCACAATTTATTCGACTTGTTATTAAGCCAGGAATTGAACTAAATTTTCTGATCTTTTTGTTCCGATAGCGTTATTACAGTGGTCAGCTTTCAGACCGGTAGACAAAATTCCTCACAGCGACACAAACCACACAGCAAATAAAAAACAATCATAACAAGTAAACTGCAATTAGCTACTTGAACTCTCGAAAATATGTTAATAGGACTCTTAAACAGCTTTTCTCTCGATATCAAAATTAAAAATTTATGCCAGATTGATTGACTCGTAATTATTTCCATAAGTTTTGGGGTTTTTTTTGGATTATTTCACTGTTCTTTGTATGTTTCATAATGTTGTTGTGTTTTGTGTTACTGGGTCCTAAAATCTCAATTAATCTTGATGTTTTTTTAAATGTCTGTACCAAGACAGTGCCTTTCAATTTCTCTGTAATGTTTTTGCCTTTCTTTGTCTTTTTTCCTCGGATCTATGTGATTAATCATCGATGTTCGGCTATTTTGTTTCCACTTTTATTGTCCATAAATTGAAATTGAAACGTAATTTAAACATTTGCAAAATACTCTAAAATATTAGTAAATGTAGACCATACGCCTGTTAACTATTTTGACCAATTATCACTTTATTGCTGTATAACGAAAGGATTTGTGATAAATCCCCAAACATAATCGTCTAAAAATGAACTGCATTACCTTTAAAATGTAGGTATCAGAAGTCAATAAATGAGAAATTTCTCCCTGCTCGGCTGTTCTATTTAAAGCAAACGCCATAGAAAGATACTTCCAGGTATTATATTAATTAAAATTATATAAAAAATATATAAATAATAAGTTAAGGAATCTTTCTGGCTGAAGAAAAAACAGGTTGTTTTTATGCTCTCATAATTTTTCGAAATTAAGCCAAATTGAAATAGCCAAATGATGATTAACCAATTTAGAAAACACTTTCGTAACAGTTTCTTCTGCTTTTTAAAAAAAATATATATAATTTATTTCTTCCATATTGTGTTGCGTTAAGATACCTTCTTATCATACTGGTTCTCTCAAATCTAAAGCTTATTCTATTGAATCCATGAAATCCACTTGTGCTGGAGAAATGATCCCAAAGTTTTCTAAGTGCACCATCTTCTGTCATGTTTTTATTCGTGTTGTCCGCTTCCATATTGTCACGATCTGTTAAGTGTTCCATAGGCTCCTCTCCATTTTCAGTGCCCAGATCGTTGCCTGGTGGTAACTCTATTGTCATTCTGTTTTATAAGTCTATATTGAAAATTAAATATAAGTCAAGTAATGTATAGTTTATTTCAGGTTTTGGAAATGAGAAATCTAACTACATGTAGAATAGAGGAAGAAATGATGTTGAACTTGATAATGTTAACATATTATTCTGATATAACTTTCTTGTTAGTTTACAACGCAGAGGCGGAATTTGAAGGAGCAGCATTCCAGGGTTAAATCCTGGCTTTATTCTGTTTGTTTGTGTTTGTTTTGGCTGATCTTTTCTTAACCCTGTGGGACTTCAGATATTTGAATGCTCCTTTTTACCTTCATTCTTCGTTGCTTATTTCTTAATTTCAGTTGCAAATAAAGTCAATTTAAATTGATCATCAGAGAGGCTGAGTACTTGAGCAGTCTAAAGTGCTGAATTAATTACTACATGTAGTCATGATCAATTACCACAATATGTTGTTGGATCGACTCAAGGTCAATATTCTACAAATCGGGACTTTCTCATCTGTAGGTAATTGGGTTTGTCAGTCACCCGCCAAAGTTTGGTGGTTTCTTCTGGGTACCTTGGTTTCCACCACCATAAAAACTTACCGCCCATAATGGCTAAAGTGCGGCAAAAATGGCGCTTAACGCAAATATACACCTGTTATTTGTCATCTGCACATTTATTCTTAACATATACGTCGAGGACATGATTAGCCGCTTAAAAAATCCCAGCTTTTTTTACAATATACAGCAGACTTAATCAACATTTATCTAGGATTGTAAAGCCAAAAGAGCTACATGACTATATCTGAAAATTTACCTCGGAATACGGGTATTGTATGGCCAAATAAAAACTACATGATCATGGAAACTTTACCTAGGAACACAGAAATTGTATGGCCAAATAAAAACTACATGATTATACATGGAAACCTTACCTAGGAACAGAAGTATCGTATAGCCAAATAAAAACAACATTATCAAATTTGAAACATATTTATCACACATTTAGCATATGTGTGATTTTTCCCGTTTGAAATAGCCGAAAGTGTCAAGGCCATATTTGTAACCATAAATCTTATATCCATATCAGAGGACAGGTTGCGATAAGGCCCTATTTTGGCCCATCTAAAAGCCAAATTTTTTTTTCTATTTCATAGCATGTTACTTTTTACCTTAATTTGTAGCAAAACGATTGTACTGTTGTAAAAGACTACTTTTAAATACTTTTGCAACAAAAACAACTTGGAAAATCGTGTTTAAAATTGACATATTTTGAATGAAAGGTTTATCATATATATATACATCACTTGACATAACAATTTTGAATTTGAAATGACCACTTATCTGAAGACAAACGACGAAAACGGAGAGATATCGCACATTTCTAAACTACTGACAACAAGCTCAAAAATTATAGTCTTCTTAATTTTTTAGTATGTACGTGTAACCAGCTTGAAACTTTAACAAAAGATGTGGTTAAGTAAAAAGTTTTTGTATAAAATATGGAGCTGGTTCCACATGCAAGGCTATACTTTCGGGAAGGATATATATCACTTATTTGCGCCATTATCCCGTAGACACAATTTAAAATCATTTGCGGTGGTTCATTTCAAACACCTTTCCTCAAAAATGAACAAGCTTTTAAAATACAAATGACAACAAAGTTCCAGACAATAAATTTTGCTACGCCTGACGCGCGCCTCGTCCATCCAAGACCCACCAGAGGCGCTCTACCAAAAAAATTGAAAATTCAAAACACTATATGATTATGAATAGCATAGAACAGTAAAACCAAAAATACCAAACTTGGGAACCAAATTATTACTGCAAACTTGCTTTATCCTTCAATCTCACATTCCTTTATATTGATGATGTCCTTTCACTAAACAATCCTCGATTTGGTGACTTTTTACATCTAATACATCCGAAGGAACTTGAGATAAAAGACAACAGATTCTAAGAGGTCCGCATCATATCTGGATCTATTTCTCGAAATTGACACACAAGGAAGACTTTGTACAAAGCTCTATGACAAACGTGATGACTTCAACTTTCCAATAGTTAACTTTCCCTTCCTGTGTAGCAACATTCCGTCCGCACCAGCATATGGAGTTTACGTATCACAATTGATTCGCTATTCCAGAGCATGTGGGGAGTACAGCGACTTCCTTGATAGAGCTACACGGCTGACAAGCAAATTGTTAACACAGGGATACGTTGCTCCCAGATTGTTGTCATCACTCAAGAAATTTTACGGACGACATCATGTGCTTGTATACAAATACGGGATTTCTATCTCTCAGATTAGCACAGATGTAGGTTTGACATAGAGTTTTGCCATCCTTTCCGGATTTGACCAACACTTAATCGATCTTTGGCAACGTGACGGGTGTGCTATAGCAAGCAGGAACTGTTTACTCTTCCGGAGCACCTGAGTTCACTCTCGTTTCGACTTGAGTTCGCGTTGCTGAATGCAGTTTTGCTGTTATGTGTGTGTGTGTTGTTATGTGGTTTGTTTTGTTGTGATGATTTTTTGTCTGCCGGTTTTGTCTTTGTCTTTACGGTTTTATGATACTGATTACCCCTTTGGTACACCTTTGCTTCTTTCATTACTAAGATGATCAACCTATGTCTAGTAACTACAGACGTTTATTATCAACAATGAGAAATATTAACCATTCCAACAAGACATTTTGCTATAGAATTAACTTATTTTTTTTTCTTTCGCGTTGGGCTGAAAAGGGGTCTTTTCGCAACCCATCCTTCAAAAGTAGGCAATATGGCATCCATATCAGACTTCGTGTGCTCACAAGTGGGCAATATGGCATCCATATCAAGACCTCGCGTGCTCATATTACGTCATTAACTCCGCCCTTAAAAACTACCTGTAATTTTATCAAGATTCTTCAAATAATTTGAAATCATATTAAGAAGAAATCTATACTAGTTTTGAAAAAAAAATAAAATGTTAACATATACATGAAATCGTGTTTTCAAAAGGTTCAATTTAATTAGGTGAAATCTGCCATTTTAAGATTTATGTAGAAATGTGGTGATAAAGAGATTATGACACAGGGTTTTCCATATCAGGTCCCATATCATTCGTCGACCCATATTATGGTCTCGGCTTACGCCTCGACCTAATGTGGGAGTGTCGGAATGATATGCGACCTGATATGGAAAACCCTGTGTTATAATCTATATATATATATCGACATTTACTTAGAAGATGATAAGTCGAGGGAAAAGTATTGGCGACATACAGCATATGTATTTTTTAATAATTAATGCACATTTATTCTTTACATGTAGGTCGGGGACAGATGTGGCCGCTTAAAAAGTCTCAAAAGTTTTTTTTAATTGACTTTAGCAATGTTTACCTAAGAACAGAGGGGTTGTATAGCCAAAAAAACTACAAGATTACCATCGTATAGCAAGATTAGATTTGTGTAAACCTTACATAGGAACACAAAGATTGTACATCCAAATAAAAACCAGTACATGACTAAATCTGGAAACTTCACATAGGAACAGAAGGATTGTACAGCCATAAAAATTATATGATTAGAATCATGAAAACATATTAACCCTTACTTAGAAGATAATAAGGCGAGTAAAAAGTGTTCGCGACACACACCACATGCACATTTCAAATCCACAATTTAAAACAGCTAGTCTTCGGTGTGACCAATGGTCTCTGCTTGTTTTTCACTTTGTTGAATGTTTTAGTGAAACAAGAACACGTTATGGATTTAATCAAACGTGTTTTTTCTAAGTTCGAAATGAAATTTTAACACTGAACTTACGTTAGTTGTAAAATGAATATCAATCAATCAATCAATCAATCATTTATTGGCCAATCATGGGCCCTCAAGGGGCAAATACAATACAACAAATATGATTTAAAGTTAGGACAATACAAAATGAACAAAGATAATAACATGTTCAATTGATATATATATAATAAGGCTCCTTGTACACAAGAGTAAAACTTTATGTAAAACATTTAGTAGCAACCAATTAAGTTATATTGCTTTCCTGCAGAAAGCTGCTCAGCTGATGAATAATTTTATCATTTTCACAAGTGAAACACCAAAAAAGTCTGTCGAAAGCAGAAAGGTTTATAAAGTTAGTTTTATATATATTTACGGTTTTAAATAGTAAATTTCTATTAGTATTAAATTTAGGGCATTCTGAAAAATAATGCAATTCGTCTTCGACCTTATTTAGGTTACATTTATCACAAATCCTATCATCTAATGGGGTCAAAGGTTTAGTATATCTACCCAATTCAATTTTGAGTTGATGGTTACTCACTCTAAATTTAGCAAAACACTTTCTTTTGTCAAATTCATTAATAATGTCTAAATATTTTTCATAACCAAAATTACATTTGATCTTTAGATAAGTTCTAAGTTTGCTTTCTTCAGAGATAAGTTTTTCTCTATGTTTGTACCATAGTTTTTTGAATAAATCTTTTAAATGTTCACTTATGGAATATTTTACATAATTTTTATTTAAGGTTGCTGAGCCACTCTCTACAGGAATATTTAAAATTTTAAGTAGAGACATTAAAGAACCATACCAGGTGTCTATCCCATTGTTGTACATTAACTTCATTTCAGTGAATGCATTTTTTAATAGTTCAGTAGGTGAATTATCTAACCTGTGCCAGTAATTCAAAACAGACTTAAAACAATCAAATATTATTGGATATTTACCAAATTCTGATAAAACAGCAAAATTTGAAGCTTTTTTACTGACACCAAGTAAATATTTTAGAAGATGTATTTCCATTTTTTCACAAGGGAAGACAGCTGGAAGTTTCGTAAAATCACATAATGAGGTACTATTAAAAGATTTTGGTAAATAGCACCCCCAGATTTCAGAGCTATAATTCAAAATAGGTTTCACAGTGTGGTTAAATATATGTAATGATGACTTGATGCTTGCTATGTATCCTATAACAAAAGTGCTGTTTGTTAAAAACTAACAAGTCTATATATACCAATATCAATTATAGCTGTCTTATTAAACTTTCGCATTAATTGAAATCATCGATTAGATCCGATTCAATATTATTCATAATTACTAAATTGATATATCTGCGGGGATCATGGCAATTTTAATTTGTTTAGAGCAAATAGTTTTCATTAATTGAAGATGTTTAAACTTAAGACTCTCCCTGAGAGACGTCTTTTTCAAAATATTTTAACGCAACATTAAATTGCTAACCTATGGGCCTTAACGAGTATAACAGCATTAAAATTTTATGAAATCAACTTTGCTGACTACATTTTGTACTAAGATTAATTAATTTATGTTGAATCTTGCATTAGTTATTAAACGAAGAATATCTCATATTTTTTAAATATAAAGGTTTTTAAAAATAACGAGATTCGACTTTTACTTGGCCTTTCATTTACTTTTTGTTTATCTTATCCGTTATTTCAACAGTTCACAAGGATTGAAGCTAAAAACATATAATTACAAACGTGACAATTGTTCCTTACGTTCAGTAGTTTATCACTTTATCACTCTTAGAGTTGTCAAGGGTGCACATACCATTTTTGTATCGCCTGCTACATGTAGGAATAGATCTAGTCATTGAAGACGAGACAGGTGGTACTACATGTATTTTAAGCATCAGAGTTGACAAAATGCATGACGTAAAATTTGAACGTCTAGGAATTTGAACAGATACTTTTGTTAATTGTCTTCACAAATGTCACAATGCAATGTGACTTTGACTACACTTACATAACTTATCAGTCTGTAAACTTAAGTTTAAGCACCATTTGGGTTATGGTCCACCAAGCTGCCACCATGTCACATTTCTTTTATTCCATTTTCATCCTTCAACGACAACCTAAGGTTTTTTTGGATTGTTAACTTTTTATTCAATTTTGTTGAAACATGAATTATGGAAAAAAGATAACGGCCTAAGATATAATATGGTCATCAGACACGGTTGGCTCTCACCGTAACCATGGTAACTACTAATCAAAATGATGATTGACAGATACCATGCACAGTGTTCAAATTTGATTTAATATGACCTGTACAATTGCATTACACCACAACTTATCTATTCCATACTGAATTATTGTATGCAATATCTTCAGTAATTATCAATGTTTACAGTTTTTTGTTGTTGTCTTTAACAAACTTTTAAGGTTTAACTGTAGTAGACAATGTCAGTTTATATCAGTCATTTTGTCATTAAATTAAATCTCGAGAGTCATTTTAAATATTTATCTTGATTAAGTATTGCTGGTCCTGTTTGTAACTGTAAATGCAATTATTACAGTGTTTGTTGTTGCTGTTTTTTCTCATCTGGGTTTTTCAATTACAGCTGTTTCTTCGTGCTGTTCTTATTCAAGGCGCACCTGAGTTAACTCTAGTTTCGACTGTAGTTCACGTCGTTGATTGATATTCAGTTATTTTCTCTGCCCTTTCGGACTTTTGACATTCAGATACCCCATTGGTACATCTGCTTCTTTCTCCTCTTCGTGTTAAATAGTTTTGTCGTTGCCTTTTCGGACTTTTGACACTCGAGTGCCACATTAATGCCTCTTTGCTTCTTTCCGTCAGTCACCCTTTGATTGATCAGCATTTTATAAATTCCACGTTTCCCTATCTTCTATGCTTCATTATGTGAATGATCCACATTTTCTTTATTCCACACCTCACTATCTTCTATCCCAAGTCAGGACCATTGCGATGTCCAATTTCTCCGGTATGTACATGTATTCCTTGTTTGTTTTTTCTCATGAACATTTGACATTTATTGGGCTGAAACCATTCTTTTTCATTTTGTCCTGTCCATTGCAACTTTCTCAAATTCTTTCTAGGTTGTTTCTTAATCCTTTTATTTCAGTGTCTATATTCCTCTTCAGTGTTACTCTGGGTCTTCACCAGCCCCTTTTTCTACTTGTATCAGCTTGAGAGCTATCTTCGTGTGTTTTGATCTCTCCTTATTACATGCCCTAAGCATTTAAATCGGCTTTGTTCAATGGTGGTGAGAATACATGGTTGGACATTTATTTGATAATTTCTTTGTTTTCGGGGTGCGGTATTTTGTTTGTTTGGGTTTTTGTTTTGTTTTGGTTTTTTTTTTTTTTTGGTTTTTTGATTTTTTTTTTTTTTTTTTTTTTGACAGATTTACCTTAGGCAAAATAACTACACTCTTTCAATCTCTAACTGTCTTCCTGTATTACAAAATATTTGACAGGACCTTACCTTGAGATTGTCGTACTTAATTTCTTTCTCTACAGCTGCTTGATCTCCATATTTTATTCAGATAATGAAAAGATTTCTAGCCTTTTTTGTAGCCTGTTAGATATATCTATTACTGTGGCGTTCGTCTTGCTGAAAATGCTGCAAAGGTAGGTGAACACGTTTACTTCTTCAAAATCTTCGTTTCATAATTTTATTGAATGTGATGAAGATTTCTTTTTTGTTTATGATAAGTCCAATCTGCTTTGCAATCATATACATGTCAGTTGTTTTCTTCTGATGCTGGTCTAATGTTGAAGACAGATGAGCTTTGTCATTTGAAAAGTCAAAATATTCCAGCATTGATGTTTATGTCCATCTAGTTTCTCTACGTTTGTTTCATGTAGTATTTCTCGGGACCCAGTCTATTACAACTTAGAAAAAAAACAAAAGTGACATAATGCATCCATAGCGTACTCCACTTGAAATGTGAAACCAGTATCAGATGTTATTGTTGTGTCGAACACTACATGAGCAGTTGTTAAAAATAAAACTTTTTTTATAATTTGAACGAGTTTTTCTGAACATCCAAAGGATGCAAATCTTTTTTCCGTAGGCCCTCTCAGTGTATACTATCAAAAGCCTTCCCGAAATCAATGTCATTCATATGAACTTTATTGTACCACTCAATACATTGCTCCATTATGTTTCAAATGGTAAAAATGTGGTCAATGCAGCTCACTACAGGTCTGACGCATGTTCTTTTCTCATGTTCTTATTTATTGAGCTGATGAATTTCATACATATTATCTTACAGAAGATTTTACTTGGCACATATAAATGAAACAAGGTAATACCACACCAGTTGTTACATTCTGTCTTATCCCCTTTATTTGGTAGCTTTCCAATTCAGGCCTTTCCACCAATCTTGAGGTTAATGTTTGTTCCCCTCTTATTTTAATTAAAATGTTTTCAAGTTTTTTTTCAGCTATTAACTTAGGATCATATTTGAACATTTCTGCACTAATGTTATCGACCCCAGACAATTTGTTACATTTTAAGACTTTAAATGGCTTTTAAAATTTCATCTTTTGTTGGATGGTCCACGTTTTGTATCTTGAAGGTTTCCCCAAATGTCTCGTTAACTCCTGGAAGAGTTTCTGGCCATATTTCAAGATTTTTATCCTCTAAAGCATTCTTTTCATAATTTTTTTTCTTTTATAATTGAGTTGCCAGCATTAAATTTTCCAGCTAGTTGTTTTGATATTCTGAATATTTCTCCCTGTTGTCATTTTCCTGTTGCCTTTTCTGTTTCCATTGCCTTTTATTCAAAATATTTCTTCTGTCTTTTTTTAATTTCCGTTTGGTTCCCTTATAGCTCACAAAGTATTCATTGGTTAATTCATTTAGCATTCAACTTTTTAGATCTTGCATTTTGCTGCTTTTGCTGCTTTTGCTACAATTTTCTTTTTTTGTCAATAAGCCTCCAAGTATAAAGTTGTATCCATTCTTTGTCTGCTCGTGTTTTAGTGCAAAGTATATCTTCACTGGCCGTTATGATGTGTTATTGTAAAATATGGACTGATTTTATCTCGGCTAACTAACTCACAACTGACAAATGTCTATTAGCTGACTCACCAACAGATGTAAACCAACCTATTTTTTTCTATAAAACTCTATTTTCAGAATATTTTAACATAAATTGATTTTTTTACTACAGGATGTTTGGTTATAAAACCAAATAAAGTGTTGAAAACTTTCTTTTAATGTTATGATACAAACAATTTCATTTTCTATTTTCCATAAAACTGTCATTTGAAGTTACCAAAATCAGCTCACTGCATTGGCGCCTTCTGTGTTAATGAAAACTGGCAGAGCAATATGTGTCAAATGCAAGTGGAAAATGCGCTCAAATAAATATCTTTTTGCTATTGCTTGAGGTTTTGTTTTCCATTAGAAATTAAATTTATGCCAGAAGGTCATATATTTTTAAAGCGAACACTGCTCGTAGTGGGGAGCTCTACGGTATGTGTTCCTGCAAAAAATTTGCCTAATGCTGATATTGGTTTTTATATGGTCCGGATATATGCTTCTCAAAGGCGTACATTTTTTATAATTCCCTTCTAAAATATATTATGCGTTTTTTTCAAAACATAGAAGTAAAAATAGTAGTGGGGCAAATATTTATTAGCACCGTAATCTACTTGTGCTTTTCATTTATTTACATAGGTTGATAACAGCGGCTGACAATCCGTCCCCAATCCGTAAATTATACTCATGGAAAAAAGAAACTGTGTATGTCTATTGGAAATCAATATTACCCATATTTCTCTTAATCAGAAAATCGTAACAAATACATCTATTGTTGAAATTTTCACTGAGTGTCGAGTGGGGTCTAAAAATGAAATTTGTTTGTCCATATCTTGAGAAAAATGATTTTGCACAACTTTTGTGATAAAATGAATCAAATTCTAAATAAAATTTTGTGAATTTGTGATTTTTCAAAGTGATTCACAGTTTCTTTTTTTTCCATTATTATACTTTTAAAATACTGTAACGTGCAACCCTTGCGTTACTATATGGGTATAGGGTTCGTGCCGAAGTTAATTCTCCGGATTCCAATTGTTGTCAAGGCTCTAGTTTTTGGGTAGCGAATTTAACAACCAAGTCTTTAAGGATTGTATACTAGAAAAGGGGGAGCGGTAATTGACGACGTTGCTGAGTCTGGATGCTCACAAGGATATGCAAAAATAGGGTAATACAATCTAACGAACTATTTATCAGCACAGGAACGAAGAATCAGCACTTCGTTTATCAACTGTCAGCAAATCGTTATTGCCGAATGCTACGACTTTTTTAAGTGTTTAAATATAAACCTTCAGCACCAACTGCTTAAGATATGGTAACACCAAGTCACCAACTAAATATCAACGCTGAACGTAATCAGCACACCTGTGCGTTCAGCACTGCACATCAACTGCTGAACCCAGTGATGAACTTCAGCAATGCGACTTAATTATAAATGACCACCTAAAGTATTCGACCTACAACTTGACTGCTGACACTATGAATTTAAGGGCTTTTCTAACCTCAGCGTTGGCTATCAGCTTTGCTAATGCTAAATACGATTTGCTTATTGATATCGAACTAGCTTTTTCGAACTGAACTTCAACTAAGACTGCCATAAAATCTAATGCAGCGGCTTATATACCATGGACAAGTCCATTGTGGACGATACCAAATGTCAAGATCACTACTACGTTTAAAGTTACCCAATCATACATGACCCCTGCGAAAACTAAGCTAAAACCTTGAACTTCGGATATTATTTACCTGTCCTATTTGGTTTATATCAAATTAATCACTTTTCTAAAAATAGCTAATTATAGAAACCAAAAACGAAAAGAGATTTGTTTACATTTGAATATGACTGGAAAACAGTAATAATAAGAATTAGCGTAGGAAATGTCTGTTGCTATCAACTATACTATGTTGTAAATAAAGTTTGGATTATCCGAGACAATCTGTAAGTACTGAAACCATTTTTTTTTACAATACGACAACGTCATTTGCGTATAATAAAGTTGTAAGGACTTTCTATGATTATAAAATTTTTCTTTCCTTTTTTTTTCTTTCAAATAAATAGAAATTCATATGATGTGGAATAAGTGTACGCGACATATCTCACATGACAAGCACCACAATGGTCAACCGCCTGCAACCTTCAAAGTCAATTACAAATATATTAAAATGCTGTACTCGCAGCTAGGCAATGCTTTAATCATATTATGATTTTACAATTTTACAATGATTTTGGTATTTCACTCGCAAACCTAGGGCGACTCACCTACATACCTGTTAACCATATTTTTCTCCATATAAAGCAAGATAATTTCGTACATGTTAGGTTTCACCTGAAGTTAACATTCTTCAGGCTCGATTAACTGACAACGTTGAAAATAAGGATAAAACTCTGGTTTTTAGCTCACCTGGATCAAAGGTCCATGTGAGCTATTGCAATCACTTGGCGTCCGTCGTCGTCGTCGTCCGTCGTCGTCGTCTGTCGTCGTCGTTAACTTTTCTTTGAAAATCTTCTCCTCCGAAACGACTGAAGGGATTGCTTTGAAACTTTGCACACTTCATCTATGGGATGTCCTCAACCAAGATTGCACAAATAGTGAGCGCCGTCCAAACAACATGGCCGCCGTTACTAAAAATAGACTAGGGGGGTTAGACTACTGTTTTTGGCCTTTAAATAAAAAAGTATAAGAGATAGATGAAATCTGATGCCAAGCTACTGCTTCAGCATCAAAAGCTCTACAAAAGTCTCCATTGAGTCGAAGTTGTCAGATGACCCCTTATAGGGGTTATGGCCCCTTAAAGATGAAAAAATAGCATTTTTTCATGTTGTTGGCCTATAGAATGAAAACTATTACAGATAGAGAAAAGTTATTGCTTGCTTAAATGTTCAGCTCATTTAGCTCTACAAAAGTCTTCCTAGGGTCGAAGGTGTCAGAGGAACCCTTATAGGGGTTACAGTCCCTAAAATAACGTTTTTTCATATTTTTGGCCTATGGAATGAAAACTATAGCAGATAGAGAGAAGCTGTTGCTTGCTTAAATGTTCAGCTCATTTAGCTCTACAAAAGTCTCCAAAGGATCTAAGTTGTCAGATGACCCCTTATAGGGGTTACGGCCCCTAAAATAACGTTTATTCATGTTTTTTGGCTTAGTGAATGAAAACTATAGCAGATAGAGAGAAGCTGTTGCTTGCTTAAATGTCCAGCTCATAAAGCTCTTCAAAAGTCCCCATAGGATCGAAGCTGTCAGATGACCCCTTATAGGGGTAACGGCCCCTAAAATGACATTTTTTCATGTTTTTGGCTTAGTGAATGAAAACTATAGCAGATAGAGAAAAGCTGTTGCTTGCTTAAATGTTCAGTTCATTTAGCTCTACAAAAGTTTTCATTGGGTCAAAGTTGTCAGATGACCCCTTATAGGGGTTAGAGCCCCTAAAATAATGTTTATTCATGTTTTTGGCCTATAATATGAAACTATAGTAGATAGAGAAAAGCTGTTGCTTGCTTAAATGTTCAGCTCATTTAGCTCTCTAGAAAAGTGTTTACATGTTTAGGGTTGACTCAAGACCACGTGAGCGATTCAGGCTCCTGGGAGCCTCTTGTTACGTTTTTAGTCCCCAAATTTTCGACATATTTTAAGCGTTGCTAGGGACAACGTGTACAATAAAGAAACCAAATACGGCCCTAAACACGACTTCACATGTCAGGAGTGTGGAGCACCACCCAGTTTTAGGTGCAAATAGCAGTGTAAACGAATTTAAGCACTTGGGGCAAAATAGTCAATCACATGCAAAATTGAGCGTAAAAAAATTAATAAAGGTGAACAAACTAACAGTTTGGCAATGTGGCTTTTGCAGCGGCCCCTTTTGAGCCTACCCTTATCGAAATCTGCAAAGTGTTTGTTGACGTTCACAAGGTATAATTACTCTACAGTGTACCTACAAATTAAACGGGACACATATTTTATGTAAGGATATGGAATAAATGAACATGAGGTGATGAGTAATATGTTATACTCCAACCGCAAATAATTTTTATGAACTGTGTGGTCATTATTTCGGAATTCTATTCCTCACCAGCAGCACTAAAATCCAAACATAGGAAATCCACATTTCAAAAAATTGTGGAAAATGCATAAAACAAAAAGAAATCCGAATATTAAAGTAATATCAAACATATCTAAGGACAAGTAATGGTAGAGGGAGTTTAACTTTAGGAATACGGTAAAGGGTATTTCTTTGTTGTGCGTTAGTTTTTTTTTTGTGATAGGGGCGCACTAACCAAACGGAAATAACATTTTGCGGATGTTTTTTGTCAAAAACATATGTATACATTCATATTTTTTTCCTCAAACGGTGACTTAGCTTATAAAGGCGACTGACTTTATTTCAAACCAAACGACCGAAATAAAATTTTTAATACATTGAATTCCAATTGTCAGCAAATTACAATGTATACTTACGACGATTCTCAGTGCGTGATTGCGATGTTAACAACCATAACGATGAAAGAGTCAGTTTGTAATGGAGGAATGACTTACTTGAAGAATAGAATGGTCTGATTTTATTGAAATTTTAAAATGATGTACAAGAGTGAAAGATTTACAATTGATATAAATATATATTCAAAAACAAAAAGAAATTCGAAAACAAATACTAATAAACCGATTCAAAATTCCAATTCCGCGCTCGTAAACGTCGTTTACCGATCTTGTAAATAACGATATGACCGATCAACGACGTTGATGACAATGCAACACAGTTTCTGAAAAAGGTCAATTATGCGTTTTTAGTTACAAACTTAAAAGTACAATTTTGAGTCTGTGTTCATGACTAGCTTGATTTTGTCACATGACTCTTTTGTAAATTTTGATATGCAGATAAGCATGCATTTCTTATAGAATTAGAACTGCAATCGGCGGTTATACTTTTTAGATTGAATAAGAAAATCAAAAATGAAAACAGTTTTTGCAGAAAATACTAGTACTTTGATCTTAGAATACCAGCTTGGAAATCACGATTTTTTTTTCTTACACAAGTTAAGCATAAAAAAACATTCAGATTTTATACATATTTAAAAAAAATCATCTGCCAGAATGTTGTATTTGAAGTTTGAAAACATTTATCAATTGCTGAAACCAATAAAAGAAACATCACGATTTTTCCGAGTACGATTATTGTTTATCTTTGTGAGTCTTCTTTGACTGCTTTTTCTTTTTATCTGAAACTGTCGGTGCAACTCTGGCCGTACTCTTGTCGTCCTTTACTTTCCCATTGCCTTTGTGAGGGGCATACTCGTTTGATTCGTGTACCGGTAGGACGCCACCGTTCCCGTCTTCGTCGTCGGCTGTTGTTGATTCATAACGACCAGACTCCTCCCGCTCGTCGCTCGCTACTGCATTGCTAGTCTTCTTAACCAACCAATAAATGCCGAGATCATTTCTATGCTGTAAAAAAAGAAAATTTTTGATTAAAGAGAAAAAATGTTAGATCCTTGAGGAATAATCTCCTTTTAGAACAGCAGGACCAGTTGTTCATTAGGAAAGACTCTGCATGTACCAATAAACATAGGAAAATTCATATGTTTTGGGTTTATTTTTGTTTGTGTTTTATGGTATAAAATTCATTCAAATTCAGCAGGAAGCAAAGGTGTACCAAAGGGGTTCAGTATTCAATATTATAAAACCGTAAAGCCAAACACAAAACCGGTAGACAAAAAATCATAACGAAACAACCACACAACAACATAAAACACACACACAAAACAACAAAACCGCATTCAGCAACGTGAACTCAAGTCGAAATAAGAATGAACTTTGGTGATCCGAAAGAGTAAGCAGTTCCTGCATGCTATAGCACACCCGTCACGTTGCCAAAGATCGATTTAGTTTTGGTCAAATCCGGAAAGGATGACATTACCAAAGTCGATGTCAAACTAACATCTGTGCTCATCTGAGAGATAAAAATCCTGTAATTGTATACAAGCACATTGAGTGATGACAACATACTGGAAGCAACGTACCCCTGTGTTAACAATTCGCCTGTCAGCCATGTAGCTGTATCAAGGAAGTAGTTGTACTTGCACATGCTCTGGAATAAACTCCATAGGCTGGAGCAAACGGAATGTTGCTACACAGGTTATCACGTTTGTCATAGAGCTTTGTACAAAGCCTTCCTAGTATGTCGTCCCGTGCGGGGCCCAGGTGGCGAAGAGCCTAGCTTGTCGTAAAAGGCGACTGAGGTTATTGGGATTCTGACGTCGGGTCAGTGCTCAGCCCAACGAGTGGCCAAGTGTGTACCCTAGGTGGCTGAATAGAGTGGCCCTCGTCTGCGGGGGTTGTCAGGTCTAAAATATGGAAGCCCTGACCGCTGACCAAAGTGGACCAACGTGTGTGGAGAGTGCCACGCTTCATGCACTATAAATCTCCTTTGTGGACCGCCAAGTAGTGCACCACATAGGCTAAATTTTCTGCTTCTACCCACCACTCCCCTTTTTCTGTGGTTCTACAAAATTTACCGGTCCTTTGTTTCCCACCCCATCCCCATATTTCATTTATCATCATCAATTCATGTTCATTTTATCATCCTTTTCATGTTCATCGCCTGTAAATAGCATAAACAGCTTTGCACGGGCGTAAAACATCAACTCACTCACTCACTCCTAGTATGTCAATTTCAAGAGATAGATTCAAATATGAAGCGGACCTCCTAGAAACTGTAGAGTCCTTTATCTCAAGTTCCTTCGGATATATCAGATGTAAAGAGTCACCAAATCGAGCATTGTTTAGTGAAAGGACGTCATCAATATTAAACAAAACGTGAGCAGCTGTCAAACAAAACAACTATATGGGTGACTGAAAACTGTATCGTGGTGTATGGTTTTAAGGAGTCAATGGTCACAATGCAATATAGAAATATGGTCTAATATAAATATTGTATAATCTGGCTGATACATGTACATGCAGACAACACAATATAGACCGTTAATGTAGATATGAAATACTGGGCTGGCAACATCAAACTACTTACTGGGATGACTATCTCCTTCTTCTCAATTTTGTAACCTTTGTACGGGTTCAGGAGGGTGTGAGTCACGTGAGTTATATGGATCTTGTTAGCTAAAAGAAAAAAAATGGTGACAATCAACATTCAAGAGGGCGTTCCAGCAGACAAAATCGTTATGACTAAATAGAAATATAATGTCTCATGCCTTAATCAATTGCTATTACCAAATTATTGAACAGCGGTAAAACCGAAGTTTCATATGTATCCATTGAGATAAACACTTGTAAGGAAGCTTAAATGCATGAAGAGTTATGCCTCTTATAACATTTTTGTACAACTGAAACATTTCAAACATCTTCATAGGTTAATAAAACATAGGTAATACGATTTCAAGCTCACCTGGACCGAAGGTCCAGGTGAGCTATTACCATCACTTGGCGTCCGTCGTCGTCGTCTGTCGTCGTCGTCTGTTTACAATTTTTCAAAAATCTTCTCCTCTGAAACTACTGAACAGAATTTAATGAAACTTGTTGTGAATGATCCTTAGGGTGTCCTGCACCAAACTTGTGTTTCAATTTTTGATCCGTCAAAAAAGATGGCCACCGTTACTAAAAATAGACCAGGGGGGTCAGACTACTGTTTTTGGCTTATAAATCAAAAAGTATAAGAGATAGAGGAAATCTGAGGCCACGCTACTGATTCAGCATCAAAAGCTCTACCAAAGTCTCCATTTTGTCAAAGTTGTCAGATGACCCCTTATAGGGGTTACGGCCCCTTAAAGGTGAAAAATAGCATTTTTTCATGTTTTTGGCCTACAGAATGAAAACTATTGCAGATAGAGATTAGCTGTTGCTTGCTAAAATGTTCAGCTCATGATCATTTAACTCTACAAAAGTCTTCATAGGGTCGAAGTTGTCAGATGACCCCTTATAGGGGTTACGGCCCCTTAAAGGTGAAAAATAGCCATTTTCTATGTTTTTGGCCTACAGAATGAAAACTATTTCAGATAGAGATTAGCTGTTGCTTGCTTAAATGTTTAGCTCATTTAGCTCTACAAAAGTCTCCATAAGGTCGAAGTTGTCAGATGACCCCTTATAGGGGTTACGACCCCTGAAAAATAGCGATTTTTCATGTTTTTGTCCTACAGAATGAAAACTATTACAGATAGAGATTAGCTGTTGCTTGCTTAAATGTTCAGCTCATTTAGCTCTACAAAGTTCTCCAGAGGGTCGAAGTTGTCAGATGACACCTTATAGGGGTTACGGCCCTTGAAAAATAAAGATTTTTCATGTTTTTGGCCTACAGAATGAAAACCATTGCTGATAGAGATTAGCTGTTGCTTGCTTAAATGTTCAGCTCATTTAGCTCTACAAAATTGTCCATAGGGTCGAAGTTGTCAGATAACCCCTTAAAGGGGTTACGGCCACTGAAAAATAGCGTTCTTTAATTTTTTTGCCCTACAGAATGAAAACTATTGCACATAGAGATTAGCTGTTGCTTGCTTAAATGTTCAGCTCATTTAGCTCTACAAAATTCTCCAAAGGGTCGAAGTTGTCAGATGACCCCTTAAAGGTGTTACGGCCCCTGAAAAATAGCGATTTTTTATGTTTTTGGCCTACAGAATGAAAACTATTGCAGATAGAGATTAGCTGTTGCTTGCTTGAATGTTCAGCTCATTGAGCTCTACAAAATTCTCCATAGGGTCGAAGTTGTCAGATGACCCCTTATAGGTTACGGCCCCTGAAAAAAAAGCGATTGTTCATGTTTTTGGCCTACAGAATGAAAACTATTGCAGATAGAGATAAGCTGTTGCTTGCTTAAATGTTCAGCTCATTTAGCTCTACAAAAGTCTCCATAGGGTCGAAGTTGTCAGATGACTCCTTATAGGGGTTATGGCCCCTTATAGGTGAAAAATGGTGTTTTTGGCCTATAGAATGAAAACTATTGCAGGTAGAGAAAAGCTGTTGCTTGCTTAAATGTTCAGCTCATTTAGCTCTACAAAAGTATAGGGTCAACATCAAGACCAGGTGAGCGATTCAGGCTCCTAGGAGCCTCTTGTTTAAGGAACAGATTTAGAAGTCTTTAAATTGTCCTCTAAATTTTAAATAATTCATGACGGGTGGTGTTATGCAATTATGCAGGAGGTACATTACCCCAGCGGTTCAAAGCACCTTGAAATCTCATATCATGGAAACTATTTGTACTGCTGATCTATATACATGGTAATTTGTGTACTTCATGCTCGATCCAAAGCGACAGTTATTGCATTCGTGTTTTGCATCTCCGTACTCCGTAACATTGAATACTAACGAAGAGGACACACGATGTAAATGATGCCCCCACTCAATCGGCGATTGATATATGTACGTGAAATTGATGCTAGCCCTCAAGAGTTATAAAACACATACATTGACTTGCAATTGAAACTCGTATCCAATTGGCAATATTGAAACATTTATACAAGTATGCAGTGGAGGATCCATAGTAGGTATTTTGGGGTTAGAATCCCTTCCCCTTGTTTTTTTCATTGTACTAATTGACCCGGAAGACTATAGTAGATTAGATAAGACAATAAGCTAAAATCCATTTTAAAGATTCCTGGATTCGCTCTGTATGCGTACGCGTGTACTTAATGTTCGTTTCGAAATGGCAATTTTAATACATAGTGTACATGTATTTTATGCTCGTACCCAGGTGATGATAGAGAGTAATTCAATCAAATAAAAGTACTTTGTGCTACCAGGCATTACCCAAGTGGTTATTGATACATACGTGTACTGGATGCTCGTACCCAAGTGGCAATAGAAACTGTATCCCCAAACAGACAATACTTAGGGACCTTCGATCCAACAATGCCAGCGGTACATGGACCTTTATAGAAAAGAAAACATGTTTAAAGTAAAATCAAAACAGATCATGCAGCTACCTAGCAAAGACCAAAACATATAAGTAACCTTTGAATCAACCAAACAGAAGCAAAGAAAAACTACTAGAGCTCCTATTTTTGAATTTCTTAATGGACATATCCTTCTTTGAGTAAAATTTCATCAATTCTTTCATGCGGGAAGTTGCGCTTCTGAGATTTGATGATATATGTAGACAGACAGACGAACTTAGAGACAGACAAGATGATTCTTATAAATCCTTAACTTAGATCAAGCAGATTAACTTTAAACAGTAGTAAACTGCGTCCGAATCTCGTTTCGTCTAAAGTCTGAAAGGGAAAACCAAAAACAAGTAAACATGAAGAAGAAAAACACGAAGAAACAGTAAACATGATTAAGAAAAACACGAAGAAACAGTAAACATGAACAAGAAAAACACGAAGAAACAGTAAACATGAACAAGAAAAACACGAAGAAACAGTAAACATGATTAAGAAAATCACGAAGAAACAGTAAACATGAACAAGAAAAACACGAAGAAACAGTAAACATGAACAAGAAAAACAAGACGAAACAGTAAACATGAACAAGAAAAACACGAAGAAACAGACAACATCAAACACAAAAACAAATGAATAGCATTCAACTCAAGTACTAACGAGAGTGAACTCTACTGAAAGAGTAAATGTGTTGCTAACGGCCAATTCAACAATTTAAATGATTTAAGGTTAGTGAGGACACCTATCATGTGACCAAAAACAGTCAAAAATGCAAAAAAACAAGTGCAAATGTCACAAATACCTTGAAACTTGTGTTAAATAGTTTCATTTAATAAAACTTAATCAAAATAAATTAAATTTAATGCAAATAAAACAACCATTCCTTCAGAAATAAAATTATCAATTAAAACAAGGGAGATAATCCACTTGAAAAATGACAAAAAAATTACAAAGATTTGTATTGTAGACAGAAAAGTAAGCTGGTGACCCCCAGTTTTTACTGTTTTATTTCAAAATATATTGTATTTCATTGATTTTTATCAAATAAAAATAAAATTTAAATTCGTGGATTTTTTTCTGTGACAAGATTTTATGCTAATTATTTGCCCTTTCCTATATAATCTATAGTAATATGGGAAAACTTTGAGCCTAAATTTTGGGAAAACAAGCCTGGAAAGGGGGTCCAATATTTTTACACAAGATAAAGTATACACCTAACATTAATATATCAAATAATTGGACATTTCAAATTCGGCATTATTTTTGGGGTCAGGTGTCCTCACTAACCTTAATGTACGTTAACAAGGAAGCAGCATGTAAACAGTTGTGTACATAAGGTAATTTAGCAATTGAAGCCTAACATGGTGGACATACCTGAGTGAATGCCAACGCGAAGCTTGACTGCCCGATGTTCGCTCGCTAGTTTGGAGTCAGATACGTTTGCCACCATTCTAAGGGCAAAGTTGGCAATCTGTATAGCATGACGGTCTGTACTTCTATTTGGCAAACCTGTAGGAGGTGAAATGTGATAGCTCTAAAAACAGTACTTATTGTGCGTTTAAAATACATGTAGCATGTCATAATAAGCAAACGTACGCTTGGAAAATCATTCGGCTCGTCGAGATGATGTATTGCTTTATCTTAATTTGATATACAATTTGAATTTATTAAACTTGATCCTACGAAAAGGCAAAAAAACATTTTTACTATTTTGGAGAAAAAGAAATATTTAGCCTTAAAAACACAAAACGAAAAGATCAGTTATTGTACATTCGGTTAATAGAGGTAGATACAAAATTACCAGACAAGTCATATCAACCTTAACTCAGATCGATGTCGAAGAAGAAAAAATAAAATTAGGCAATACCGTACCGGATATTGTGGACTGTGATGGTTCAGAATTGTTTTGTCGGTCAAACCAGAATTTTAGATAGTAAAATCCGAGAAATATGATTTTAAAAGAGTTTTCCTTAACTTATGACTTTTGTTTTATTTATAACTATTCAGAAGATACTATATAATCTGTTTTAAACTTCTGTCGATTTTAACATTAACATACCCGAAGCAACCATAAAGCTGTCACTTATCGTTTCGACTTTGAACGCGTCGAATTCTTTCAGGGTTTTGTCGACCGTAACGTGTAGGGACGATAACATTGTAATAAGCTCCGACGGCGTCATCTCGACAATATGGTGGTCAAACCCATGTATATCAGCAAATAGGACGGTGACCGACTTGAAATATTCCGCTTCAACCTTTCTCAGGCTTTTCAGTTGATTTGCAATCAGTTTAGGTACCATCTGATACAGCAAGCCATCTTTTCTAGCCTTTTCATTGGTCAGTTCATTTGTTTTGTCAACCAGCGTCAAAGCGTAAATTTGGATACTGCTAGTAAGACTCTCCGTAGCAAGGATCACCAATGGGCACATTAGGATCACCACTACAAGCAGGACAGCATACACGGCTAGGTCAGTCGTAAGGTCCTCGATTGCGATGTCTAGAATCTTGATGACTTTCTGTGCCATCTGAGTTTGAATATCAAGAAGGGTATCAAGATATATCGTCATGTTATCGAACCAGTATCGTGATTTAGCAATATCAATTGTCGATATATTATTGTCTGACGTCTGAATTTCTGTTCGGAAACTCTCTATTATAGAGGTAATATTCGTCCCATTGTTCTGCTCGCGCAGTCCTACGTTGTATATCTGTTTGACAAATTCAGAGTACATACCGGCTGTTTTCATGTGCGCTCGGAAACTGTGGAGTCTTTTGTTATACGTTTCGAAGTAAGAATGATACTCGAATCCTCCATAGGAGTAAAATAGAGTACCTAAGGCGCGTTCGACTCCAACATTTTCTTTTGCACTGGCAAGTTTCTGGTAGGCGACAAGAATTTTCCAAACCAAAGAAAACTTGGATTCTGTAATGGTGTTGTAAAGCCAGTAGATTGTGGTATCAATAATACGTGAATAAAAGTCGATCTCTTCTTGAATGGAAAACTGGTCACGACTAAGAATTTGTCGATGTGCGGCTAGATAATCCCGAAAGTTTGCTTTTGAGAGAAACATGGCGCCATTTGCCTGATCCAGATCACCGGGCCAGTAGGACAGTCGGTCGATCGTTCGGTCAGTATTGATATATTCTGCGAGGAGGAATGTCCTTGTTTCCGGGCCAAGTTCGCTTAGATAGAGCACGCTCATATCACGTTCTACTTGCAGACGATGAACAAGTTGACCGACATCGATACTGTAGTATACAGATGATCGTTGCTGAAATAGAGTTTTACAAGAATTCGTTTTTTTCTAATACAGTACTGATTTTATGTTTAAAATATGAAGATTAAGCATTAAACTTGAGTTATCATTTCACCATAATACATTGAAATTTGATAGAGGGGTAATTTAAGTTTTCTCAAAATAGCTGACATCGAACTTCATAAAACGTATAGCAACAATTTCTGTTAAGGTAACTTTGAAGGAACCAAATACATGTAACATACAAAACAATATTCACTGTTTCACAAATGCCAAAATAGCTAAGAAACATATTAACCGAAGAATTAGAAGATTTCAATAGTCCTCATAACATGAATAGTGGGTTAAACGCCAAATATCCCTTTGGCTAACATAGTTGACCCTGTAGTTTGTCTTACCTTGTCATTTTCTGCCCGACTATTCAGAATGTCAGCCAACGTATACACGGTATACCCCCACAATCCTATAATGGGCAGGACTGTCAGACACAACATCTTAAACAGCTGCAACTTCTTGCCAGTCTTCGATAAAGGTTCATCTCTGCAGATGCCTATTTATGATTGAAATCAAACATAACGATTGTTCTCTTTGTTAAAATAGAGTTACCGTAACATAAAAAGGTAAGCTTGTACATTTGTGGGAAAGGGATCCTTGAATAGTCGTATACAGGCCTCTTTTTAGACCAGATACGGGGTAAGAAAAAACAAAGAAATAGCTATAGTTGTTTATGTTGAGCGTAGACCATTACAACATAATTAAGGGTCCATAGTTTTTTCAGTCTTTGTTTCTCGTCTGTTCGTCACTCCTCGGGTTCTTGGCTAAGGTTTATCTTTGTATTACACAGACTTATTGTAAAGTGAAAGCTTTTTTTAGTGGTCATACAAGTCAAAGAAATATGGCCCGATTGGTCATAAGGTTTTACCATAATGAGGAATTTGGATATTTTTTATCACCATATATATGGAGCTCTTCATTTTGTCTTAATTTGATAGGAGCATGTGAAGTTAATCATATCATAAAATATAACTTTACCTCTCCCGAATAAAGGCGGTTGTACGACATCGAGAATGTCCGACGTTTCGTCTTGGATATCTTCGCTGCATATTAGGTTTGTCGAGCCTGAGAGATTTAACTCACTCGCCTTTTGGTCTGTCATTTCTGTAACTGAAACGAATAAAAAAGGACTTAAGATACAACATACCAAAGCGAGTATGATAACGGTTAATTCAGTTATGTACAGAAGCATATTTGCAAGAGTAGCTTAAAGTATCATCTGTAGCATTAAAATTGCCGGGAAATTTTTTTCGCGAGGTTCTAATTTTCGATATATTCGCGACCATTATTCTGTCGCAATATATTGAACCCGCGTAATATATAATCAATATTAATTTGTATAGAGAATATAATGAAATCGCGAAACTAAACGCAGCGTGAATAAAAACTAGCTCATTTGATATGAAATCGCGAAATTTGCAGGCAGCGAAAATTACCCCCTATACAGGAAACATTATCAGTTCAAATCTATCGGTAAAAGAATTGAAAATAATTACTCAAACCCAAAACATGCGGGCGGGGAAGCAGTATCCAGCACCAAGGATATCGACCATGTGCAACACAAAAACCCGGTGTTTTGAAATAGTGCTGATATCAATATTTTATTTTTGGTCATTTTGTGTTTAGAATTGAATGAGCTAAACTTTGATGAGCGCATAATTGGTTTAACAAAGAGTTTTAGTATTGTTCATCCTTTAGTTACTGAATTTGACCGACATCAAATCTATCGTTGGCAACGTGACGGATGTGCACTTATATATTGATCAAAATCAATCATGAACTGCTTACTCTTCCGGAGCACCTGAGTTAAATCTGGTTAGACTTTCGAGAATTTGCGTTGCTGATTGCGGTTTAGTTGTTATGTGTGTGAGTTTTTTGTGGTTTTTATCGATGGTTTTACATGTATGGAAGACAAAGAATCAGTAAAATTGTAAACTGAGGGAAAAGGTAGGTAGGGCCACTACTTGAATTGGGGTCCCACGAAAGTATTTCTTAAAAAACCTATATAGCGTTGCACGGGCATAAAACACCAACTCACGCACTAAATGCATGAAGCGTGGCAGTCTACCCACACGCTTCAAGTGCCCATCATGGTCAGCGGTCAGGATTTCTGTATTTATATACATGTAAGACAATCTCCACGGACAAAGACCTTGGTCTCTCCAGGCACCGAGCACTACATCGCTACAATTGTAACGCGACTAATTTCAAAATCCAAAGAAGCTTGTTACGAAAACCTATGACTTATTGACCACTAGACTTGCGCGAAACAACAAAATAAGACAATTACCATGAAAATCTGCAAATAAGAAATTTAAGGTTTTCGACATAAAATGGAAAAATAACAAAGACTGAGTTATATCATTCGTCAAACGTTCACAAATGTCCTATTGTTGCTATTCCTATTTGTACATTTTTTTCTACTTTGTACATGTAGTTGTACAAGTAAATGTTATAAAAATATAATACTTACATAGACCAGAAGTGTAAAGTTGTGTTTGTCTAAGCAGGCAAAATGTGTTGTGTGTTCTATTTTCTTTAACTTGTGAAATTTCAAAATATTGATTTTTAGCATTATTTTATGATAAAAATATGAGGTGTGAAGTCGCTATCGTTTCGTTTCTATGACAATAAAGAGAATTAACTTTATAATAAACATGTTTTGTAGATATTTGCTTATACTTAAACAATGTTTTTTTTTTCACTTTTTGAAACTACTGCAAAATTAAACTACATTAAGCATGGTTTTAATTCAAAATGTCTTTTTTTTTAAGTTTGTTTGTACGAATATCTGCATTTCATAAATAGCTCTTTCTGTTTATTGATAATAAGATTTAGAGTTTGCTTCTGTTTTTTGTTTTTTCGTGAAAGCTATATTGAGCTAATGTTTTTACGTTCTTGTTAAAAAAAAAACGGATTTGAAAAGTCCTAATCCTCTCTCTCTCTAGCTCCTTCGTCTCCCTTCCTTATTAACTTTTGACATATTACCATCTTTTGACGTCCGTAGTCATCGTCCGTTCACAATTTTCCAAGAATTTTCTCATATCAAATTACTGCGTAGAATTTAATTTAACTTGCTACAATTGCTCCTAATGGTATCCTGTAAAAATGTTATGTTTCAATTTGATATTTAACCGTTTAAAAATTAACCACTATTACTAAACACTTTAACGTTTGAAATAATAAATTTAAATGACTTATACATTTATATGTAACTCAGAAACTATAATAGATACATTGATAGAAAAAAATCAAATGAACCTTTGAGGCTTTGGAAATAAGAGTTCAATAACAGTTTTCAATGAACCTTTGAGGCTTTAGAAATAAGAGTTCAGTAACAGTTTTTATTCAAACAAAGTTGTCAGAACTCAGATGATCCCTGGTAGCAGTAAATTTGGTATATTTGGGTTATAACCTTAAATTTGGCTTACAGAATGAAAACATTGGCAAACAGAAATAAATTGTTTTCCTTGATAAATTCACCTAAAAAGGCTCTTCAAACAATCCGTGTCATGGTTTTGTCTGACACTAGAAACTTGTACCTACAAGGTGAGCGATTCAGACTTCTGTGACCTCTTATAATAGTTTCAATCAATTTTGGGCCTTTCTTTCTCTGGCAAGCAGTATAATATTTGCGGGAAACACTTAACTTATTTGGCGACGTGGTCATAAAGGAAGTGCATCCGATGTTACATTCTTTTCAAGTTTAGTTGCATATCTGAATACCGATCAACTGTTACAGTTGATATCTTTTCTAGCATCTATACTGTCAGGCTACTTCTGAAAACTTTAGAACTGTTCTGCCCCCTGACAGTTCTGGGGTGGAACGGTCATAAACTATTCTAACCCAAGACACTCTTTTAATCTGTTCTAGTCCATGACATTTCTACAACTATTCTAAGTATGGCAGTTCGTTATTGGCAGGTATTCAAAATTGTACATAATTGCCGAAATTGCATGTGTATTTTCGTTAAGTAATTGTTATTTGATTTATCTATTCATCTTTCCTGAAGAATATTATGTTATATACTTAGTAGCAATGCTATTATCATGATTTTTTTTTTCTTTTGGCCTTTTTCTACTTGCGATATTTTGATTGCTAAATTGACAACCCTTTGCTTCCTTCGCACTTGTAAGACAAAATCTACTGTCATAATTCACGGAAGAAATTATGATACCCCCATCAACGTATTTTGGTTTGGTAGCTACTGAAAAACAAACTTAGATTTCATTTCATTTACGTAACAACTGCCCAAACTTGTAATCAAATCAATTGAAGTGTTTTTAAATATTTGTCCTGGAAACAGTTGGGGAACCCAGACGGACGGACATAGAACGGAACGGAGGGTGCAACATCATGTACTTTAAAAGGACATTGAACAATAATTTTCATGGGTACATTTTGCAAATCAAGATTTCATTTAGAAACAAATGGATTTTATCTTTATACGTGGAGTAATACTGACATTTTAATGAAGTTCGCACTTTAACAAACGTATAATATACTTCACCAATGTCTAAAGTGTGATAATTACTGCTTAGTATTAAAACGGAAGAATTAGTTTGTCTATTGAGGTGTGTAAAAGCTATCCTCTTCTTCTCGTGGGATTGCTAGTTGCATGTAAAAACATTAAGACGTTTAAAATTGTTCTTATGTTTGCTTCTCCTATATAAGCGCTTTGTTTTTCGGTTATTTAGATCTTTGTTCCAGGCCCTTTATCTTGTTTATTAACGCAAGTATTTATTTCGGAAATATATTGGTTTCTTTTTCATTAGACTTTTTTCATTTCGCTCAAGCTTGGCTGGTTCATTCCAGAAATTAAATTGAAGAATCATGTTCATAGATTTTAACTAGTGTTTATGCAATTTTATCAATTGGTTTGCACCTTTATTTGTGTATGTACAATTATACAAAAGGGCAATATTGGAAAAGGGTCTTTAAGTTTGTTCAAATTATTACTTTTTGAAAGTCTTTGTCAACCCTTCATTTATTATTGAAGATCAAAAAACAGCTTTTATTTGATAAACATATTAATTCCTCCATGATATCTTTACTTGATCTTTAGCTGTCTTTGTATGTTACTAGGACAGACGTTGTTAGAATAGACCTTAAATGTCGGGGTTATGCTCAAAAAGGTTTATATAGAAAGACTCGCTGTGTACCATGAAACTTGGAACCACCTACCGTTGTCAGCAAAGTATTCTATCAACCCAACACCTTCGCACTTCAGGTTGGAATAAAAGAGATAGAGACAGAAAAAAATGAAATAAAATAAAATCATTTAAATGTGGCTTGTAACTCAACAACTATATATAATAAATAGGAAAAATCGAAGCACCATCCATAAGGATTATGGCCCTTTAACTAAACAAAATAGCGGAATTTAATGCTTCGCCCTATACAATGGCAGGGGCGGATCCAGAAAATTTAAGGTAGTAAGACACAGTTCGGTTTTGTTTACAAGTTAGTTTCGGAGAGTGACATCCTAGAATTTCTAAAGTAAAATACAAATTTCGAATTTAAGTAGCTATAAATTAAGAATGCCTTATAATTTAGTAACGAAAGTGTGCTCAACTGATAGGGAATCTTTCAGAGGTAATATTTTTGACAAAGTATAAAAATATTCGAAAAAACGGAAGTTTAGCGTCCCTTTTCCGGCATGGTGTCATTTTTATTTTACCGATCTTTTGAACGTTTTTATTAATGCTTGTTTTTAAGGTAAAAAATGCGACGTCATTTCTTGAAAAAATAAGCCGGTCGATGTATAGGTTTTTTACTTTTAATAAACAGCCAAGTTTATGTACTTTCAGAGCATGTATAGCACTATAGAGGATTTAGTGCAGGTTTGAGTCTAATCTAGGCTTGAATTATGGTAAAAATGTGTAAATTTTAGTGTTTTTGCATATATAATTTGTTTTCGGAGTTATCGGGTTGTAATGAAAAGATCTTATTTTTGTAAGTAACAACTAACTGGAAGATAATCTATGGAATGTAAGGAATTCAACGATGTATGATAAGTGTTTATAAGGTTAAATATAGTTTAAGAATAGTTATTGGAAGGAGCATATGTGCTGCAAAGCTATGAACGTTTCTGACGTTTCATCTAGAAGTGTGTTTTACTACCATTAACGTAATTGTCAACAATTATACTAGCATTGAACTCGAACTAAATACCCATGTTAATTGGTGGAATTAAAGCTATACCAATATACAACAGATTAGTTTTTAAAACAATTGGAAAATATTAGTTGTCTTGGAAAAAAGGCCATAGCAACCAAAACAGCATATTTTAAATATTTCGAGCGAAAACATTACGTAACGTTTTGCCAACTTTTCAGCTACATCATTCTGTTTTTATAAAGGTGAAAACGACCAAATGGACAAAATCTCTTTAAAATAAAGTTAATGTATGGATACTTATTTATTTGCTGAACTTTTTCGACAAAACTCCGTATTTTTATGCAAAATGTGACGATTTTGTCTCTTAGGAACACGATATTCAACATTGTCGTACTTGGTCTTTACTTTGCAAACTGTGTTAATTTGATATAGGTAAAATCTCCCCGGACTTTAAAAAATAATCAATTAAAAGGTAAATATCCATTATTTTATATATAAATAACAAAAATGTGTAAAAATGTTGATTTTCATCTAAGAAACAAAAAGACACCATGATATGATATACTTTTCAAAAAATATTGCAAAACTACGGTCAAAAGTGAAAATAGGGTTCCAACTTTGACTGGCCATAACTTGGCTTATATATGACCTAAAATAAATTGCCAAATATCATTTTGTTCCAAATATAATCAAGTTTTGAAATATACAAAACACTTACAAACATAAAAAAATGTTTATCTATTAAGGTAGTAAGACACAGTTCGGTTTTGTTTACAAGTTAGTTTCGGAGAGTGACATCCTAGAATTTCTAAAGTAAAATACAAATTTCGAATTTAAGTAGCTATAAATTAAGAATGCCTTATAATTTAGTAACGAAAGTGTGCTCAACTGATAGGGAATCTTTCAGAGGTAATATTTTTGACAAAGTATAAAAATATTCGAAAAAACGGAAGTTTAGCGTCCCTTTTCCGGCATGGTGTCATTTTTATTTTACCGATCTTTTGAACGTTTTTATTAATGCTTGTTTTTAAGGTAAAAAATGCGACGTCATTTCTTGAAAAAATAAGCCGGTCGATGTATAGGTTTTTTACTTTTAATAAACAGCCAAGTTTATGTACTTTCAGAGCATGTATAGCACTATAGAGGATTTAGTGCAGGTTTGAGTCTAATCTAGGCTTGAATTATGGTAAAAATGTGTAAATTTTAGTGTTTTTGCATATATAATTTGTTTTCGGAGTTATCGGGTTGTAATGAAAAGATCTTATTTTTGTAAGTAACAACTAACTGGAAGATAATCTATGGAATGTAAGGAATTCAACGATGTATGATAAGTGTTTATAAGGTTAAATATAGTTTAAGAATAGTTATTGGAAGGAGCATATGTGCTGCAAAGCTATGAACGTTTCTGACGTTTCATCTAGAAGTGTGTTTTACTACCATTAACGTAATTGTCAACAATTATACTAGCATTGAACTCGAACTAAATACCCATGTTAATTGGTGGAATTAAAGCTATACCAATATACAACAGATTAGTTTTTAAAACAATTGGAAAATATTAGTTGTCTTGGAAAAAAGGCCATAGCAACCAAAACAGCATATTTTAAATATTTCGAGCGAAAACATTACGTAACGTTTTGCCAACTTTTCAGCTACATCATTCTGTTTTTATAAAGGTGAAAACGACCAAATGGACAAAATCTCTTTAAAATAAAGTTAATGTATGGATACTTATTTATTTGCTGAACTTTTTCGACAAAACTCCGTATTTTTATGCAAAATGTGACGATTTTGTCTCTTAGGAACACGATATTCAACATTGTCGTACTTGGTCTTTACTTTGCAAACTGTGTTAATTTGATATAGGTAAAATCTCCCCGGACTTTAAAAAATAATCAATTAAAAGGTAAATATCCATTATTTTATATATAAATAACAAAAATGTGTAAAAATGTTGATTTTCATCTAAGAAACAAAAAGACACCATGATATGATATACTTTTCAAAAAATATTGCAAAACTACGGTCAAAAGTGAAAATAGGGTTCCAACTTTGACTGGCCATAACTTGGCTTATATATGACCTAAAATAAATTGCCAAATATCATTTTGTTCCAAATATAATCAAGTTTTGAAATATACAAAACACTTACAAACATAAAAAAATGTTTATCTATTAAGGTAGTAAGACACAGTTCGGTTTTGTTTACAAGTTAGTTTCGGAGAGTGACATCCTAGAATTTCTAAAGTAAAATACAAATTTCGAATTTAAGTAGCTATAAATTAAGAATGCCTTATAATTTAGTAACGAAAGTGTGCTCAACTGATAGGGAATCTTTCAGAGGTAATATTTTTGACAAAGTATAAAAATATTCGAAAAAACGGAAGTTTAGCGTCCCTTTTCCGGCATGGTGTCATTTTTATTTTACCGATCTTTTGAACGTTTTTATTAATGCTTGTTTTTAAGGTAAAAAATGCGACGTCATTTCTTGAAAAAATAAGCCGGTCGATGTATAGGTTTTTTACTTTTAATAAACAGCCAAGTTTATGTACTTTCAGAGCATGTATAGCACTATAGAGGATTTAGTGCAGGTTTGAGTCTAATCTAGGCTTGAATTATGGTAAAAATGTGTAAATTTTAGTGTTTTTGCATATATAATTTGTTTTCGGAGTTATCGGGTTGTAATGAAAAGATCTTATTTTTGTAAGTAACAACTAACTGGAAGATAATCTATGGAATGTAAGGAATTCAACGATGTATGATAAGTGTTTATAAGGTTAAATATAGTTTAAGAATAGTTATTGGAAGGAGCATATGTGCTGCAAAGCTATGAACGTTTCTGACGTTTCATCTAGAAGTGTGTTTTACTACCATTAACGTAATTGTCAACAATTATACTAGCATTGAACTCGAACTAAATACCCATGTTAATTGGTGGAATTAAAGCTATACCAATATACAACAGATTAGTTTTTAAAACAATTGGAAAATATTAGTTGTCTTGGAAAAAAGGCCATAGCAACCAAAACAGCATATTTTAAATATTTCGAGCGAAAACATTACGTAACGTTTTGCCAACTTTTCAGCTACATCATTCTGTTTTTATAAAGGTGAAAACGACCAAATGGACAAAATCTCTTTAAAATAAAGTTAATGTATGGATACTTATTTATTTGCTGAACTTTTTCGACAAAACTCCGTATTTTTATGCAAAATGTGACGATTTTGTCTCTTAGGAACACGATATTCAACATTGTCGTACTTGGTCTTTACTTTGCAAACTGTGTTAATTTGATATAGGTAAAATCTCCCCGGACTTTAAAAAATAATCAATTAAAAGGTAAATATCCATTATTTTATATATAAATAACAAAAATGTGTAAAAATGTTGATTTTCATCTAAGAAACAAAAAGACACCATGATATGATATACTTTTCAAAAAATATTGCAAAACTACGGTCAAAAGTGAAAATAGGGTTCCAACTTTGACTGGCCATAACTTGGCTTATATATGACCTAAAATAAATTGCCAAATATCATTTTGTTCCAAATATAATCAAGTTTTGAAATATACAAAACACTTACAAACATAAAAAAATGTTTATCTATTAAGGTAGTAAGACACAGTTCGGTTTTGTTTACAAGTTAGTTTCGGAGAGTGACATCCTAGAATTTCTAAAGTAAAATACAAATTTCGAATTTAAGTAGCTATAAATTAAGAATGCCTTATAATTTAGTAACGAAAGTGTGCTCAACTGATAGGGAATCTTTCAGAGGTAATATTTTTGACAAAGTATAAAAATATTCGAAAAAACGGAAGTTTAGCGTCCCTTTTCCGGCATGGTGTCATTTTTATTTTACCGATCTTTTGAACGTTTTTATTAATGCTTGTTTTTAAGGTAAAAAATGCGACGTCATTTCTTGAAAAAATAAGCCGGTCGATGTATAGGTTTTTTACTTTTAATAAACAGCCAAGTTTATGTACTTTCAGAGCATGTATAGCACTATAGAGGATTTAGTGCAGGTTTGAGTCTAATCTAGGCTTGAATTATGGTAAAAATGTGTAAATTTTAGTGTTTTTGCATATATAATTTGTTTTCGGAGTTATCGGGTTGTAATGAAAAGATCTTATTTTTGTAAGTAACAACTAACTGGAAGATAATCTATGGAATGTAAGGAATTCAACGATGTATGATAAGTGTTTATAAGGTTAAATATAGTTTAAGAATAGTTATTGGAAGGGGCATATGTGCTGCAAAGCTATGAACGTTTCTGACGTTTCATCTAGAAGTGTGTTTTACTACCATTAACGTAATTGTCAACAATTATACTAGCATTGAACTCGAACTAAATACCCATGTTAATTGGTGGAATTAAAGCTATACCAATATACAACAGATTAGTTTTTAAAACAATTGGAAAATATTAGTTGTCTTGGAAAAAAGGCCATAGCAACCAAAACAGCATATTTTAAATATTTCGAGCGAAAACATTACGTAACGTTTTGCCAACTTTTCAGCTACATCATTCTGTTTTTATAAAGGTGAAAACGACCAAATGGACAAAATCTCTTTAAAATAAAGTTAATGTATGGATACTTATTTATTTGCTGAACTTTTTCGACAAAACTCCGTATTTTTATGCAAAATGTGACGATTTTGTCTCTTAGGAACACGATATTCAACATTGTCGTACTTGGTCTTTACTTTGCAAACTGTGTTAATTTGATATAGGTAAAATCTCCCCGGACTTTAAAAAATAATCAATTAAAAGGTAAATATCCATTATTTTATATATAAATAACAAAAATGTGTAAAAATGTTGATTTTCATCTAAGAAACAAAAAGACACCATGATATGATATACTTTTCAAAAAATATTGCAAAACTACGGTCAAAAGTGAAAATAGGGTTCCAACTTTGACTGGCCATAACTTGGCTTATATATGACCTAAAATAAATTGCCAAATATCATTTTGTTCCAAATATAATCAAGTTTTGAAATATACAAAACACTTACAAACATAAAAAAATGTTTATCTATTAAGGTAGTAAGACACAGTTCGGTTTTGTTTACAAGTTAGTTTCGGAGAGTGACATCCTAGAATTTCTAAAGTAAAATACAAATTTCGAATTTAAGTAGCTATAAATTAAGAATGCCTTATAATTTAGTAACGAAAGTGTGCTCAACTGATAGGGAATCTTTCAGAGGTAATATTTTTGACAAAGTATAAAAATATTCGAAAAAACGGAAGTTTAGCGTCCCTTTTCCGGCATGGTGTCATTTTTATTTTACCGATCTTTTGAACGTTTTTATTAATGCTTGTTTTTAAGGTAAAAAATGCGACGTCATTTCTTGAAAAAATAAGCCGGTCGATGTATAGGTTTTTTACTTTTAATAAACAGCCAAGTTTATGTACTTTCAGAGCATGTATAGCACTATAGAGGATTTAGTGCAGGTTTGAGTCTAATCTAGGCTTGAATTATGGTAAAAATGTGTAAATTTTAGTGTTTTTGCATATATAATTTGTTTTCGGAGTTATCGGGTTGTAATGAAAAGATCTTATTTTTGTAAGTAACAACTAACTGGAAGATAATCTATGGAATGTAAGGAATTCAACGATGTATGATAAGTGTTTATAAGGTTAAATATAGTTTAAGAATAGTTATTGGAAGGGGCATATGTGCTGCAAAGCTATGAACGTTTCTGACGTTTCATCTAGAAGTGTGTTTTACTACCATTAACGTAATTGTCAACAATTATACTAGCATTGAACTCGAACTAAATACCCATGTTAATTGGTGGAATTAAAGCTATACCAATATACAACAGATTAGTTTTTAAAACAATTGGAAAATATTAGTTGTCTTGGAAAAAAGGCCATAGCAACCAAAACAGCATATTTTAAATATTTCGAGCGAAAACATTACGTAACGTTTTGCCAACTTTTCAGCTACATCATTCTGTTTTTATAAAGGTGAAAACGACCAAATGGACAAAATCTCTTTAAAATAAAGTTAATGTATGGATACTTATTTATTTGCTGAACTTTTTCGACAAAACTCCGTATTTTTATGCAAAATGTGACGATTTTGTCTCTTAGGAACACGATATTCAACATTGTCGTACTTGGTCTTTACTTTGCAAACTGTGTTAATTTGATATAGGTAAAATCTCCCCGGACTTTAAAAAATAATCAATTAAAAGGTAAATATCCATTATTTTATATATAAATAACAAAAATGTGTAAAAATGTTGATTTTCATCTAAGAAACAAAAAGACACCATGATATGATATACTTTTCAAAAAATATTGCAAAACTACGGTCAAAAGTGAAAATAGGGTTCCAACTTTGACTGGCCATAACTTGGCTTATATATGACCTAAAATAAATTGCCAAATATCATTTTGTTCCAAATATAATCAAGTTTTGAAATATACAAAACACTTACAAACATAAAAAAATGTTTATCTATTAAGGTAGTAAGACACAGTTCGGTTTTGTTTACAAGTTAGTTTCGGAGAGTGACATCCTAGAATTTCTAAAGTAAAATACAAATTTCGAATTTAAGTAGCTATAAATTAAGAATGCCTTATAATTTAGTAACGAAAGTGTGCTCAACTGATAGGGAATCTTTCAGAGGTAATATTTTTGACAAAGTATAAAAATATTCGAAAAAACGGAAGTTTAGCGTCCCTTTTCCGGCATGGTGTCATTTTTATTTTACCGATCTTTTGAACGTTTTTATTAATGCTTGTTTTTAAGGTAAAAAATGCGACGTCATTTCTTGAAAAAATAAGCCGGTCGATGTATAGGTTTTTTACTTTTAATAAACAGCCAAGTTTATGTACTTTCAGAGCATGTATAGCACTATAGAGGATTTAGTGCAGGTTTGAGTCTAATCTAGGCTTGAATTATGGTAAAAATGTGTAAATTTTAGTGTTTTTGCATATATAATTTGTTTTCGGAGTTATCGGGTTGTAATGAAAAGATCTTATTTTTGTAAGTAACAACTAACTGGAAGATAATCTATGGAATGTAAGGAATTCAACGATGTATGATAAGTGTTTATAAGGTTAAATATAGTTTAAGAATAGTTATTGGAAGGAGCATATGTGCTGCAAAGCTATGAACGTTTCTGACGTTTCATCTAGAAGTGTGTTTTACTACCATTAACGTAATTGTCAACAATTATACTAGCATTGAACTCGAACTAAATACCCATGTTAATTGGTGGAATTAAAGCTATACCAATATACAACAGATTAGTTTTTAAAACAATTGGAAAATATTAGTTGTCTTGGAAAAAAGGCCATAGCAACCAAAACAGCATATTTTAAATATTTCGAGCGAAAACATTACGTAACGTTTTGCCAACTTTTCAGCTACATCATTCTGTTTTTATAAAGGTGAAAACGACCAAATGGACAAAATCTCTTTAAAATAAAGTTAATGTATGGATACTTATTTATTTGCTGAACTTTTTCGACAAAACTCCGTATTTTTATGCAAAATGTGACGATTTTGTCTCTTAGGAACACGATATTCAACATTGTCGTACTTGGTCTTTACTTTGCAAACTGTGTTAATTTGATATAGGTAAAATCTCCCCGGACTTTAAAAAATAATCAATTAAAAGGTAAATATCCATTATTTTATATATAAATAACAAAAATGTGTAAAAATGTTGATTTTCATCTAAGAAACAAAAAGACACCATGATATGATATACTTTTCAAAAAATATTGCAAAACTACGGTCAAAAGTGAAAATAGGGTTCCAACTTTGACTGGCCATAACTTGGCTTATATATGACCTAAAATAAATTGCCAAATATCATTTTGTTCCAAATATAATCAAGTTTTGAAATATACAAAACACTTACAAACATAAAAAAATGTTTATCTATTAAGGTAGTAAGACACAGTTCGGTTTTGTTTACAAGTTAGTTTCGGAGAGTGACATCCTAGAATTTCTAAAGTAAAATACAAATTTCGAATTTAAGTAGCTATAAATTAAGAATGCCTTATAATTTAGTAACGAAAGTGTGCTCAACTGATAGGGAATCTTTCAGAGGTAATATTTTTGACAAAGTATAAAAATATTCGAAAAAACGGAAGTTTAGCGTCCCTTTTCCGGCATGGTGTCATTTTTATTTTACCGATCTTTTGAACGTTTTTATTAATGCTTGTTTTTAAGGTAAAAAATGCGACGTCATTTCTTGAAAAAATAAGCCGGTCGATGTATAGGTTTTTTACTTTTAATAAACAGCCAAGTTTATGTACTTTCAGAGCATGTATAGCACTATAGAGGATTTAGTGCAGGTTTGAGTCTAATCTAGGCTTGAATTATGGTAAAAATGTGTAAATTTTAGTGTTTTTGCATATATAATTTGTTTTCGGAGTTATCGGGTTGTAATGAAAAGATCTTATTTTTGTAAGTAACAACTAACTGGAAGATAATCTATGGAATGTAAGGAATTCAACGATGTATGATAAGTGTTTATAAGGTTAAATATAGTTTAAGAATAGTTATTGGAAGGAGCATATGTGCTGCAAAGCTATGAACGTTTCTGACGTTTCATCTAGAAGTGTGTTTTACTACCATTAACGTAATTGTCAACAATTATACTAGCATTGAACTCGAACTAAATACCCATGTTAATTGGTGGAATTAAAGCTATACCAATATACAACAGATTAGTTTTTAAAACAATTGGAAAATATTAGTTGTCTTGGAAAAAAGGCCATAGCAACCAAAACAGCATATTTTAAATATTTCGAGCGAAAACATTACGTAACGTTTTGCCAACTTTTCAGCTACATCATTCTGTTTTTATAAAGGTGAAAACGACCAAATGGACAAAATCTCTTTAAAATAAAGTTAATGTATGGATACTTATTTATTTGCTGAACTTTTTCGACAAAACTCCGTATTTTTATGCAAAATGTGACGATTTTGTCTCTTAGGAACACGATATTCAACATTGTCGTACTTGGTCTTTACTTTGCAAACTGTGTTAATTTGATATAGGTAAAATCTCCCCGGACTTTAAAAAATAATCAATTAAAAGGTAAATATCCATTATTTTATATATAAATAACAAAAATGTGTAAAAATGTTGATTTTCATCTAAGAAACAAAAAGACACCATGATATGATATACTTTTCAAAAAATATTGCAAAACTACGGTCAAAAGTGAAAATAGGGTTCCAACTTTGACTGGCCATAACTTGGCTTATATATGACCTAAAATAAATTGCCAAATATCATTTTGTTCCAAATATAATCAAGTTTTGAAATATACAAAACACTTACAAACATAAAAAAATGTTTATCTATTAAGGTAGTAAGACACAGTTCGGTTTTGTTTACAAGTTAGTTTCGGAGAGTGACATCCTAGAATTTCTAAAGTAAAATACAAATTTCGAATTTAAGTAGCTATAAATTAAGAATGCCTTATAATTTAGTAACGAAAGTGTGCTCAACTGATAGGGAATCTTTCAGAGGTAATATTTTTGACAAAGTATAAAAATATTCGAAAAAACGGAAGTTTAGCGTCCCTTTTCCGGCATGGTGTCATTTTTATTTTACCGATCTTTTGAACGTTTTTATTAATGCTTGTTTTTAAGGTAAAAAATGCGACGTCATTTCTTGAAAAAATAAGCCGGTCGATGTATAGGTTTTTTACTTTTAATAAACAGCCAAGTTTATGTACTTTCAGAGCATGTATAGCACTATAGAGGATTTAGTGCAGGTTTGAGTCTAATCTAGGCTTGAATTATGGTAAAAATGTGTAAATTTTAGTGTTTTTGCATATATAATTTGTTTTCGGAGTTATCGGGTTGTAATGAAAAGATCTTATTTTTGTAAGTAACAACTAACTGGAAGATAATCTATGGAATGTAAGGAATTCAACGATGTATGATAAGTGTTTATAAGGTTAAATATAGTTTAAGAATAGTTATTGGAAGGAGCATATGTGCTGCAAAGCTATGAACGTTTCTGACGTTTCATCTAGAAGTGTGTTTTACTACCATTAACGTAATTGTCAACAATTATACTAGCATTGAACTCGAACTAAATACCCATGTTAATTGGTGGAATTAAAGCTATACCAATATACAACAGATTAGTTTTTAAAACAATTGGAAAATATTAGTTGTCTTGGAAAAAAGGCCATAGCAACCAAAACAGCATATTTTAAATATTTCGAGCGAAAACATTACGTAACGTTTTGCCAACTTTTCAGCTACATCATTCTGTTTTTATAAAGGTGAAAACGACCAAATGGACAAAATCTCTTTAAAATAAAGTTAATGTATGGATACTTATTTATTTGCTGAACTTTTTCGACAAAACTCCGTATTTTTATGCAAAATGTGACGATTTTGTCTCTTAGGAACACGATATTCAACATTGTCGTACTTGGTCTTTACTTTGCAAACTGTGTTAATTTGATATAGGTAAAATCTCCCCGGACTTTAAAAAATAATCAATTAAAAGGTAAATATCCATTATTTTATATATAAATAACAAAAATGTGTAAAAATGTTGATTTTCATCTAAGAAACAAAAAGACACCATGATATGATATACTTTTCAAAAAATATTGCAAAACTACGGTCAAAAGTGAAAATAGGGTTCCAACTTTGACTGGCCATAACTTGGCTTATATATGACCTAAAATAAATTGCCAAATATCATTTTGTTCCAAATATAATCAAGTTTTGAAATATACAAAACACTTACAAACATAAAAAAATGTTTATCTATTAAGGTAGTAAGACACAGTTCGGTTTTGTTTACAAGTTAGTTTCGGAGAGTGACATCCTAGAATTTCTAAAGTAAAATACAAATTTCGAATTTAAGTAGCTATAAATTAAGAATGCCTTATAATTTAGTAACGAAAGTGTGCTCAACTGATAGGGAATCTTTCAGAGGTAATATTTTTGACAAAGTATAAAAATATTCGAAAAAACGGAAGTTTAGCGTCCCTTTTCCGGCATGGTGTCATTTTTATTTTACCGATCTTTTGAACGTTTTTATTAATGCTTGTTTTTAAGGTAAAAAATGCGACGTCATTTCTTGAAAAAATAAGCCGGTCGATGTATAGGTTTTTTACTTTTAATAAACAGCCAAGTTTATGTACTTTCAGAGCATGTATAGCACTATAGAGGATTTAGTGCAGGTTTGAGTCTAATCTAGGCTTGAATTATGGTAAAAATGTGTAAATTTTAGTGTTTTTGCATATATAATTTGTTTTCGGAGTTATCGGGTTGTAATGAAAAGATCTTATTTTTGTAAGTAACAACTAACTGGAAGATAATCTATGGAATGTAAGGAATTCAACGATGTATGATAAGTGTTTATAAGGTTAAATATAGTTTAAGAATAGTTATTGGAAGGAGCATATGTGCTGCAAAGCTATGAACGTTTCTGACGTTTCATCTAGAAGTGTGTTTTACTACCATTAACGTAATTGTCAACAATTATACTAGCATTGAACTCGAACTAAATACCCATGTTAATTGGTGGAATTAAAGCTATACCAATATACAACAGATTAGTTTTTAAAACAATTGGAAAATATTAGTTGTCTTGGAAAAAAGGCCATAGCAACCAAAACAGCATATTTTAAATATTTCGAGCGAAAACATTACGTAACGTTTTGCCAACTTTTCAGCTACATCATTCTGTTTTTATAAAGGTGAAAACGACCAAATGGACAAAATCTCTTTAAAATAAAGTTAATGTATGGATACTTATTTATTTGCTGAACTTTTTCGACAAAACTCCGTATTTTTATGCAAAATGTGACGATTTTGTCTCTTAGGAACACGATATTCAACATTGTCGTACTTGGTCTTTACTTTGCAAACTGTGTTAATTTGATATAGGTAAAATCTCCCCGGACTTTAAAAAATAATCAATTAAAAGGTAAATATCCATTATTTTATATATAAATAACAAAAATGTGTAAAAATGTTGATTTTCATCTAAGAAACAAAAAGACACCATGATATGATATACTTTTCAAAAAATATTGCAAAACTACGGTCAAAAGTGAAAATAGGGTTCCAACTTTGACTGGCCATAACTTGGCTTATATATGACCTAAAATAAATTGCCAAATATCATTTTGTTCCAAATATAATCAAGTTTTGAAATATACAAAACACTTACAAACATAAAAAAATGTTTATCTATTAAGGTAGTAAGACACAGTTCGGTTTTGTTTACAAGTTAGTTTCGGAGAGTGACATCCTAGAATTTCTAAAGTAAAATACAAATTTCGAATTTAAGTAGCTATAAATTAAGAATGCCTTATAATTTAGTAACGAAAGTGTGCTCAACTGATAGGGAATCTTTCAGAGGTAATATTTTTGACAAAGTATAAAAATATTCGAAAAAACGGAAGTTTAGCGTCCCTTTTCCGGCATGGTGTCATTTTTATTTTACCGATCTTTTGAACGTTTTTATTAATGCTTGTTTTTAAGGTAAAAAATGCGACGTCATTTCTTGAAAAAATAAGCCGGTCGATGTATAGGTTTTTTACTTTTAATAAACAGCCAAGTTTATGTACTTTCAGAGCATGTATAGCACTATAGAGGATTTAGTGCAGGTTTGAGTCTAATCTAGGCTTGAATTATGGTAAAAATGTGTAAATTTTAGTGTTTTTGCATATATAATTTGTTTTCGGAGTTATCGGGTTGTAATGAAAAGATCTTATTTTTGTAAGTAACAACTAACTGGAAGATAATCTATGGAATGTAAGGAATTCAACGATGTATGATAAGTGTTTATAAGGTTAAATATAGTTTAAGAATAGTTATTGGAAGGAGCATATGTGCTGCAAAGCTATGAACGTTTCTGACGTTTCATCTAGAAGTGTGTTTTACTACCATTAACGTAATTGTCAACAATTATACTAGCATTGAACTCGAACTAAATACCCATGTTAATTGGTGGAATTAAAGCTATACCAATATACAACAGATTAGTTTTTAAAACAATTGGAAAATATTAGTTGTCTTGGAAAAAAGGCCATAGCAACCAAAACAGCATATTTTAAATATTTCGAGCGAAAACATTACGTAACGTTTTGCCAACTTTTCAGCTACATCATTCTGTTTTTATAAAGGTGAAAACGACCAAATGGACAAAATCTCTTTAAAATAAAGTTAATGTATGGATACTTATTTATTTGCTGAACTTTTTCGACAAAACTCCGTATTTTTATGCAAAATGTGACGATTTTGTCTCTTAGGAACACGATATTCAACATTGTCGTACTTGGTCTTTACTTTGCAAACTGTGTTAATTTGATATAGGTAAAATCTCCCCGGACTTTAAAAAATAATCAATTAAAAGGTAAATATCCATTATTTTATATATAAATAACAAAAATGTGTAAAAATGTTGATTTTCATCTAAGAAACAAAAAGACACCATGATATGATATACTTTTCAAAAAATATTGCAAAACTACGGTCAAAAGTGAAAATAGGGTTCCAACTTTGACTGGCCATAACTTGGCTTATATATGACCTAAAATAAATTGCCAAATATCATTTTGTTCCAAATATAATCAAGTTTTGAAATATACAAAACACTTACAAACATAAAAAAATGTTTATCTATTAAGGTAGTAAGACACAGTTCGGTTTTGTTTACAAGTTAGTTTCGGAGAGTGACATCCTAGAATTTCTAAAGTAAAATACAAATTTCGAATTTAAGTAGCTATAAATTAAGAATGCCTTATAATTTAGTAACGAAAGTGTGCTCAACTGATAGGGAATCTTTCAGAGGTAATATTTTTGACAAAGTATAAAAATATTCGAAAAAACGGAAGTTTAGCGTCCCTTTTCCGGCATGGTGTCATTTTTATTTTACCGATCTTTTGAACGTTTTTATTAATGCTTGTTTTTAAGGTAAAAAATGCGCCGTCATTTCTTGAAAAAATAAGCCGGTCGATGTATAGGTTTTTTACTTTTAATAAACAGCCAAGTTTATGTACTTTCAGAGCATGTATAGCACTATAGAGGATTTAGTGCAGGTTTGAGTCTAATCTAGGCTTGAATTATGGTAAAAATGTGTAAATTTTAGTGTTTTTGCATATATAATTTGTTTTCGGAGTTATCGGGTTGTAATGAAAAGATCTTATTTTTGTAAGTAACAACTAACTGGAAGATAATCTATGGAATGTAAGGAATTCAACGATGTATGATAAGTGTTTATAAGGTTAAATATAGTTTTAGAATAGTTATTGGAAGGAGCATATGTGCTGCAAAGCTATGAACGTTTCTGACGTTTCATCTAGAAGTGTGTTTTACTACCATTAACGTAATTGTCAACAATTATACTAGCATTGAACTCGAACTAAATACCCATGTTAATTGGTGGAATTAAAGCTATACCAATATACAACAGATTAGTTTTTAAAACAATTGGAAAATATTAGTTGTCTTGGAAAAAAGGCCATAGCAACCAAAACAGCATATTTTAAATATTTCGAGCGAAAACATTACGTAACGTTTTGCCAACTTTTCAGCTACATCATTCTGTTTTTATAAAGGTGAAAACGACCAAATGGACAAAATCTCTTTAAAATAAAGTTAATGTATGGATACTTATTTATTTGCTGAACTTTTTCGACAAAACTCCGTATTTTTATGCAAAATGTGACGATTTTGTCTCTTAGGAACACGATATTCAACATTGTCGTACTTGGTCTTTACTTTGCAAACTGTGTTAATTTGATATAGGCAAAATCTCCCCGGACTTTAAAAAATAATCAATTAAAAGGTAAATATCCATTATTTTATATATAAATAACAAAAATGTGTAAAAATGTTGATTTTCATCTAAGAAACAAAAAGACACCATGATATGATATACTTTTCAAAAAATATTGCAAAACTACGGTCAAAAGTGAAAATAGGGTTCCAACTTTGACTGGCCATAACTTGGCTTATATATGACCTAAAATAAATTGCCAAATATCATTTTGTTCCAAATATAATCAAGTTTTGAAATATACAAAACACTTACAAACATAAAAAAATGTTTATCTATTAAGGTAGTAAGACACAGTTCGGTTTTGTTTACAAGTTAGTTTCGGAGAGTGACATCCTAGAATTTCTAAAGTAAAATACAAATTTCGAATTTAAGTAGCTATAAATTAAGAATGCCTTATAATTTAGTAACGAAAGTGTGCTCAACTGATAGGGAATCTTTCAGAGGTAATATTTTTGACAAAGTATAAAAATATTCGAAAAAACGGAAGTTTAGCGTCCCTTTTCCGGCATGGTGTCATTTTTATTTTACCGATCTTTTGAACGTTTTTATTAATGCTTGTTTTTAAGGTAAAAAATGCGACGTCATTTCTTGAAAAAATAAGCCGGTCGATGTATAGGTTTTTTACTTTTAATAAACAGCCAAGTTTATGTACTTTCAGAGCATGTATAGCACTATAGAGGATTTAGTGCAGGTTTGAGTCTAATCTAGGCTTGAATTATGGTAAAAATGTGTAAATTTTAGTGTTTTTGCATATATAATTTGTTTTCGGAGTTATCGGGTTGTAATGAAAAGATCTTATTTTTGTAAGTAACAACTAACTGGAAGATAATCTATGGAATGTAAGGAATTCAACGATGTATGATAAGTGTTTATAAGGTTAAATATAGTTTTAGAATAGTTATTGGAAGGAGCATATGTGCTGCAAAGCTATGAACGTTTCTGACGTTTCATCTAGAAGTGTGTTTTACTACCATTAACGTAATTGTCAACAATTATACTAGCATTGAACTCGAACTAAATACCCATGTTAATTGGTGGAATTAAAGCTATACCAATATACAACAGATTAGTTTTTAAAACAATTGGAAAATATTAGTTGTCTTGGAAAAAAGGCCATAGCAACCAAAACAGCATATTTTAAATATTTCGAGCGAAAACATTACGTAACGTTTTGCCAACTTTTCAGCTACATCATTCTGTTTTTATAAAGGTGAAAACGACCAAATGGACAAAATCTCTTTAAAATAAAGTTAATGTATGGATACTTATTTATTTGCTGAACTTTTTCGACAAAACTCCGTATTTTTATGCAAAATGTGACGATTTTGTCTCTTAGGAACACGATATTCAACATTGTCGTACTTGGTCTTTACTTTGCAAACTGTGTTAATTTGATATAGGCAAAATCTCCCCGGACTTTAAAAAATAATCAATTAAAAGGTAAATATCCATTATTTTATATATAAATAACAAAAATGTGTAAAAATGTTGATTTTCATCTAAGAAACAAAAAGACACCATGATATGATATACTTTTCAAAAAATATTGCAAAACTACGGTCAAAAGTGAAAATAGGGTTCCAACTTTGACTGGCCATAACTTGGCTTATATATGACCTAAAATAAATTGCCAAATATCATTTTGTTCCAAATATAATCAAGTTTTGAAATATACAAAACACTTACAAACATAAAAAAATGTTTATCTATTAAGGTAGTAAGACACAGTTCGGTTTTGTTTACAAGTTAGTTTCGGAGAGTGACATCCTAGAATTTCTAAAGTAAAATACAAATTTCGAATTTAAGTAGCTATAAATTAAGAATGCCTTATAATTTAGTAACGAAAGTGTGCTCAACTGATAGGGAATCTTTCAGAGGTAATATTTTTGACAAAGTATAAAAATATTCGAAAAAACGGAAGTTTAGCGTCCCTTTTCCGGCATGGTGTCATTTTTATTTTACCGATCTTTTGAACGTTTTTATTAATGCTTGTTTTTAAGGTAAAAAATGCGACGTCATTTCTTGAAAAAATAAGCCGGTCGATGTATAGGTTTTTTACTTTTAATAAACAGCCAAGTTTATGTACTTTCAGAGCATGTATAGCACTATAGAGGATTTAGTGCAGGTTTGAGTCTAATCTAGGCTTGAATTATGGTAAAAATGTGTAAATTTTAGTGTTTTTGCATATATAATTTGTTTTCGGAGTTATCGGGTTGTAATGAAAAGATCTTATTTTTGTAAGTAACAACTAACTGGAAGATAATCTATGGAATGTAAGGAATTCAACGATGTATGATAAGTGTTTATAAGGTTAAATATAGTTTAAGAATAGTTATTGGAAGGAGCATATGTGCTGCAAAGCTATGAACGTTTCTGACGTTTCATCTAGAAGTGTGTTTTACTACCATTAACGTAATTGTCAACAATTATACTAGCATTGAACTCGAACTAAATACCCATGTTAATTGGTGGAATTAAAGCTATACCAATATACAACAGATTAGTTTTTAAAACAATTGGAAAATATTAGTTGTCTTGGAAAAAAGGCCATAGCAACCAAAACAGCATATTTTAAATATTTCGAGCGAAAACATTACGTAACGTTTTGCCAACTTTTCAGCTACATCATTCTGTTTTTATAAAGGTGAAAACGACCAAATGGACAAAATCTCTTTAAAATAAAGTTAATGTATGGATACTTATTTATTTGCTGAACTTTTTCGACAAAACTCCGTATTTTTATGCAAAATGTGACGATTTTGTCTCTTAGGAACACGATATTCAACATTGTCGTACTTGGTCTTTACTTTGCAAACTGTGTTAATTTGATATAGGTAAAATCTCCCCGGACTTTAAAAAATAATCAATTAAAAGGTAAATATCCATTATTTTATATATAAATAACAAAAATGTGTAAAAATGTTGATTTTCATCTAAGAAACAAAAAGACACCATGATATGATATACTTTTCAAAAAATATTGCAAAACTACGGTCAAAAGTGAAAATAGGGTTCCAACTTTGACTGGCCATAACTTGGCTTATATATGACCTAAAATAAATTGCCAAATATCATTTTGTTCCAAATATAATCAAGTTTTGAAATATACAAACACTTACAAACATAAAAAAATGTTTATCTATTAAGGTAGTAAGACACAGTTCGGTTTTGTTTACAAGTTAGTTTCGGAGAGTGACATCCTAGAATTTCTAAAGTAAAATACAAATTTCGAATTTAAGTAGCTATAAATTAAGAATGCCTTATAATTTAGTAACGAAAGTGTGCTCAACTGATAGGGAATCTTTCAGAGGTAATATTTTTGACAAAGTATAAAAATATTCGAAAAAACGGAAGTTTAGCGTCCCTTTTCCGGCATGGTGTCATTTTTATTTTACCGATCTTTTGAACGTTTTTATTAATGCTTGTTTTTAAGGTAAAAAATGCGCCGTCATTTCTTGAAAAAATAAGCCGGTCGATGTATAGGTTTTTTACTTTTAATAAACAGCCAAGTTTATGTACTTTCAGAGCATGTATAGCACTATAGAGGATTTAGTGCAGGTTTGAGTCTAATCTAGGCTTGAATTATGGTAAAAATGTGTAAATTTTAGTGTTTTTGCATATATAATTTGTTTTCGGAGTTATCGGGTTGTAATGAAAAGATCTTATTTTTGTAAGTAACAACTAACTGGAAGATAATCTATGGAATGTAAGGAATTCAACGATGTATGATAAGTGTTTATAAGGTTAAATATAGTTTTAGAATAGTTATTGGAAGGAGCATATGTGCTGCAAAGCTATGAACGTTTCTGACGTTTCATCTAGAAGTGTGTTTTACTACCATTAACGTAATTGTCAACAATTATACTAGCATTGAACTCGAACTAAATACCCATGTTAATTGGTGGAATTAAAGCTATACCAATATACAACAGATTAGTTTTTAAAACAATTGGAAAATATTAGTTGTCTTGGAAAAAAGGCCATAGCAACCAAAACAGCATATTTTAAATATTTCGAGCGAAAACATTACGTAACGTTTTGCCAACTTTTCAGCTACATCATTCTGTTTTTATAAAGGTGAAAACGACCAAATGGACAAAATCTCTTTAAAATAAAGTTAATGTATGGATACTTATTTATTTGCTGAACTTTTTCGACAAAACTCCGTATTTTTATGCAAAATGTGACGATTTTGTCTCTTAGGAACACGATATTCAACATTGTCGTACTTGGTCTTTACTTTGCAAACTGTGTTAATTTGATATAGGCAAAATCTCCCCGGACTTTAAAAAATAATCAATTAAAAGGTAAATATCCATTATTTTATATATAAATAACAAAAATGTGTAAAAATGTTGATTTTCATCTAAGAAACAAAAAGACACCATGATATGATATACTTTTCAAAAAATATTGCAAAACTACGGTCAAAAGTGAAAATAGGGTTCCAACTTTGACTGGCCATAACTTGGCTTATATATGACCTAAAATAAATTGCCAAATATCATTTTGTTCCAAATATAATCAAGTTTTGAAATATACAAAACACTTACAAACATAAAAAAATGTTTATCTATTAACTCTTTACCGTTCCTATGACCCGAATTCGGGTCATAAGCGTTTTTTCAGGGGTCGCATAACTTTGAAGTCATATGCAACTATCAAAACCTGGTTGAAATAATAAGTGTTATATATGACAATAAAGCTGATTTCCTCTAGTTTACAAAAATATAAATTTTATTTAGTAAATATATAATAATCAATGATTTATTTTATAAAAACTAAAGTATGTAGACCGTAAAAAAATGACGTAATTTTTTTCAACTTTAAAAAATCGGTGTCCGAGACAAAATCATCAGCGGTATGATTATTTCGTCATCTAGAGAAAAAAAGAAATTTATGTCTAAAAAGGTAACAAAATTCTCTATCTAAATGTTTTGGAATTTTATATTTAAACCGATCTCATAAAAAACTGTAAACAATTGTTTTTCACTTTCGATTTCAGTCGCGGAAGTAAATCGCGTTTTTTTCTAATGTTTTTACTTGACGACGAATAACTTTTTTCTAGAATTGAAATAGGAAAAAGTAAATCGAACAAAATTTTGAGGAGAAAATTAGCTTTCATTTGATATATACTGCATAATTTTAGCTTATGTAATAAACTTCCAGCGATCGTTTAAAGTTGGCGATATTTTGAGTCAAAGTCAATATTTAGGACGTTGCGGTAGCGTTGTCTAAAATGTGGACGTGAAAAACAAAACGTGGAAAATGGACATCGCGTTTTCAGCTTCTGGTGCCGTTTTGTGAGTGTTATAGCATAGGAAACGAATATATTGTATTTTACCCCTTTGATTAGAATTACGAATTTCAGTTTAATAACTTTTGAAATGATTTTTTTTTTTTTTATTTTAATGTCTTACGCAAAATAACAAAATTTCTTCTATATTTATTGTTTGCTTTTCCTATCTATTCCTGGCTTTGTTGTTCTGAAGGAAAGAAAATTTAAACTCCTAAATGACGGAAGGGTAAATAAATAAAATATGAATCTAATATGCTAGCAGTAAACAGTCACACTCGTGGCTATCCGTGTGCTATTAATTCGATCATATATGTAATTTTTATTATTTTGCATTCTCGCAGGGTTTTACCACTATCGTTTACCGCTATTGTTAACCACTGGAAATCTGAAGACAGTCCGAAAGATAACGGTGTAAGATTTTTTACAAAGAAAAGGATAGTACATAGAAGAAGTTTGTAGACAACAGGTTAGAATTAGACTGTTGTCTACCATTTCCCCTATTGTCCTTTTTATAGGATTTTGCACATGTAAAACTTTCTCAAGTCACTATGGAAACAATAGCCGGTATTATCATTGTCCTGCTTCTTGTTCCAATTTGCTTTGTCTTTTGGGAAGGGGATATAGTCAGAGTAAATTATAAAAGACCACAATGTACATGGTTTACATGCTTATAAGGTTTGAACTTTTTTTCAAGGTTTAATAAACATTTTATTATCTGTTTGACTAGAGGTTTCTGAAAAGTTTAATTCACAAAACTGTGACGGACGAAGCAGGGACGAAAATCATATTGATTGATAACAAATGTAAAATTTAATACAATGTTATACATGTAGGTATACATAATTTACAATCCAATTGGGTCACAGATAAAACCGACAGTACTTTTATTATACATTGATCCAATCTGCAGGCTTATAGCCCATAATGATTCGTTCAAATCTTTTTTTAAAATTATTATTTAAACGTAGGAAAGAAAAGTACGTTAGGGACAATGGTCTGTTTGTGCTTTAGTTTGCTTCTCAAAGTTGTGTCAAAATTTAATAAAAATGAAACTTTGTACACTCTTATTCAATATGAGATGAAATTGACAATAGAAAAGAAAATAGTTTTAACATACGCATGAATATGAGGGGCAGCGTTGTTAAAAAAAAGACTATTCAGAGGGATTTCTAACCCTGTGTTAAATCATTGAATAAGATAAGAATGTCTGGATAATCTATACACGTACAGTTTTGTGTTGTTAATGTATCTATCCCAAAAGTATTAACTTGTTCTTGTTCTAGCACTTAATCATTATAAATGGGGGAATAACAGTCAAAACAGCAGGAGGGTATGCTAAAGCAACATGATACTACATGTAGTAGCATGCATGCACATAGTATTTTTATGCCCCATCTACGAAAGAAGAGGGGCATATAGTGTTCGGGTCCGTTCGTCCGTCATTAATCCCAATATTTCCAAATTCCCTTTTACTAACAAATGCCACATTAATCATATTGGTATGGTAGGTGCACCTAGTCATGTTTATGACAATGCATGCCTCGGATGCTGGATGTGACCTGTATTTTCTGCATGAATGACCACTTACAGAAGAATGGTTAAAGTCTATTTCCTCTAACTGACAAATGCCACATCAATCATATTGGTATGGTAGGTGCACCTAGTGATGCTTAGCACAATGAATGCTTCAGATGCTGGATGTGACTTATATTTTCCGCATGAATGACCACTTACAGAAGTAGGGATAAAGTCTTTTCCCACTTACTGACATGTGCCACATCAACTATATTGATATGGTAGGTGCACCTACTAATGCTTAGCACAATGTATGCTTCAGAAACTTGCTGTGACCTATATTTTCCACATGAATGACCACCTATAGAAGAATGGTTCAAGTCCATTTCGTCTTACTGATAAGTGCCATAGAAACCATTTTGTTATGGTAGGTGCACCTAGTGATTGCAGAAAAAAATAAATGTTGCAAGATAGGGCATTATGTCTTTTGGACATATTCTTATTTCAGGTGTATTGGCGATTTTACTGCCAAATTTTGCAAACCAAAGTCATGTAATATCACATATATATATATAGGGCAAATAGTCATGCATAAACAAATTATGAATTTATTTAAAAAAATAAAAGGATTGTTCGGGTGTCATTCACTCATGATTTGACTGCAAATACGTATTTTGTTAACACAATAAGACAGACAGTATTATTTTAACGCTCGGTTTCTGTCACACCTGCAAAGAAACACAGTTGATGAAGTTATTCTGAATATTCAATGTTAACTTTATTTACCTTCTTATATAGCAACATTTCGTTCGCTCTAGCTTTACCTTCCTGTGTAGCACATGTAGCAACATTTTTCGCTTCGGCTTATGAAGTTTACAAATCGCAACTGCATGATTCGTTCATATTCCAGAGCTGATGGAACACACATCTGCCACCCATGTCATACAAATTGATAACACAGGGCTATGTTACTCCTCATTGGTTGTCTTAACTTAAACATGTTATGGCAGACATCATGCGCTTTTGGGATTTCTACCTCTCTCAGAGCAAAGATGCTGGGCTTGCCATGCTGAATTATAACAAACTGAAATTGCTTACCCTTCCTGACACGCGAGTTTACTCCTCTTACGACCTGGGTTCACGTTGTTGGTTGACTTTCACTTGTTTTATATGTTTTTGTGTTTCTATGTGCTGTTCCCGTTTGTTTTAACTGGGTTTGTCTCTTCCGTTTCGAACTTTAGACATCCGAATGCCCCATTGGTACCTCTCTGATTTTTAGAGCAGTGACATATTAGGACCAATACCGACGCCTCACACACTAGACACAAACACATTACAGATGTCATTGTAACAATATACATATATTGCCCAAACATTTGAAGTACTGTCAATGTTAAAGTGCTTTTGTGTCTCCTGTTGTTTTTTTTTTTTGTAGTTTGTTCCTTTATTTGTTTTTGCTTTTCGTTTATTAGTGTAAGTAAGCGGCGACAAAGCGTCTCTGGATTTGACGTAAATGCCCAACCCACATAATAACCGAGGTGTGTATACTAGTTGGCTATTGCTGCAGAGGGCATCATCCGCATCAGGTCATAGTACAGAGAGTCTTAATGCTGACCCTAGTTGACCAACGCGTGTGGAGAGTGTCGAGCTGTTTCCACATAAAAAAATGTCTTTGTGAGCTGCCAAGCATTGCACCACGTCGACTCAATTTTCCGCCACTTATACTCATCTCTCCCGCTTTCCAGTGGTCAACTGTTTCTTTGTTTCCCATACCTACCCAATATTTCTCATCATCATTTAATACCTATAGTGTTGCTTTAACGTCAAACTCATCGATTCACATAATCACTCAGGTGTTCATATGGTAACAAAATCATTTTCAGGTTAATAATATCGTACTTTAAGGAATTCTAACGTATATGCAGTGCCATTTCAGTATGGTTCACTTTTTACGCAAAACATCGTGCATTTTAAATTATTACTACCGTAAAGGTTAAAATTCATATGACCTTGGGGATTAATAATCAAGGTCAGATGTAGTAGACGTTGACCAATACCTGATCATGTCAACAATATACATACCATAAAACTTATTTAAGCTTTTTGGAAGATTAAATATTAAAATATTTGGAAAAGTAACGTTAATTTCATATTTTGGTTAAATCAACAGAGTTATTTTGCTCCGTTACCATAGCAACCATGGTTGCTAAGGCTGCTTTATGTTGTATATTTATCACAACAACTAAACATTTTTATAATAACGCATTTATAAGGTAGCAGTGGCACAACTTCCAAAAAATATTTAGGTTTATAACATTTTTTTCATATTTTTTGGAGATTACAGTGGTTGCCTAGCAACCGATTAAAAGCTATTATCCTTGACAATTTTACCAAACTTTGTTTGAAAAGTAAACTTAGGAATATATGCTACCTAAATAAAAACTAATCTGACTCTATTTCAACATTTATCTTTATATAATCTGCAATTGAAAATGAACAATCATTAATTTTGGGCATAAATATCATTCAAATATGTACTTATTGATGGTTGCCATGGTAACCAACATGTTCAATTTTTCAACATTGACCTAAATTATGAAACAATATTATCACCCAAGACCAATAAGGTATAACCTGTTGGTATTTCCTTGCTATTTGATTGTATGCAAGTATAAAAAAGAAAGACACCATTTTGAAGCAATATTTTCTATAAAAACACCCAAACGGTAAAGAGTTAAGGTAGTAAGACACAGTTCGGTTTTGTTTACAAGTTAGTTTCGGAGAGTGACATCCTCGAATTTCTAAAGTAAAATACAAATTTCGAATTTAAGTAGCTATAAATTAAGAATGCCTTATAATTTAGTAACGAAAGTGTGCTCAACTGATAGGGAATCTTTCAGAGGTAATATTTTTGACAAAGTATAAAAATATTCGAAAAAACGGAAGTTTAGCGTCCCTTTTCCGGCATGGTGTCATTTTTATTTTACCGATCTTTTGAACGTTTTTATTAATGCTTGTTTTTAAGGTAAAAAATGCGACGTCATTTCTTGAAAAAATAAGCCGGTCGATGTATAGGTTTTTTACTTTTAATAAACAGCCAAGTTTATGTACTTTCAGAGCATGTATAGCACTATAGAGGATTTAGTGCAGGTTTGAGTCTAATCTAGGCTTGAATTATGGTAAAAATGTGTAAATTTTAGTGTTTTTGCATATATAATTTGTTTTCGGAGTTATCGGGTTGTAATGAAAAGATCTTATTTTTGTAAGTAACAACTAACTGGAAGATAATCTATGGAATGTAAGGAATTCAACGATGTATGATAAGTGTTTATAAGGTTAAATATAGTTTTAGAATAGTTATTGGAAGGAGCATATGTGCTGCAAAGCTATGAACGTTTCTGACGTTTCATCTAGAAGTGTGTTTTACTACCATTAACGTAATTGTCAACAATTATACTAGCATTGAACTCGAACTAAATACCCATGTTAATTGGTGGAATTAAAGCTATACCAATATACAACAGATTAGTTTTTAAAACAATTGGAAAATATTAGTTGTCTTGGAAAAAAGGCCATAGCAACCAAAACAGCATATTTTAAATATTTCGAGCGAAAACATTACGTAACGTTTTGCCAACTTTTCAGCTACATCATTCTGTTTTTATAAAGGTGAAAACGACCAAATGGACAAAATCTCTTTAAAATAAAGTTAATGTATGGATACTTATTTATTTGCTGAACTTTTTCGACAAAACTCCGTATTTTTATGCAAAATGTGACGATTTTGTCTCTTAGGAACACGATATTCAACATTGTCGTACTTGGTCTTTACTTTGCAAACTGTGTTAATTTGATATAGGCAAAATCTCCCCGGACTTTAAAAAATAATCAATTAAAAGGTAAATATCCATTATTTTATATATAAATAACAAAAATGTGTAAAAATGTTGATTTTCATCTAAGAAACAAAAAGACACCATGATATGATATACTTTTCAAAAAATATTGCAAAACTACGGTCAAAAGTGAAAATAGGGTTCCAACTTTGACTGGCCATAACTTGGCTTATATATGACCTAAAATAAATTGCCAAATATCATTTTGTTCCAAATATAATCAAGTTTTGAAATATACAAAACACTTACAAACATAAAAAAATGTTTATCTATTAACGTAATTGTCAACAATTATACTAGCATTGAACTCGAACTAAATACTCATGTTAATTGGTGGAATTAAAGCTATACCAATATACAACAGATTAGTTTTTAAAACAATTGGAAAATATTAGTTGTCTTGGAAAAAAGGCCATAGCAACCAAAACAGCATATTTTAAATATTTCGAGCGAAAACATTACGTAACGTTTTGCCAACTTTTCAGCTACATCATTCTGTTTTTATAAAGGTGAAAACGACCAAATGGACAAAATCTCTTTAAAATAAAGTTAATGTATGGATACTTATTTATTTGCTGAACTTTTTCGACAAAACTCCGTATTTTTATGCAAAATGTGACGATTTTGTCTCTTAGGAACACGATATTCAACATTGTCGTACTTGGTCTTTACTTTGCAAACTGTGTTAATTTGATATAGGCAAAATCTCCCCGGACTTTAAAAAATAATCAATTAAAAGGTAAATATCCATTATTTTATATATAAATAACAAAAATGTGTAAAAATGTTGATTTTCATCTAAGAAACAAAAAGACACCATGATATGATATACTTTTCAAAAAATATTGCAAAACTACGGTCAAAAGTGAAAATAGGGTTCCAACTTTGACTGGCCATAACTTGGCTTATATATGACCTAAAATAAATTGCCAAATATCATTTTGTTCCAAATATAATCAAGTTTTGAAATATACAAAACACTTACAAACATAAAAAAATGTTTATCTATTAAGGTAGTAAGACACAGTTCGGTTTTGTTTACAAGTTAGTTTCGGAGAGTGACATCCTAGAATTTCTAAAGTAAAATACAAATTTCGAATTTAAGTAGCTATAAATTAAGAATGCCTTATAATTTAGTAACGAAAGTGTGCTCAACTGATAGGGAATCTTTCAGAGGTAATATTTTTGACAAAGTATAAAAATATTCGAAAAAACGGAAGTTTAGCGTCCCTTTTCCGGCATGGTGTCATTTTTATTTTACCGATCTTTTGAACGTTTTTATTAATGCTTGTTTTTAAGGTAAAAAATGCGACGTCATTTCTTGAAAAAATAAGCCGGTCGATGTATAGGTTTTTTACTTTTAATAAACAGCCAAGTTTATGTACTTTCAGAGCATGTATAGCACTATAGAGGATTTAGTGCAGGTTTGAGTCTAATCTAGGCTTGAATTATGGTAAAAATGTGTAAATTTTAGTGTTTTTGCATATATAATTTGTTTTCGGAGTTATCGGGTTGTAATGAAAAGATCTTATTTTTGTAAGTAACAACTAACTGGAAGATAATCTATGGAATGTAAGGAATTCAACGATGTATGATAAGTGTTTATAAGGTTAAATATAGTTTTAGAATAGTTATTGGAAGGAGCATATGTGCTGCAAAGCTATGAACGTTTCTGACGTTTCATCTAGAAGTGTGTTTTACTACCATTAACGTAATTGTCAACAATTATACTAGCATTGAACTCGAACTAAATACCCATGTTAATTGGTGGAATTAAAGCTATACCAATATACAACAGATTAGTTTTTAAAACAATTGGAAAATATTAGTTGTCTTGGAAAAAAGGCCATAGCAACCAAAACAGCATATTTTAAATATTTCGAGCGAAAACATTACGTAACGTTTTGCCAACTTTTCAGCTACATCATTCTGTTTTTATAAAGGTGAAAACGACCAAATGGACAAAATCTCTTTAAAATAAAGTTAATGTATGGATACTTATTTATTTGCTGAACTTTTTCGACAAAACTCCGTATTTTTATGCAAAATGTGACGATTTTGTCTCTTAGGAACACGATATTCAACATTGTCGTACTTGGTCTTTACTTTGCAAACTGTGTTAATTTGATATAGGTAAAATCTCCCCGGACTTTAAAAAATAATCAATTAAAAGGTAAATATCCATTATTTTATATATAAATAACAAAAATGTGTAAAAATGTTGATTTTCATCTAAGAAACAAAAAGACACCATGATATGATATACTTTTCAAAAAATATTGCAAAACTACGGTCAAAAGTGAAAATAGGGTTCCAACTTTGACTGGCCATAACTTGGCTTATATATGACCTAAAATAAATTGCCAAATATCATTTTGTTCCAAATATAATCAAGTTTTGAAATATACAAAACACTTACAAACATAAAAAAATGTTTATCTATTAACGTAATTGTCAACAATTATACTAGCATTGAACTCGAACTAAATACCCATGTTAATTGGTGGAATTAAAGCTATACCAATATACAACAGATTAGTTTTTAAAACAATTGGAAAATATTAGTTGTCTTGGAAAAAAGGCCATAGCAACCAAAACAGCATATTTTAAATATTTCGAGCGAAAACATTACGTAACGTTTTGCCAACTTTTCAGCTACATCATTCTGTTTTTATAAAGGTGAAAACGACCAAATGGACAAAATCTCTTTAAAATAAAGTTAATGTATGGATACTTACTTATTTGCTGAACTTTTTCGACAAAACTCCGTATTTTTATGCAAAATGTGACGATTTTGTCTCTTAGGAACACGATATTCAACATTGTCGTACTTGGTCTTTACTTTGCAAACTGTGTTAATTTGATATAGGTAAAATCTCCCCGGACTTTAAAAAATAATCAATTAAAAGGTAAATATCCATTATTTTATATATAAATAACAAAAATGTGTAAAAATGTTGATTTTCATCTAAGAAACAAAAAGACACCATGATATGATATACTTTTCAAAAAATATTGCAAAACTACGGTCAAAAGTGAAAATAGGGTTCCAACTTTGACTGGCCATAACTTGGCTTATATATGACCTAAAATAAATTGCCAAATATCATTTTGTTCCAAATATAATCAAGTTTTGAAATATACAAAACACTTACAAACATAAAAAAATGTTTATCTATTAACGTAATTGTCAACAATTATACTAGCATTGAACTCGAACTAAATACCCATGTTAATTGGTGGAATTAAAGCTATACCAATATACAACAGATTAGTTTTTAAAACAATTGGAAAATATTAGTTGTCTTGGAAAAAAGGCCATAGCAACCAAAACAGCATATTTTAAATATTTCGAGCGAAAACATTACGTAACGTTTTGCCAACTTTTCAGCTACATCATTCTGTTTTTATAAAGGTGAAAACGACCAAATGGACAAAATCTCTTTAAAATAAAGTTAATGTATGGATACTTATTTATTTGCTGAACTTTTTCGACAAAACTCCGTATTTTTATGCAAAATGTGACGATTTTGTCTCTTAGGAACACGATATTCAACATTGTCGTACTTGGTCTTTACTTTGCAAACTGTGTTAATTTGATATAGGTAAAATCTCCCCGGACTTTAAAAAATAATCAATTAAAAGGTAAATATCCATTATTTTATATATAAATAACAAAAATGTGTAAAAATGTTGATTTTCATCTAAGAAACAAAAAGACACCATGATATGATATACTTTTCAAAAAATATTGCAAAACTACGGTCAAAAGTGAAAATAGGGTTCCAACTTTGACTGGCCATAACTTGGCTTATATATGACCTAAAATAAATTGCCAAATATCATTTTGTTCCAAATATAATCAAGTTTTGAAATATACAAAACACTTACAAACATAAAAAAATGTTTATCTATTAACGTAATTGTCAACAATTATACTAGCATTGAACTCGAACTAAATACCCATGTTAATTGGTGGAATTAAAGCTATACCAATATACAACAGATTAGTTTTTAAAACAATTGGAAAATATTAGTTGTCTTGGAAAAAAGGCCATAGCAACCAAAACAGCATATTTTAAATATTTCGAGCGAAAACATTACGTAACGTTTTGCCAACTTTTCAGCTACATCATTCTGTTTTTATAAAGGTGAAAACGACCAAATGGACAAAATCTCTTTAAAATAAAGTTAATGTATGGATACTTATTTATTTGCTGAACTTTTTCGACAAAACTCCGTATTTTTATGCAAAATGTGACGATTTTGTCTCTTAGGAACACGATATTCAACATTGTCGTACTTGGTCTTTACTTTGCAAACTGTGTTAATTTGATATAGGTAAAATCTCCCCGGACTTTAAAAAATAATCAATTAAAAGGTAAATATCCATTATTTTATATATAAATAACAAAAATGTGTAAAAATGTTGATTTTCATCTAAGAAACAAAAAGACACCATGATATGATATACTTTTCAAAAAATATTGCAAAACTACGGTCAAAAGTGAAAATAGGGTTCCAACTTTGACTGGCCATAACTTGGCTTATATATGACCTAAAATAAATTGCCAAATATCATTTTGTTCCAAATATAATCAAGTTTTGAAATATACAAAACACTTACAAACATAAAAAAATGTTTATCTATTAATTAAGGTAGTAAGACACAGTTCGGTTTTGTTTACAAGTTAGTTTCGGAGAGTGACATCCTAGAATTTCTAAAGTAAAATACAAATTTCGAATTTAAGTAGCTATAAATTAAGAATGCCTTATAATTTAGTAACGAAAGTGTGCTCAACTGATAGGGAATCTTTCAGAGGTAATATTTTTGACAAAGTATAAAAATATTCGAAAAAACGGAAGTTTAGCGTCCCTTTTCCGGCATGGTGTCATTTTTATTTTACCGATCTTTTGAACGTTTTTATTAATGCTTGTTTTTAAGGTAAAAAATGCGACGTCATTTCTTGAAAAAATAAGCCGGTCGATGTATAGGTTTTTTACTTTTAATAAACAGCCAAGTTTATGTACTTTCAGAGCATGTATAGCACTATAGAGGATTTAGTGCAGGTTTGAGTCTAATCTAGGCTTGAATTATGGTAAAAATGTGTAAATTTTAGTGTTTTTGCATATATAATTTGTTTTCGGAGTTATCGGGTTGTAATGAAAAGATCTTATTTTTGTAAGTAACAACTAACTGGAAGATAATCTATGGAATGTAAGGAATTCAACGATGTATGATAAGTGTTTATAAGGTTAAATATAGTTTTAGAATAGTTATTGGAAGGAGCATATGTGCTGCAAAGCTATGAACGTTTCTGACGTTTCATCTAGAAGTGTGTTTTACTACCATTAACGTAATTGTCAACAATTATACTAGCATTGAACTCGAACTAAATACCCATGTTAATTGGTGGAATTAAAGCTATACCAATATACAACAGATTAGTTTTTAAAACAATTGGAAAATATTAGTTGTCTTGGAAAAAAGGCCATAGCAACCAAAACAGCATATTTTAAATATTTCGAGCGAAAACATTACGTAACGTTTTGCCAACTTTTCAGCTACATCATTCTGTTTTTATAAAGGTGAAAACGACCAAATGGACAAAATCTCTTTAAAATAAAGTTAATGTATGGATACTTATTTATTTGCTGAACTTTTTCGACAAAACTCCGTATTTTTATGCAAAATGTGACGATTTTGTCTCTTAGGAACACGATATTCAACATTGTCGTACTTGGTCTTTACTTTGCAAACTGTGTTAATTTGATATAGGTAAAATCTCCCCGGACTTTAAAAAATAATCAATTAAAAGGTAAATATCCATTATTTTATATATAAATAACAAAAATGTGTAAAAATGTTGATTTTCATCTAAGAAACAAAAAGACACCATGATATGATATACTTTTCAAAAAATATTGCAAAACTACGGTCAAAAGTGAAAATAGGGTTCCAACTTTGACTGGCCATAACTTGGCTTATATATGACCTAAAATAAATTGCCAAATATCATTTTGTTCCAAATATAATCAAGTTTTGAAATATACAAAACACTTACAAACATAAAAAAATGTTTATCTATTAAGGTAGTAAGACACAGTTCGGTTTTGTTTACAAGTTAGTTTCGGAGAGTGACATCCTAGAATTTCTAAAGTAAAATACAAATTTCGAATTTAAGTAGCTATAAATTAAGAATGCCTTATAATTTAGTAACGAAAGTGTGCTCAACTGATAGGGAATCTTTCAGAGGTAATATTTTTGACAAAGTATAAAAATATTCGAAAAAACGGAAGTTTAGCGTCCCTTTTCCGGCATGGTGTCATTTTTATTTTACCGATCTTTTGAACGTTTTTATTAATGCTTGTTTTTAAGGTAAAAAATGCGACGTCATTTCTTGAAAAAATAAGCCGGTCGATGTATAGGTTTTTTACTTTTAATAAACAGCCAAGTTTATGTACTTTCAGAGCATGTATAGCACTATAGAGGATTTAGTGCAGGTTTGAGTCTAATCTAGGCTTGAATTATGGTAAAAATGTGTAAATTTTAGTGTTTTTGCATATATAATTTGTTTTCGGAGTTATCGGGTTGTAATGAAAAGATCTTATTTTTGTAAGTAACAACTAACTGGAAGATAATCTATGGAATGTAAGGAATTCAACGATGTATGATAAGTGTTTATAAGGTTAAATATAGTTTAAGAATAGTTATTGGAAGGAGCATATGTGCTGCAAAGCTATGAACGTTTCTGACGTTTCATCTAGAAGTGTGTTTTACTACCATTAACGTAATTGTCAACAATTATACTAGCATTGAACTCGAACTAAATACCCATGTTAATTGGTGGAATTAAAGCTATACCAATATACAACAGATTAGTTTTTAAAACAATTGGAAAATATTAGTTGTCTTGGAAAAAAGGCCATAGCAACCAAAACAGCATTTTTAAATATTTCGAGCGAAAACATTACGTAACGTTTTGCCAACTTTTCAGCTACATCATTCTGTTTTTATAAAGGTGAAAACGACCAAATGGACAAAATCTCTTTAAAATAAAGTTAATGTATGGATACTTATTTATTTGCTGAACTTTTTCGACAAAACTCCGTATTCTTATGCAAAATGTGACGATTTTGTCTCTTAGGAACACGATATTCAACATTGTCGTACTTGGTCTTTACTTTGCAAACTGTGTTAATTTGATATAGGTAAAATCTCCCCGGACTTTAAAAAGTAATCAATTAAAAGGTAAATATCCATTATTTTATATATAAATAACAAAAATGTGTAAAAATGTTGATTTTCATCTAAGAAACAAAAAGACACCATGATATGATATACTTTTCAAAAAATATTGCAAAACTACGGTCAAAAGTGAAAATAGGGTTCCAACTTTGACTGGCCATAATTTGGCTTATATATGACCTAAAATAAATTGCCAAATATAATTTTGTTCCAAATATAATCAAGTTTTGAAATATACAAAACACTTACAAACATAAAAAAATGTTTATCTATTAACGTAATTGTCAACAATTATACTAGCATTGAACTCGAACTAAATATACATGTTAATTGGTGGAATTAAAGCTATACCAATATACAACAGATTAGTTTTTAAAACAATTGGAAAATATTAGTTGTCTTGGAAAAAAGGCCATAGCAACCAAAACAGCATATTTTAAATATTTCGAGCGAAAACATTACGTAACGTTTTGCCAACTTTTCAGCTACATCATTCTGTTTTTAGGCAGAGCCTTATAGAGTCATAAAGCTATCTGATTTTCGCGTTTTTTTTCTGTCTAGACAGGGTAAATCGGTCAGTCAATATTGCTACCAGAGGATCTATTACAGAACATTTATCGTGTTTTGTATTTCTAATGTTAAACGGATTGTCTAAAATAACAGGTACTTATTTATACCCCAACATAAATGTGATATAAATGTGAACTACTTATCGTGTATCAATATTCGTTGACATTTACTTACGCATTATTGACCTCTGACCTTTGATCAAGTGGGCGGAGCTAAATTGCAGATCAGATCTTATCAAATGTGTAAGTGTGCGGAGGAAACAAACAAAACTGATGTGCTATGTTTCAAGTTAATGAAACATAGATCGTTCTTTATTTTAGTGCTTGGATTTAGCTCTGCCTTGTAACGCTTTAGCGCTTTGATTATAAAGGTGAAAACGACCAAATGGACAAAATCTCTTTAAAATAAAGTTAATGTATGGATACTTATTTATTTGCTGAACTTTTTCGACAAAACTCCGTATTTTTATGCAAAATGTGACGATTTTGTCTCTTAGGAACACGATATTCAACATTGTCGTACTTGGTCTTTACTTTGCAAACTGTGTTAATTTGATATAGGTAAAATCTCCCCGGACTTTAAAAAATAATCAATTAAAAGGTAAATATCCATTATTTTATATATAAATAACAAAAATGTGTAAAAATGTTGATTTTCATCTAAGAAACAAAAAGACACCATGATATGATATACTTTTCAAAAAATATTGCAAAACTACGGTCAAAAGTGAAAATAGGGTTCCAACTTTGACTGGCCATAACTTGGCTTATATATGACCTAAAATAAATTGCCAAATATCATTTTGTTCCAAATATAATCAAGTTTTGAAATATACAAAACACTTACAAACATAAAAAAATGTTTATCTATTAAGGTAGTAAGACACAGTTCGGTTTTGTTTACAAGTTAGTTTCGAAGAGTGACATCCTAGAATTTCTAAAGTAAAATACAAATTTCGAATTTAAGTAGCTATAAATTAAGAATGCCTTATAATTTAGTAACGAAAGTGTGCTCAACTGATAGGGAATCTTTCAGAGGTAATATTTTTGACAAAGTATAAAAATATTCGAAAAAACGGAAGTTTAGCGTCCCTTTTCCGGCATGGTGTCATTTTTATTTTACCGATCTTTTGAACGTTTTTATTAATGCTTGTTTTTAAGGTAAAAAATGCGACGTCATTTCTTGAAAAAATAAGCCGGTCGATGTATAGGTTTTTTACTTTTAATAAACAGCCAAGTTTATGTACTTTCAGAGCATGTATAGCACTATAGAGGATTTAGTGCAGGTTTGAGTCTAATCTAGGCTTGAATTATGGTAAAAATGTGTAAATTTTAGTGTTTTTGCATATATAATTTGTTTTCGGAGTTATCGGGTTGTAATGAAAAGATCTTATTTTTGTCAGTAACAACTAACTGGAAGATAATCTATGGAATGTAAGGAATTCAACGATGTATGATAAGTGTTTATAAGGTTAAATATAGTTTTAGAATAGTTATTGGAAGGAGCATATGTGCTGCAAAGCTATGAACGTTTCTGACGTTTCATCTAGAAGTGTGTTTTACTACCATTAACGTAATTGTCAACAATTATACTAGCATTGAACTCGAACTAAATACCCATGTTAATTGGTGGAATTAAAGCTATACCAATATACAACAGATTAGTTTTTAAAACAATTGGAAAATATTAGTTGTCTTGGAAAAAAGGCCATAGCAACCAAAACAGCATATTTTAAATATTTCGAGCGAAAACATTACGTAACGTTTTGCCAACTTTTCAGCTACATCATTCTGTTTTTATAAAGGTGAAAACGACCAAATGGACAAAATCTCTTTAAAATAAAGTTAATGTATGGATACTTATTTATTTGCTGAACTTTTTCGACAAAACTCCGTATTTTTATGCAAAATGTGACGATTTTGTCTCTTAGGAACACGATATTCAACATTGTCGTACTTGGTCTTTACTTTGCAAACTGTGTTAATTTGATATAGGTAAAATCTCCCCGGACTTTAAAAAATAATCAATTAAAAGGTAAATATCCATTATTTTATATATAAATAACAAAAATGTGTAAAAATGTTGATTTTCATCTAAGAAACAAAAAGACACCATGATATGATATACTTTTCAAAAAATATTGCAAAACTACGGTCAAAAGTGAAAATAGGGTTCCAACTTTGACTGGCCATAACTTGGCTTATATATGACCTAAAATAAATTGCCAAATATCATTTTGTTCCAAATATAATCAAGTTTTGAAATATACAAAACACTTACAAACATAAAAAAATGTTTATCTATTAAGGTAGTAAGACACAGTTCGGTTTTGTTTACAAGTTAGTTTCGGAGAGTGACATCCTAGAATTTCTAAAGTAAAATACAAATTTCGAATTTAAGTAGCTATAAATTAAGAATGCCTTATAATTTAGTAACGAAAGTGTGCTCAACTGATAGGGAATCTTTCAGAGGTAATATTTTTGACAAAGTATAAAAATATTCGAAAAAACGGAAGTTTAGCGTCCCTTTTCCGGCATGGTGTCATTTTTATTTTACCGATCTTTTGAACGTTTTTATTAATGCTTGTTTTTAAGGTAAAAAATGCGACGTCATTTCTTGAAAAAATAAGCCGGTCGATGTATAGGTTTTTTACTTTTAATAAACAGCCAAGTTTATGTACTTTCAGAGCATGTATAGCACTATAGAGGATTTAGTGCAGGTTTGAGTCTAATCTAGGCTTGAATTATGGTAAAAATGTGTAAATTTTAGTGTTTTTGCATATATAATTTGTTTTCGGAGTTATCGGGTTGTAATGAAAAGATCTTATTTTTGTAAGTAACAACTAACTGGAAGATAATCTATGGAATGTAAGGAATTCAACGATGTATGATAAGTGTTTATAAGGTTAAATATAGTTTTAGAATAGTTATTGGAAGGAGCATATGTGCTGCAAAGCTATGAACGTTTCTGACGTTTCATCTAGAAGTGTGTTTTACTACCATTAACGTAATTGTCAACAATTATACTAGCATTGAACTCGAACTAAATACCCATGTTAATTGGTGGAATTAAAGCTATACCAATATACAACAGATTAGTTTTTAAAACAATTGGAAAATATTAGTTGTCTTGGAAAAAAGGCCATAGCAACCAAAACAGCATATTTTAAATATTTCGAGCGAAAACATTACGTAACGTTTTGCCAACTTTTCAGCTACATCATTCTGTTTTTATAAAGGTGAAAACGACCAAATGGACAAAATCTCTTTAAAATAAAGTTAATGTATGGATACTTATTTATTTGCTGAACTTTTTCGACAAAACTCCGTATTTTTATGCAAAATGTGACGATTTTGTCTCTAAGGAACACGATATTCAACATTGTCGTACTTGGTCTTTACTTTGCAAACTGTGTTAATTTGATATAGGTAAAATCTCCCCGGACTTTAAAAAATAATCAATTAAAAGGTAAATATCCATTATTTTATATATAAATAACAAAAATGTGTAAAAATGTTGATTTTCATCTAAGAAACAAAAAGACACCATGATATGATATACTTTTCAAAAAATATTGCAAAACTACGGTCAAAAGTGAAAATAGGGTTCCAACTTTGACTGGCCATAACTTGGCTTATATATGACCTAAAATAAATTGCAAAATATCATTTTGTTCCAAATATAATCAAGTTTTGAAATATACAAAACACTTACAAACATAAAAAAATGTTTATCTATTAAGGTAGTAAGACACAGTTCGGTTTTGTTTACAAGTTAGTTTCGGAGAGTGACATCCTAGAATTTCTAAAGTAAAATACAAATTTCGAATTTAAGTAGCTATAAATTAAGAATACCTTATAATTTAGTAACGAAAGTGTGCTCAACTGATAGGGAATCTTTCAGAGGTAATATTTTTGACAAAGTATAAAAATATTCGAAAAAACGGAAGTTTAGCGTCCCTTTTCCGGCATGGTGTCATTTTTATTTTACCGATCTTTTGAACGTTTTTATTAATGCTTGTTTTTAAGGTAAAAAAATGCGACGTCATTTCTTGAAAAAATAAGCCGGTCGATGTATAGGTTTTTTACTTTTAATAAACAGCCAAGTTTATGTACTTTCAGAGCATGTATAGCACTATAGAGGATTTAGTGCAGGTTTGAGTCTAATCTAGGCTTGAATTATGGTAAAAATGTGTAAATTTTAGTGTTTTTGCATATATAATTTGTTTTCGGAGTTATCGGGTTGTAATGAAAAGATCTTATTTTTGTAAGTAACAACTAACTGGAAGATAATCTATGGAATGTAAGGAATTCAACGATGTATGATAAGTGTTTATAAGGTTAAATATAGTTTTAGAATAGTTATTGGAAGGAGCATATGTGCTGCAAAGCTATGAACGTTTCTGACGTTTCATCTAGAAGTGTGTTTTACTACCATTAACGTAATTGTCAACAATTATACTAGCATTGAACTCGAACTAAATACCCATGTTAATTGGTGGAATTAAAGCTATACCAATATACAACAGATTAGTTTTTAAAACAATTGGAAAATATTAGTTGTCTTGGAAAAAAGGCCATAGCAACCAAAACAGCATATTTTAAATATTTCGAGCGAAAACATTACGTAACGTTTTGCCAACTTTTCAGCTACATCATTCTGTTTTTATAAAGGTGAAAACGACCAAATGGACAAAATCTCTTTAAAATAAAGTTAATGTATGGATACTTATTTATTTGCTGAACTTTTTCGACAAAACTCCGTATTTTTATGCAAAATGTGACGATTTTGTCTCTTAGGAACACGATATTCAACATTGTCGTACTTGGTCTTTACTTTGCAAACTGTGTTATTATTTGATATAGGTAAAATCTCCCCGGACTTTAAAAAATAATCAATTAAAAGGTAAATATCCATTATTTTATATATAAATAACAAAAATGTGTAAAAATGTTGATTTTCATCTAAGAAACAAAAAGACACCATGATATGATATACTTTTCAAAAAATATTGCAAAACTACGGTCAAAAGTGAAAATAGGGTTCCAACTTTGACTGGCCATAACTTGGCTTATATATGACCTAAAATAAATTGCCAAATATCATTTTGTTCCAAATATAATCAAGTTTTGAAATATACAAAACACTTACAAACATAAAAAAATGTTTATCTATTAAGGTAGTAAGACACAGTTCGGTTTTGTTTACAAGTTAGTTTCGGAGAGTGACATCCTAGAATTTCTAAAGTAAAATACAAATTTCGAATTTAAGTAGCTATAAATTAAGAATGCCTTATAATTTAGTAACGAAAGTGTGCTCAACTGATAGGGAATCTTTCAGAGGTAATATTTTTGACAAAGTATAAAAATATTCGAAAAAACGGAAGTTTAGCGTCCCTTTTCCGGCATGGTGTCATTTTTATTTTACCGATCTTTTGAACGTTTTTATTAATGCTTGTTTTTAAGGTAAAAAAATGCGACGTCATTTCTTGAAAAAATAAGCCGGTCGATGTATAGGTTTTTTACTTTTAATAAACAGCCAAGTTTATGTACTTTCAGAGCATGTATAGCACTATAGAGGATTTAGTGCAGGTTTGAGTCTAATCTAGGCTTGAATTATGGTAAAAATGTGTAAATTTTAGTGTTTTTGCATATATAATTTGTTTTCGGAGTTATCGGGTTGTAATGAAAAGATCTTATTTTTGTAAGTAACAACTAACTGGAAGATAATCTATGGAATGTAAGGAATTCAACGATGTATGATAAGTGTTTATAAGGTTAAATATAGTTTTAGAATAGTTATTGGAAGGAGCATATGTGCTGCAAAGCTATGAACGTTTCTGACGTTTCATCTAGAAGTGTGTTTTACTACCATTAACGTAATTGTCAACAATTATACTAGCATTGAACTCGAACTAAATACCCATGTTAATTGGTGGAATTAAAGCTATACCAATATACAACAGATTAGTTTTTAAAACAATTGGAAAATATTAGTTGTCTTGGAAAAAAGGCCATAGCAACCAAAACAGCATATTTTAAATATTTCGAGCGAAAACATTACGTAACGTTTTGCCAACTTTTCAGCTACATCATTCTGTTTTTATAAAGGTGAAAACGACCAAATGGACAAAATCTCTTTAAAATAAAGTTAATGTATGGATACTTATTTATTTGCTGAACTTTTTCGACAAAACTCCGTATTTTTATGCAAAATGTGACGATTTTGTCTCTTAGGAACACGATATTCAACATTGTCGTACTTGGTCTTTACTTTGCAAACTGTGTTATTATTTGATATAGGTAAAATCTCCCCGGACTTTAAAAAATAATCAATTAAAAGGTAAATATCCATTATTTTATATATAAATAACAAAAATGTGTAAAAATGTTGATTTTCATCTAAGAAACAAAAAGACACCATGATATGATATACTTTTCAAAAAATATTGCAAAACTACGGTCAAAAGTGAAAATAGGGTTCCAACTTTGACTGGCCATAACTTGGCTTATATATGACCTAAAATAAATTGCCAAATATCATTTTGTTCCAAATATAATCAAGTTTTGAAATATACAAAACACTTACAAACATAAAAAAATGTTTATCTATTAAGGTAGTAAGACACAGTTCGGTTTTGTTTACAAGTTAGTTTCGGAGAGTGACATCCTAGAATTTCTAAAGTAAAATACAAATTTCGAATTTAAGTAGCTATAAATTAAGAATGCCTTATAATTTAGTAACGAAAGTGTGCTCAACTGATAGGGAATCTTTCAGAGGTAATATTTTTGACAAAGTATAAAAATATTCGAAAAAACGGAAGTTTAGCGTCCCTTTTCCGGCATGGTGTCATTTTTATTTTACCGATCTTTTGAACGTTTTTATTAATGCTTGTTTTTAAGGTAAAAAATGCGACGTCATTTCTTGAAAAAATAAGCCGGTCGATGTATAGGTTTTTTACTTTTAATAAACAGCCAAGTTTATGTACTTTCAGAGCATGTATAGCACTATAGAGGATTTAGTGCAGGTTTGAGTCTAATCTAGGCTTGAATTATGGTAAAAATGTGTAAATTTTAGTGTTTTTGCATATATAATTTGTTTTCGGAGTTATCGGGTTGTAATGAAAAGATCTTATTTTTGTAAGTAACAACTAACTGGAAGATAATCTATGGAATGTAAGGAATTCAACGATGTATGATAAGTGTTTATAAGGTTAAATATAGTTTTAGAATAGTTATTGGAAGGAGCATATGTGCTGCAAAGCTATGAACGTTTCTGACGTTTCATCTAGAAGTGTGTTTTACTACCATTAACGTAATTGTCAACAATTATACTAGCATTGAACTCGAACTAAATACCCATGTTAATTGGTGGAATTAAAGCTATACCAATATACAACAGATTAGTTTTTAAAACAATTGGAAAATATTAGTTGTCTTGGAAAAAAGGCCATAGCAACCAAAACAGCATATTTTAAATATTTCGAGCGAAAACATTACGTAACGTTTTGCCAACTTTTCAGCTACATCATTCTGTTTTTATAAAGGTGAAAACGACCAAATGGACAAAATCTCTTTAAAATAAAGTTAATGTATGGATACTTATTTATTTGCTGAACTTTTTCGACAAAACTCCGTATTTTTATGCAAAATGTGACGATTTTGTCTCTTAGGAACACGATATTCAACATTGTCGTACTTGGTCTTTACTTTGCAAACTGTGTTAATTTGATATAGGTAAAATCTCCCCGGACTTTAAAAAATAATCAATTAAAAGGTAAATATCCATTATTTTATATATAAATAACAAAAATGTGTAAAAATGTTGATTTTCATCTAAGAAACAAAAAGACACCATGATATGATATACTTTTCAAAAAATATTGCAAAACTACGGTCAAAAGTGAAAATAGGGTTCCAACTTTGACTGGCCATAACTTGGCTTATATATGACCTAAAATAAATTGCCAAATATCATTTTGTTCCAAATATAATCAAGTTTTGAAATATACAAAACACTTACAAACATAAAAAAATGTTTATCTATTAAGGTAGTAAGACGGAGTTCGGTTTTGTTTACAAGTTAGTTTCGGAGAGTGACATCCTAGAATTTCTAAAGTAAAATACAAATTTCGAATTTAAGTAGCTATAAATTAAGAATGCCTTATAATTTAGTAACGAAAGTGTGCTCAACTGATAGGGAATCTTTCAGAGGTAATATTTTTGACAAAGTATAAAAATATTCGAAAAAACGGAAGTTTAGCGTCCCTTTTCCGGCATGGTGTCATTTTTATTTTACCGATCTTTTGAACGTTTTTATTAATGCTTGTTTTTAAGGTAAAAAATGCGACGTCATTTCTTGAAAAAATAAGCCGGTCGATGTATAGGTTTTTTACTTTTAATAAACAGCCAAGTTTATGTACTTTCAGAGCATGTATAGCACTATAGAGGATTTAGTGCAGGTTTGAGTCTAATCTAGGCTTGAATTATGGTAAAAATGTGTAAATTTTAGTGTTTTTGCATATATAATTTGTTTTCGGAGTTATCGGGTTGTAATGAAAAGATCTTATTTTTGTAAGTAACAACTAACTGGAAGATAATCTATGGAATGTAAGGAATTCAACGATGTATGATAAGTGTTTATAAGGTTAAATATAGTTTTAGAATAGTTATTGGAAGGAGCATATGTGCTGCAAAGCTATGAACGTTTCTGACGTTTCATCTAGAAGTGTGTTTTACTACCATTAACGTAATTGTCAACAATTATACTAGCATTGAACTCGAACTAAATACCCATGTTAATTGGTGGAATTAAAGCTATACCAATATACAACAGATTAGTTTTTAAAACAATTGGAAAATATTAGTTGTCTTGGAAAAAAGGCCATAGCAACCAAAACAGCATATTTTAAATATTTCGAGCGAAAACATTACGTAACGTTTTGCCAGCTTTTCAGCTACATCATTCTGTTTTTATAAAGGTGAAAACGACCAAATGGACAAAATCTCTTTAAAATAAAGTTAATGTATGGATACTTATTTATTTGCTGAACTTTTTCGACAAAACTCCGTATTTTTATGCAAAATGTGACGATTTTGTCTCTTAGGAACACGATATTCAACATTGTCGTACTTGGTCTTTACTTTGCAAACTGTGTTAATTTGATATAGGTAAAATCTCCCCGGACTTTAAAAAATAATCAATTAAAAGGTAAATATCCATTATTTTATATATAAATAACAAAAATGTGTAAAAATGTTGATTTTCATCTAAGAAACAAAAAGACACCATGATATGATATACTTTTCAAAAAATATTGCAAAACTACGGTCAAAAGTGAAAATAGGGTTCCAACTTTGACTGGCCATAACTTGGCTTATATATGACCTAAAATAAATTGCCAAATATCATTTTGTTCCAAATATAATCAAGTTTTGAAATATACAAAACACTTACAAACATAAAAAAATGTTTATCTATTTAGGTAGTAAGACACAGTTCGGTTTTGTTTACAAGTTAGTTTCGGAGAGTGACATCCTAGAATTTCTAAAGTAAAATACAAATTTCGAATTTAAGTAGCTATAAATTAAGAATGCCTTATAATTTAGTAACGAAAGTGTGCTCAACTGATAGGGAATCTTTCAGAGGTAATATTTTTGACAAAGTATAAAAATATTCGAAAAAACGGAAGTTTAGCGTCCCTTTTCCGGCATGGTGTCATTTTTATTTTACCGATCTTTTGAACGTTTTTATTAATGCTTGTTTTTAAGGTAAAAAATGCGACGTCATTTCTTGAAAAAATAAGCCGGTCGATGTATAGGTTTTTTACTTTTAATAAACAGCCAAGTTTATGTACTTTCAGAGCATGTATAGCACTATAGAGGATTTAGTGCAGGTTTGAGTCTAATCTAGGCTTGAATTATGGTAAAAATGTGTAAATTTTAGTGTTTTTGCATATATAATTTGTTTTCGGAGTTATCGGGTTGTAATGAAAAGATCTTATTTTTGTAAGTAACAACTAACTGGAAGATAATCTATGGAATGTAAGGAATTCAACGATGTATGATAAGTGTTTATAAGGTTAAATATAGTTTTAGAATAGTTATTGGAAGAAGCATATGTGCTGCAAAGCTATGAACGTTTCTGACGTTTCATCTAGAAGTGTGTTTTACTACCATTAACGTAATTGTCAACAATTATACTAGCATTGAACTCGAACTAAATACCCATGTTAATTGGTGGAATTAAAGCTATACCAATATACAACAGATTAGTTTTTAAAACAATTGGAAAATATTAGTTGTCTTGGAAAAAAGGCCATAGCAACCAAAACAGCATATTTTAAATATTTCGAGCGAAAACATTACGTAACGTTTTGCCAACTTTTCAGCTACATCATTCTGTTTTTATAAAGGTGAAAACGACCAAATGGACAAAATCTCTTTAAAATAAAGTTAATGTATGGATACTTATTTATTTGCTGAACTTTTTCGACAAAACTCCGTATTTTTATGCAAAATGTGACGATTTTGTCTCTTAGGAACACGATATTCAACATTGTCGTACTTGGTCTTTACTTTGCAAACTGTGTTAATTTGATATAGGTAAAATCTCCCCGGACTTTAAAAAATAATCAATTAAAAGGTAAATATCCATTATTTTATATATAAATAACAAAAATGTGTAAAAATGTTGATTTTCATCTAAGAAACAAAAAGACACCATGATATGATATACTTTTCAAAAAATATTGCAAAACTACGGTCAAAAGTGAAAATAGGGTTCCAACTTTGACTGGCCATAACTTGGCTTATATATGACCTAAAATAAATTGCCAAATATCATTTTGTTCCAAATATAATCAAGTTTTGAAATATACAAAACACTTACAAACATAAAAAAATGTTTATCTATTAAGGTAGTAAGACACAGTTCGGTTTTGTTTACAAGTTAGTTTCGGAGAGTGACATCCTAGAATTTCTAAAGTAAAATACAAATTTCGAATTTAAGTAGCTATAAATTAAGAATGCCTTATAATTTAGTAACGAAAGTGTGCTCAACTGATAGGGAATCTTTCAGAGGTAATATTTTTGACAAAGTATAAAAATATTCGAAAAAACGGAAGTTTAGCGTCCCTTTTCCGGCATGGTGTCATTTTAATTTTACCGATCTTTTGAACGTTTTTATTAATGCTTGTTTTTAAGGTAAAAAATGCGCCGTCATTTCTTGAAAAATAAGCCGGTCGATGTATAGCTTTTTTACTTTTAATAAACAGCCAAGTTTATGTACTTTCAGAGCATGTATAGCACTATAGAGGATTTAGTGCAGGTTTGAGTCTAATCTAGGCTTGAATTATGGTAAAAATGTGTAAATTTTAGTGTTTTTGCATATATAATTTGTTTTCGGAGTTATCGGGTTGTAATGAAAAGATCTTATTTTTGTAAGTAACAACTAACTGGAAGATAATCTATGGAATGTAAGGAATTCAACGATGTATGATAAGTGTTTATAAGGTTAAATATAGTTTTAGAATAGTTATTGGAAGGAGCATATGTGCTGCAAAGCTATGAACGTTTCTGACGTTTCATCTAGAAGTGTGTTTTACTACCATTAACGTAATTGTCAACAATTATACTAGCATTGAACTCGAACTAAATACCCATGTTAATTGGTGGAATTAAAGCTATACCAATATACAACAGATTAGTTTTTAAAACAATTGGAAAATATTAGTTGTCTTGGAAAAAAGGCCATAGCAACCAAAACAGCATATTTTAAATATTTCGAGCGAAAACATTACGTAACGTTTTGCCAACTTTTCAGCTACATCATTCTGTTTTTATAAAGGTGAAAACGACCAAATGGACAAAATCTCTTTAAAATAAAGTTAATGTATGGATACTTATTTATTTGCTGAACTTTTTCGACAAAACTCCGTATTTTTATGCAAAATGTGACGATTTTGTCTCTTAGGAACACGATATTCAACATTGTCGTACTTGGTCTTTACTTTGCAAACTGTGTTAATTTGATATAGGTAAAATCTCCCCGGACTTTAAAAAATAATCAATTAAAAGGTAAATATCCATTATTTTATATATAAATAACAAAAATGTGTAAAAATGTTGATTTTCATCTAAGAAACAAAAAGACACCATGATATGATATACTTTTCAAAAAATATTGCAAAACTACGGTCAAAAGTGAAAATAGGGTTCCAACTTTGACTGGCCATAACTTGGCTTATATATGACCTAAAATAAATTGCCAAATATAATTTTGTTCCAAATATAATCAAGTTTTGAAATATACAAAACACTTACAAACATAAAAAAATGTTTATCTATTAAGGTAGTAAGACACAGTTCGGTTTTGTTTACAAGTTAGTTTCGGAGAGTGACATCCTAGAATTTCTAAAGTAAAATACAAATTTCGAATTTAAGTAGCTATAAATTAAGAATGCCTTATAATTTAGTAACGAAAGTGTGCTCAACTGATAGGGAATCTTTCAGAGGTAATATTTTTGACAAAGTATAAAAATATTCGAAAAAACGGAAGTTTAGCGTCCCTTTTCCGGCATGGTGTCATTTTAATTTTACCGATCTTTTGAACGTTTTTATTAATGCTTGTTTTTAAGGTAAAAAATGCGCCGTCATTTCTTGAAAAATAAGCCGGTCGATGTATAGGTTTTTTACTTTTAATAAACAGCCAAGTTTATGTACTTTCAGAGCATGTATAGCACTATAGAGGATTTAGTGCAGGTTTGAGTCTAATCTAGGCTTGAATTATGGTAAAAATGTGTAAATTTTAGTGTTTTTGCATATATAATTTGTTTTCGGAGTTATCGGGTTGTAATGAAAAGATCTTATTTTTGTAAGTAACAACTAACTGGAAGATAATCTATGGAATGTAAGGAATTCAACGATGTATGATAAGTGTTTATAAGGTTAAATATAGTTTTAGAATAGTTATTGGAAGGAGCATATGTGCTGCAAAGCTATGAACGTTTCTGACGTTTCATCTAGAAGTGTGTTTTACTACCATTAACGTAATTGTCAACAATTATACTAGCATTGAACTCGAACTAAATACCCATGTTAATTGGTGGAATTAAAGCTATACCAATATACAACAGATTAGTTTTTAAAACAATTGGAAAATATTAGTTGTCTTGGAAAAAAGGCCATAGCAACCAAAACAGCATATTTTAAATATTTCGAGCGAAAACATTACGTAACGTTTTGCCAACTTTTCAGCTACATCATTCTGTTTTTATAAAGGTGAAAACGACCAAATGGACAAAATCTCTTTAAAATAAAGTTAATGTATGGATACTTATTTATTTGCTGAACTTTTTCGACAAAACTCCGTATTTTTATGCAAAATGTGACGATTTTGTCTCTTAGGAACACGATATTCAACATTGTCGTACTTGGTCTTTACTTTGCAAACTGTGTTAATTTGATATAGGTAAAATCTCCCCGGACTTTAAAAAATAATCAATTAAAAGGTAAATATCCATTATTTTATATATAAATAACAAAAATGTGTAAAAATGTTGATTTTCATCTAAGAAACAAAAAGACACCATGATATGATATACTTTTCAAAAAATATTGCAAAACTACGGTCAAAAGTGAAAATAGGGTTCCAACTTTGACTGGCCATAACTTGGCTTATATATGACCTAAAATAAATTGCCAAATATCATTTTGTTCCAAATATAATCAAGTTTTGAAATATACAAAACACTTACAAACATAAAAAAATGTTTATCTATTAAGGTAGTAAGACACAGTTCGGTTTTGTTTACAAGTTAGTTTCGGAGAGTGACATCCTAGAATTTCTAAAGTAAAATACAAATTTCGAATTTAAGTAGCTATAAATTAAGAATGCCTTATAATTTAGTAACGAAAGTGTGCTCAACTGATAGGGAATCTTTCAGAGGTAATATTTTTGACAAAGTATAAAAATATTCGAAAAAACGGAAGTTTAGCGTCCCTTTTCCGGCATGGTGTCATTTTTATTTTACCGATCTTTTGAACGTTTTTATTAATGCTTGTTTTTAAGGTAAAAAATGCGACGTCATTTCTTGAAAAAATAAGCCGGTCGATGTATAGGTTTTTTACTTTTAATAAACAGCCAAGTTTATGTACTTTCAGAGCATGTATAGCACTATAGAGGATTTAGTGCAGGTTTGAGTCTAATCTAGGCTTGAATTATGGTAAAAATGTGTAAATTTTAGTGTTTTTGCATATATAATTTGTTTTCGGAGTTATCGGGTTGTAATGAAAAGATCTTATTTTTGTAAGTAACAACTAACTGGAAGATAATCTATGGAATGTAAGGAATTCAACGATGTATGATAAGTGTTTATAAGGTTAAATATAGTTTTAGAATAGTTATTGGAAGGAGCATATGTGCTGCAAAGCTATGAACGTTTCTGACGTTTCATCTAGAAGTGTGTTTTACTACCATTAACGTAATTGTCAACAATTATACTAGCATTGAACTCGAACTAAATACCCATGTTAATTGGTGGAATTAAAGCTATACCAATATACAACAGATTAGTTTTTAAAACAATTGGAAAATATTAGTTGTCTTGGAAAAAAGGCCATAGCAACCAAAACAGCATATTTTAAATATTTCGAGCGAAAACATTACGTAACGTTTTGCCAACTTTTCAGCTACATCATTCTGTTTTTATAAAGGTGAAAACGACCAAATGGACAAAATCTCTTTAAAATAAAGTTAATGTATGGATACTTATTTATTTGCTGAACTTTTTCGACAAAACTCCGTATTTTTATGCAAAATGTGACGATTTTGTCTCTTAGGAACACGATATTCAACATTGTCGTACTTGGTCTTTACTTTGCAAACTGTGTTAATTTGATATAGGTAAAATCTCCCCGGACTTTAAAAAATAATCAATTAAAAGGTAAATATCCATTATTTTATATATAAATAACAAAAATGTGTAAAAATGTTGATTTTCATCTAAGAAACAAAAAGACACCATGATATGATATACTTTTCAAAAAATATTGCAAAACTACGGTCAAAAGTGAAAATAGGGTTCCAACTTTGACTGGCCATAACTTGGCTTATATATGACCTAAAATAAATTGCCAAATATCATTTTGTTCCAAATATAATCAAGTTTTGATGAAATATACAAAACACTTACAAACATAAAAAAATGTTTATCTATTAACGTAATTGTCAACAATTATACTAGCATTGAACTCGAACTAAATACCCATGTTAATTGGTGGAATTAAAGCTATACCAATATACAACAGATTAGTTTTTAAAACAATTGGAAAATATTAGTTGTCTTGGAAAAAAGGCCATAGCAACCAAAACAGCATATTTTAAATATTTCGAGCGAAAACATTACGTAACGTTTTGCCAACTTTTCAGCTACATCATTCTGTTTTTATAAAGGTGAAAACGACCAAATGGACAAAATCTCTTTAAAATAAAGCTAATGTATGGATACTTATTTATTTGCTGAACTTTTTCGACAAAACTCCGTATTTTTATGCAAAATGTGACGATTTTGTCTCTTAGGAACACGATATTCAACATTGTCGTACTTGGTCTTTACTTTGCAAACTGTGTTAATTTGATATAGGTAAAATCTCCCCGGACTTTAAAAAATAATAAATTAAAAGGTAAATATCCATTATTTTATATATAAATAACAAAAATGTGTAAAAATGTTGATTTTCATCTAAGAAACAAAAAGACACCATGATATGATATACTTTTCAAAAAATATTGCAAAACTACGGTCAAAAGTGAAAATAGGGTTCCAACTTTGACTGGCCATAACTTGGCTTATATATGACCTAAAATAAATTGCCAAATATCATTTTGTTCCAAATATAATCAAGTTTTGAAATATACAAAACACTTACAAACATAAAAAAATGTTTATCTATTAACGTAATTGTCAACAATTATACTAGCATTGAACTCGAACTAAATACCCATGTTAATTGGTGGAATTAAAGCTATACCAATATACAACAGATTAGTTTTTAAAACAATTGGAAAATATTAGTTGTCTTGGAAAAAAGGCCATAGCAACCAAAACAGCATATTTTAAATATTTCGAGCGAAAACATTACGTAACGTTTTGCCAACTTTTCAGCTACATCATTCTGTTTTTATAAAGGTGAAAACGACCAAATGGACAAAATCTCTTTAAAATAAAGTTAATGTATGGATACTTATTTATTTGCTGAACTTTTTCGACAAAACTCCGTATTTTTATGCAAAATGTGACGATTTTGTCTCTTAGGAACACGATATTCAACATTGTCGTACTTGGTCTTTACTTTGCAAACTGTGTTAATTTGATATAGGTAAAATCTCCCCGGACTTTAAAAAATAATCAATTAAAAGGTAAATATCCATTATTTTATATATAAATAACAAAAATGTGTAAAAATGTTGATTTTCATCTAAGAAACAAAAAGACACCATGATATGATATACTTTTCAAAAAATATTGCAAAACTACGGTCAAAAGTGAAAATAGGGTTCCAACTTTGACTGGCCATAACTTGGCTTATATATGACCTAAAATAAATTGCCAAATATCATTTTGTTCCAAATATAATCAAGTTTTGAAATATACAAAACACTTACAAACATAAAAAAATGTTTATCTATTAAGGTAGTAAGACACAGTTCGGTTTTGTTTACAAGTTAGTTTCGGAGAGTGACATCCTAGAATTTCTAAAGTAAAATACAAATTTCGAATTTAAGTAGCTATAAATTAAGAATGCCTTATAATTTAGTAACGAAAGTGTGCTCAACTGATAGGGAATCTTTCAGAGGTAATATTTTTGACAAAGTATAAAAATATTCGAAAAAACGGAAGTTTAGCGTCCCTTTTCCGGCATGGTGTCATTTTTATTTTACCGATCTTTTGAACGTTTTTATTAATGCTTGTTTTTAAGGTAAAAAATGCGACGTCATTTCTTGAAAAAATAAGCCGGTCGATGTATAGGTTTTTTACTTTTAATAAACAGCCAAGTTTATGTACTTTCAGAGCATGTATAGCACTATAGAGGATTTAGTGCAGGTTTGAGTCTAATCTAGGCTTGAATTATGGTAAAAATGTGTAAATTTTAGTGTTTTTGCATATATAATTTGTTTTCGGAGTTATCGGGTTGTAATGAAAAGATCTTATTTTTGTAAGTAACAACTAACTGGAAGATAATCTATGGAATGTAAAGAATTCAACGATGTATGATAAGTGTTTATAAGGTTAAATATAGTTTTAGAATAGTTATTGGAAGAAGCATATGTGCTGCAAAGCTATGAACGTTTCTGACGTTTCATCTAGAAGTGTGTTTTACTACCTAAGGGGGGGGGATCACATACCGGGTTCTGCGGGCTAAATGGGGGTTCCAGACCAATTTTGCTGAAAATCTACACAAAAATTAACAATTTTGGAGGAAAGTGGGGGTCCTCTTAAAATTGTTAATAATA